>CAMXCT020006785.1:0-339682 GCA_947184155.2 Cladocopium goreaui | reverse complement strand
TTCATGATTCATTAAACATCCCACTTTTTCAGGGCTGAGTTGATGCTGGAAGAGCGTGGGAACGAGCAAACATCTCCACTTACCGAATTAAAGAATGTTATAGATTACGATAGCTGATATAACATGATCCAACCCACACATGAATCAGTGAAGTAACTACAACTGATATATATATATATACATAAATAACCATATGTATATATAAATATAACCATATATATATATAAATAACCATATATATATATATATATATGAACTCGTTAAGTAACTCCATGACCCATCCCTTTGGGTCGTCGCGCAACGCGCTGCTGCACTGAGTTTTGGGCTGCGCCTTCCACGAGCCTGGCGTTTGCGAGGCGGTGTTTTTGTTTCGGGGAGATGGAGATTCCAATCATGTTGGGAACGTTTACCCTCTGGTTATGTTTAACGTAGCTATTGAAAATGACCATTTATAGAGGATTTTCCCATTAAAAATGGTAATTTTCCATAGCTACGTTAAATTACCAGAGGGTAACATACATACATAATCATATAGTATATGTATATATATATATACCCTCTGTTAAATAAACATAGACCCTGAAAATCACAAATTTTTAATGGACACTAGTCTTCCAACCCCTATCTGCCAGGGTCTATGTTACTTTACCAGTGGGTATCATTATATATACATGTATTCCCCAACGAATAAAGATTAATGTCTTGTGTTCCCAGTTCATGGAGGATGATCATCCCCCAGTTTAGCAGCCACTGCTCACTGGAATATTTTTTTTGATTTACTGCAAGCCACCATTTTTTTGGGGTATATAGAGTCATCCAAATATAGGGATAGAATGGATAATAATACAGCACCCCATATTACTTGGAGATTGTTTCATGATCCATGCGCAATGGATACAGCTCATTTGCGTAGTTTAATTCTTGTGAATCAAGGGACATCTACGGATCGATGACGTCAAAGATCTTCATGTTGCCTATCAAATTGCAGTTTTTTTCATGAGATCGGATCCATGGCACATCTCGGAAGCTCTTTAGGTCTCTTACGCGACTTGTCAACTTGATATTTTTTGTATCCTGACTGCCAGGTTGAATATGGACCTACGAATTATGCTTTAAATCCAGTATCTCTGGGATGAAAAAAGGCATCGGCCACCGGTTTCCCCACTTCCAAACAGACCATCACGACCAGGATTCAGACTCTCATGACTGTCAACCCTGTCCTTGACTCTCCAATGTTGATTGAGATTTACTATACAACCATGGTGATACTCCTGTGGAACAGACTTGAATTGGGATTTCAGATGATTTAGGGAATACAAGATGGGACTTAGATAATCAACTCCCTAAGATATCACTAACAAATTTTTTCCCATAATCTTTTCGGAGTTGATTGTCCATAGATGATCTTTTTTTGTTTGCTTGCAGGATATCCTTCAACTGCTTGCTATTTCATAGACCCTCTAATGTTTCAAAGATGACTGGAACATCCACCATTTACTTCGGGAAACTCCCAGCCATGTTTGTGGGTACATATTTAACCATATTATACCCTCCAGTAACATGACGACCCTGGTAGATAGGGGTTGGTTCAGATTAGGAAGATTCGTTTCCTCTATAAAACTAAGCTATTTTCAGGGTCAACAACTTAATTTACCAGAGGGTAAGCCACTTATCAGTGGGGTGTAGCTCAGTCATAGCTGGTGTTTGGCACTTATTGACTAAGGGATGCACACGACTCGGTGAATGGTGTCCTAGAGATCCCGCCCAGGTTAGGCCTCACGTTGGTGTCATGGATCTTTGCTGCTATTGTACCTCGGTGCCGTTTTATTCCGTCGTGAGTTCGATGGAGACTGGTATTGTTTTTTGGAAGCCCCAAAAAGATGCAGAAAAGGTTCAAAGTTCAATTTATCACTTGGATTTTGCCATTTTCTGTCTTTTTGTGGGGTTACTATACCAGGGGGGGAAGCCTATTCTCACATCTTAGGAACGTCAATTAAGAAGGCCTCTTGGGTGGCCACATAGAGGTGATTTCGCAGCGGTATCCCAGGCTGTTCGGATGAAAATTCTAATGATGGGTAGGCTGGAAAAGATGGTGAGAAAAGCGGGGTTGCAAACTTACTGGTGCTTAGTAGGGAATGGGGGAATGATCCACAATGACTATTAAGAATCATCATCCCATTCCCCCATTCCCTCATTCCCCCATTCCCTACTAAGTACCAGCAATTTTGTGGGTTTTCAATCAAAGAACTCGCTGTCATCTAAGGGGTCCATCTAATCTTGAGACGCAGCCACCACAATCACAAGAGGTGTGCAAGTCTACCAGCGCCCTGCCTATCCTTTTGCATCCATGTGTATCTACATATATGGCATTTACGTCAGGAATGTTACTATCATCTTCCATATTTCAGTGTATCATTTATCCATTTATCATCTATCTATCTATCTATTCTAATCTAATCTAATCTAATCTAATCTAATCTTATCTATCTATCTATCTATCTATCTATCTATATACTTATACATGTACATGTAACAGTTTGTAATGGAACATACACGTTAATTAAACTACCTTCATATTTGATGCACAGAATGCCCCTCCCACCTTGAGTTCCCCATGCTGAGGTCGGAAGGCAGTTCGTGGTAGGACGGGGGATTTGTTCGTTTGGAGATGAGCAGTGCCCTGCTACAGCCCGGCTGATGATTACCCTCTGGTAAACATACAAAAAAACTATGGAAAATCACCATGCTATTAATGGGAAAACTCACTATTTCGACTGGGCCATTTTCCAGTTCGCAAACTATGAATGTTTACCAGAGGGTAGTATAAAACACCAACTATACTGCACCATATTTTTTTTTGACTATCAACAGATGGGGATGTATGATTGATAAACGATGGTTGGTTGATTAGTTCGGGGATCAAGATTCATGGTGTCGGATGTGGTTTCATCCCCGAGCCTACTAGACAATGGTTGAAATGGGGGTGTTGAGGGGACTTTTTACGGGGGATGGGATGAACAAAAAAAATATACCAATTGATATCCCATTAAATCACCATAACCCAAATCTTAGCGGCGATATCCGATATCCCCAAAAATCTTAGAACATATTTATCACTGTTATATGATAAATATATGATAAATATATGATAAATATATGATACATATATGATAAATATATGATATGTATCACATATTTATCCCTCGATTTTTGGGGATATCCCCAGTGTTTTTTTGGTCACACCAAGTCACCCGAAAAATCAGGAGTGCTCCTGCGTCGCTGCGTGCGATTGACGTGTTTCCAGGGAGGTGCAGCGAGACATCTGGATGTGCTGGGGCAATGGGAGTTACCCTCTGGTTATGTCAAAATAGCTATTGAAAATGGCCATTTATAGTTGATTTCCCCATTAAACATGGTGATTTTCTATAGTTATGTTAGTTTACCAGAGGGTATATTGCCTGGGTTATTGGGGATTGTGATAAGCCATAGTAGGGAAACCCCCCCAAAAAATCCAACCATGAGATGGGATAGGGAGATTCTTACAGATCTGGTAATTATAACGACTCCACGTCGCAAGCTGGAATGATGGTGAGATTGAGGGAATTATCCGCATAGCTTGCCTTAGTTTAGTGTTATTTTTCGTTTATTTAACCATATAAATGGGAATAACCATGGTGATAACCTCCAAGAGTTGGGATATAACAACCACTACTTGTACAGTTGTTGTTGTATATCAACTTAAAACTGGAACCGCACCCCCAAGTTACCATAAAGGCGTAATTTTTATTGTAGGAAGGCAGGGTTTTTCACGTGGTTTGGCTATCCACAGGCGATTTAATTGAGATATAACCAGTACATTTGCGATAATTTGCGTTTTTACATTGATTGCTCAGAACACCTAGGACCTCAAAGGAAGGCTATTCATCAGCAAACAGAAGAAACATATGTGGGAAAGGTGTAGCCCACAAGCAGGTGGTCATTGATAAATCCCCCCGCTGTGTTGCTACGACATCTTGACATATTTCACATAGATCAGACATGTTACACGTCTTTGGGCAAACTGCCACACTCTGTTCTTTTTTGGATTTGTTTCAACTGAGGAAAATTCGCGGTGAACTCATGGTTACCTCTGATCTTCCATTGTATCCCCATTAAATCACCATTAGACAAAACCAGCCCTAAATCAAGTTATATCACCCCGTTTTCGGCCTATCGCCAAGATTTCATCTGAGTTTCATCTGAGTTTCTCACTCTCGCGCAGGTTCAGAAGGAACTTTGGTGGTTGTTTTTCTCCTTGGGGGCTGCTTCATGTTTGCCGGGATGCTCAAGTTCGATGGCTTTTGGATGGCTGGCAAGGTGATAAATCCTTGGGATTTCACATGGGAAGATTCATGGGATTTCATGGTATTTCATGGGGGGATTTCATGGTATTTCATGGTATTTCATGGGAAAGTCCTTTATAAACGGAGTTTTTAAGGAACATCATCTCGAAACATATGAGATTTTCCATTGCTACGTTTGATTACCGGAGGGTATCTCTCCTTCTTTTTCTTGGGACATCAGTATGTCTGAACATGAGTTACACCCCCCAAATGGCAATCTTAAATGATGTACTAACAAAAAGCCACACATTTTTTTGAGACGTGGGGTTTCCCAATTTTCAAAGATTACACTCACTCTTTTTGGGCTGTAAAAAAATATAGTGACATCTTGGGATGCCACAGATCATTGGATAAAGGAAAGTCATCCTAAATCGTTAAATGGTTCCAGATGAAAAATGATCAATGGCCGTATATCTGGATGTACAGAAACATGCTGGATTTTCCATGTTGATATATAGTTTCTATATGTTTTCCTGGAGGCTAATCATGGTGGATATAATATCCATGATATGTTATTGGTTCATATCTTTTGTTGGCCATAGACTCTACATGTTTTGGCCATCGATATCATTTTAAGCTGTAATTCCCATGATATCCACCGTTTAGTGATGTGACATATTTTGTATGAATGAATACCCGGCCTGGTAAACAAACTATCGAAAATCACCATTTTTAATGGGTAAATCCACTATTTCAATGGTCCATTTTCAATAGCTTTTTGTATGTTTACCAGAGGGTATATTGGCGGGATGATCAATGGTACTTCATCATTCTACCTATGCGACCTATGGATCCATCTATCCATGTCAGCAGCTCAAGCTCCAAGTGACATTGGACAAAGGTCATTGTTGCTCAGTATTCGTCATCAGTGCCCTCTGCTAATCAAACATAGCTATGGATGTTGGCCCATTTAGTTTCATGATTTACCTCTTAAAGTAGTTATGGGCCGTATAACTATAACCATTTAGTTTCATGATTTACTTATGATTTACCATTTAGTTATGGTTTTCCATAAGTTATGTTCCGTTAAATTACGATGTTGTGCATTCCCCAAAAATTATGTGCCTGTTGCTATGCCCAGTTCCGAAGGATCATCGACACACAGTGCTGGGTCAAACGTTGCAACTCCATTTTGGTGGAGTTGTTTGTGGAGAAAGAACACACCATTCTGTGAGTAGTAGTTTTTTTTTTGGCCAAAAACATGAGTTTACATACATGGGGTTGGGTCAATACCTATCAATACCATGTTTAGTGGGATGAACATCCATAAATCCCAGCTATTTTGATGTGAACTACAGGGGTACTATTGGTTTTGACACACTGCCACATTATGATTGTATTTCTCAGACCTGTAGAAGATAGTTGGAGATACAGGTTGAATCCTCCAACGAGGTGGGTGCCCTCATCTACAACCAGCTGGTGCCTGACGATCAACTGGACGGCACGTCCAATGATATGTTCCTCGACGGATTCCGGAGACGTTGTTCCTGATGTTCCCGGAAGGTCTAGATTCTATAGATAGTGCCAATGTTGCCCAATGTTGGGACATGGGCCACATTCACCTGTAGCAAGACTCTCTCAGACTCTCTCATTCTAAACTGGAGTCATGAATTATCTGGAATTTAAGATCATTTGGCTGGCCAGGAAGGTGATTTGCAGCCATTTGTTTGTGATCTGTTGGGGATATCGCTGACAAGTACTGGCACCAATAGACCGAAACATAACCGTTATAGAAAGGTTTTAGCCAGCAGCAACTGGATGTTACCCACTGGTAAACTAACATAGCTATTGAAAATTGCCATAGAAATACTGGATTTTCCCATGAATAGCATGGTGATTTTCCAGTTCGCTATGTTAAAGCGAGATGAGGATTTTGTCAGACATCGGGAGGACACACCAGGGATGCCAGGGATCTAGCCGCTAGCCATTGACACAGTCTATGGCCAGCGAAGGCTTGGAGGTCCCTTTCGAGCGGACATGGGGATCTGATCAATAATGTAGTAATGTGGTTAAAACAATGCCATAAACCATCCCCCAGGAAAATCATCATTTTTATAGGTGGGATGCTATAAACCATTCCCAGTCATGGGTGGTAAACATGGCATTGTTTTGACCACATTAGTCTGAACTGAGATTACATTTGAGGATATTCCCAGCCCCATGGCCCCAACCTTCCCATGACTCGGAGTCACAATTGTCTCAACTTTTTCAGAGCAGAAACCACTGCAACTAAAGACCCAAATGGGGGTTTCCATAAATGGGGTACCCCTAAATCATCCATTTTAATAAGATTGTCTCTTATAGACCATCCAGCGATAAAGGGGTACCCCCATTTATGGAAACCCCCACATGTACATGAGTAATTCCTGAATCAGATGTGCTTTGCCAATTGAGTGCTCTGCCAGACAAGGGTTTGTAAAAGAGATTTGGAGTGCCTTGGACTGTCCCCACCACCTTAAAGTAATCAACAGTGAGATGCAGACCAGGAGAAAAATGCGCGCAGCGTTGGCACAAGCAGACGAAGATCTTTGCGTGTATCCGAATGAAAGTCAGCAAGGATGTTAGTTTCATGCGTCCATGGCCATCCACGACAAGTCATCCACGACATGTTATTTTGACACTGGACGTGTAGACATCGTTTTTTAGGTTGAACAGATTTACGGTTTACAGGTTTCTGCTGCGATTTTTTTATCCGTAACTTTGAATGGCTTGTGCAATCTTTCTTGCTCTGGTTATTTAACATAGCCATGGAAAATCACCATTTTTAATAGGTAAACCATCTATAAATGGACCATTTCCATGGCTATGTTAGTCATAACCAGAGGGTAGCATTTCCAGAAAAAATCTCAAAAAATTCCAGTGTGGGCTTTGGGTTCAGCATCCTGAATCCTGATGAAAAAAACAGTTCCAGTTGACTAGTCTGACTAATCACTGTAAACATCATGACACGTATACCTCATATACCATCAAATATTGTGACTGATATGACTAATGACTACTTGATTATCACATATTATTTAAAAAGAGTAGTTCAACAATCACTCAGATTTGTTTATTGTTATTACTCCTGTCATTACTATTATTATCAGTTGCTGTATCACTTGATTAACCATCAGTTCTTATTGTTTGATTTGATAAACTCTATATAGTTATTCTACTTTTATTATCACATCTTTCATATCTTTAACTACAAACATTTTTTTTAATAGTTTGAATATCACGTGTATATATATATATCACACTAACTATACATAGTTACTATACGTTGATTCTCACAGTCAGACATCCGAAACGGGACGAGAAACGGGAGCGGAACATGCTCAGCAGCCATGGATGGCGAAGCTGTCCCTGCAACGATGCTTGGTACCGGAGGTCTAGCACCATGGAGCTTCACCTGGCATTTTCCAGAGGAAGATGGGGTAAACCTCCAATTTATAGCCACTAAGAAGAAGGGAATATGCTGATTGACCATATTTGTTTGGGTTCCTCTAAATTTCAGAACCCACAACTAGAAAGGCATCCCAAACTTGGTGTACTTTAGATTTGTGGGTGATTGCCAGTTGCCAAGATACAACGCTGGGAAGAATTGCCAAGTCCCAGATGCTTTGCTGATGAAGATAGAATCAAAAAGCCAAGAGCTATGCTCTCTCCGGCTAACGGCTAACATAGATCCTGCATGATCTTGCCATATTCTACTCTTGGGATGGGCAATTCTCAGGGTCTATAGTAGTTAGAAGGGGATATTTGAATCATCTTAACCATGGATCAATCTTTTTTTTTTTGAGGGGGTCCTAATCTTCCTAACAGATGATCATCTTTTTGGGCGAACGCCCAATTTTCCAAGGACATGGCAACTCCACATCGCATTGCCAAGTGGCCAAAGCGAGACGTTCTCTCTTCACCCTTCATCGACAGTTGTGGAACTGAGAATTCTTGCGCAGAAGGCTGGGGGTTACCTTCTGGTAATTTAACATAGCTATTGAAAATGGCTATTTATAGTGGATTTTCCCATTAAAAATGGTGATTTTCCATAGCTATGTTAGTTTACAAGAGGGTAGACTGAAACCGTCTCGGCTAGGCTTCTTCTCAGCTGAGTGGTCCTGTGGCAATGGAAAGCACAAAATCACACCCTATCCATCTGGAATGATGGGTCAGTAATGGGAATCATCCCCAAATAGCCTTATTTATCCTTTAATATTCAGCTATTTTTTTTTGGTTAATGAGTTATTATTATGCTTGAATAGAATCTATGTTCATAGATATAGGATGCTACTTTTACTGCTACAGGATGGTGACATATGATTTTATGGTATCTACGTCCATGGCGGATTCGATATTTGGCCCCTCCACGCAACATTTTCCAGAACGCTCAGGACGGTGCATGGATAGTTGCAGCGTCTAGCCGGATGATCTAACCTTTTGGAACTAGACCACGGCTAAGATAGAAGCGATTGATGTTGGGAATGCCTAGAGTATCATCAGAGTAATTACGCTACGAAAAATCACATGGGTTTGTCTGAAAATGCTTCGTATCCCAAAATCCAAAGGTTTGTCAGGATTTTCTCCCATAAACACGCCCATTTGCGGGGTGAACAGCATTCTGGTTGGTGGTTTGGAACATTTTTTATTTTTCCATATAATTATTGGGAATTTTTATCATACCATCTGACTTTCATATTTTTCAGAGGGGTTGAAACCACCAACCAGTCATTTTTAGACACTACCAGCATCCATTCAAAATCACAGACTACAAAGTTTTTCGCAGCCTACCTTGGACGCACAGCACCAAGCATAGATGTATAATGATGTATAAACAGACACACATATACCTAAGTGTAACATGTATAGATTACGCGTATCTGTATATACATACATATATCATATATAATTACAAATCATATGTATATATATATATGGTATGTATATAATATTGCAAATATTTGTATTTGTATGCATGCAACATATCCACCTATACTTCTCAGAGCCGTAGTCATTCAGATATCCAAAACGTGGAGAATTGCCATCAACGCACTGGGGATTTGATGAGAAAATATGTTTGGATTCTCAAGGTATGGGATGCCATACCGCATTTTTTTAAAATCTTATCCCCATGCTTGGTGACATATGCCACACAGCAAATCTCCATGAAAGATCCAGGAGTAACTTGACTTGTTCCACATGTTTCAGTACGCATGACGGCCTGACGGCCTTACCCCCAGGCATTCAGGCAAGGTTTGCTACGACTGGTGACATCCGATGGATGTGTCTTGGATCCTCGAGCGTCACTGCTTGAAGCAGGACCTTGCGCATGGGTGGTGGGAAGGCGGGAAGCTGAGGAGGTGTCAACAGTACCGGAGATGTAACGGTATGATACTTTGACAATTTAACCAAACCCTATAAATGGCAATGTTTGTGTTGGTTTGACCACCTTTAACCCAACCAACATATATTTTTGAGACAATCCCAATATGGTGAAATCCCTGTGATACTGAACAAACTCACTTGGGAAAAAATTGGAGTCGCCCAATATATCCAGCTCCAGTTCTTTGATCATCACCACTTGAGGGATCTGGGATCCCAAGAATTTAACATCTAGGGTAGTCCGATTTTGACCCCATCCTATAGGGAGCCAACTTGGTTTTTAACTGAATTTTCACGTTTGGGTTTATGGCTATGAAATAACTATAGTTTATATTAAGCTATAGTATTCACGGGTTTATAAACCAACCAACATCACTGGGGGGGCTCCCCTTGCATGTATTGAAGACTTGCCGCTGTGAGCAGTTTCCGGTGGCCCGGGCCCTCACCATGTGGGAGATGGGATCGCTAAGAAAAACAGCCCGGGCTGTGCTTTTGGGAATGATCAATTTCAGTTGCATGATATTTTCGGAAGGGTAGACCACCCATCAGTCTTTTACAGAATGGCAATATTCCACATTAAGTTCCATAGAAATTTGCAGCTGCTGCCAGCAGCAGGACTTCATGATGGAGGATGCCTCACAGCTATTGCCGGACAAGCGCGGGTGGCTACAACAACCTCCGCCTTTGCCTTCTGGTGCACTGGTGGCACTGGAGTGGTCACATGGGGCAATCCCATGTGTGGTGGTGACAACTGCCGAGTACAAGATCAATTGAAAAACGTCCAGCAAGTCTCAGCCACCTTCAGTGCATTTGCTGCTGTCTTGGCAGATGGGACGGTGGTGACCTGGGGCGATGCGAGCCGCGGTGGTGACAGCACCCAAGTTGCAGATCAGCTGAGGAATGTGTGGCAGATCCATGGCTCCCATGGGGCATTTGCTGCGATTCTGCAAGATGGCGCAGTTGTAACTTGGTGAAAACTGAGCCTGGGTTGCCTCAATCAATGGCCATGCAACAGGAACCGATTGATTGGAGGTACCTACTATATATAAGGCCTATATAAGGCCTATTTTTTGAGGCCTATGTAAGGGAATATCCCAGCAAAATATGGCCTTATATGGTACAGTACCTCCATTTTAGGATCCTGAAATTCCCATTGACTCAACCTGGTTGAGGCTCTACAAGATCCTCCTACAAGCAGAAATTCAACAAAAGAACATGTTGGTACACACTATGTATCTATTGTGCAGGTAACTTATTTTGAGTAAATGTCACCCATGCTGAACTGATTGGAATACTCTCCATCATCTTCCGCCAATTTTCCTCACCGAGCTCCGCTCTTGCACCATTTGTTGTGGCTTAAATTCCATATATGTTCTTTAAATCACATGAAATGCGCATTTTCCAAATCTGAATCACAGTTTTCTTCCATCAAATTCCAATTTTCTCTCATTTTCCAACCGAAAATCAATCTTAAATCCAATTTTTCTCACCCTCATATCCAATCTTTACCACTCTAAATCCCTTTTTCCCAAACAATCACCATTTCTCCGCCAAAAATCGCAGTTTTCCAATATTTTCCAAGCCACAGAATTCCCAGTTTGCGCAGGTATCCTGGGGCCATCCGCAGTATGGTGGTGACAGCAGCCTCCTACAGCCGCAGCTCTGCCAAGTTCGTCAGATCACCGGCACTGCTGGTGCCTTTGCAGCGTTGGGCCATGGTGGGCTACGCACCTGGGGCGATGCGGCGTGGGGGGGCGATAGCAGCATGGTGCAGGACCAGGGGTGTTGAAGCTGTTTTTGAACATGTGTCTCCATTATATCCCGTTGCATCCCATATATAGTATATATATATATATATACATACTGTATATATATATATAAGTATATACACATACTATATATATATATAAACATGTACACATACATCCCCAGTATATCCCATAAAATGATGGGTGTTACCCTCTGGTAAACTACTTGTAACATAGCTATGGAAAATCACCATCTTTAATAGGTAAATCAACTACCAGTAGTACCCGCACGAGGCGGGGCGGAAGTTGCCTTAGGGTTATACTATAAGACCTTTTTCATCTATAGAACTTGCATGCGCCGTGCGCCAGCCAGGCCCGTGCGTGCTTTGTGCGAACCTGTTGCACGACAGTTGTCCAAGAACATGACCTGTGCGCGACCCCGGTGCAATGCAACGCCAATCAAACACTTTCTTCGCACTTCACACTTCACACTGCACTCTTCACACCTCGCACTTCGCACTTCACACTTGTACTTCACACTCCACACTCATCTCATCGCAAAAACATGTGAGCTCTTCTCACCTCATCTCACCTCATCTCATCTCATCTCATCCCATCTCTTCTCACATGTCATCTAGACAAGTTCTTCTCAACTGCTTTCATCTCATCCGAGCACTCATCGACCTTTCTCATCTCCCCAAAGTTTTTCTCAACTCATCTCAGCTGTTCTGCACGCCAGAAAGCTCTTACTGTCAGCGAGAAGTCTCTTGCACAAAAAACAATTGGGCGCAGAAAGCTTTTGCACACAGATGCATTTACACAGAAGCCTTTACAAAATACTTTGTGCTACAAAGCTTGCACACAGCACTTCCCAGTACTACTTTGTACTGCAAAGCTTGCACAGAGCACGTCGCAGTATTACTTTGTACCACACATGTTGCACAGAGCACTTCCCAGTACTTCTTTGTACTACCAATCTTGCGCAAAGTACTTCCAAGCATTGCTTTGTACTACAAAGCTTGCACAAAGCACGTCCCAGTACTACTTTATACTGCAAAGCTTGCACAAAGTACGTCCCAGTACTACTTTGTACTATCAAGTTTGCACAAAATACTTCCCAGTACTATGTACTACAAAGTTTGCACAAAGTACTTCCCAGTACTACTTTGTACTACAAAGTTTGCACAAAATACTTCCTAGTACTACTTTGTACTAGAAAGCTTGCACACAACACTTCCCAAAACGCATCAAGCTTTGACGCACAGCAAGCTTTTACGCAGAAAAGCTTTTACACAAAGAAAGCTTTTACACACAGAAAGCTTTACACACAGCAAGCTTTTACACAA
Source organism: Cladocopium goreaui (assembly GCA_947184155.2). Taxonomy (NCBI): domain Eukaryota; class Dinophyceae; order Suessiales; family Symbiodiniaceae; genus Cladocopium; species Cladocopium goreaui. The sequence goes on along the minus strand of CAMXCT020006785.1, from coordinate 326,845 downwards.
AGAAGTGCTTACGCAGAGAAGCTTTCTTGTACACAATGACAACGCAAATTGCAGCTCCAAAACCGGATCTCGGTGCCAAAGCAAAAAAGAAACAAACACGATTTTGAAGCACTTTTTTAAAGGAATTTTAAAAGGAAAATCACCAGCGCCAAAATGGCGAAAATCTGCGGACAGGCACTATCGCAGCCTTGATGCAGCCACCCCAATACGATCTACGATGTCCAGCTGCAAAATAGACAATAGTATTACGCACGCAGCCGCGCCGATTGACGATGTCCAGCTGCAAAAGACACTAGTATTTCCTCCCCAACCCAAGTCCCATGCAACATTCATGCAGCCATTACAATGCGTTTTGCGGCAGCATGTGCACATTCATGCAGCCATTACCATGCGATTTGCATCCACGCGTTGCAGAACACCAAGGAGGAACCGATTACGCTCGGCACGACCCTGGCTGCAACCGCTGCACGCACAAGGTACCCTTCATCGCCGGCCGCAGCCACTTTACACGGAAAAACACATGGTTTCGTGCTCCGGCTTCCTCCCAAAACCAACCCCATGCAACAGTCATGCAGCCATTACACTGCGACTTGTATTGTTTTGCGCTGTATATGTGATGTGTTGTTTTGTGATGTATTGTTATGTGATGTGTTGTTATGCGATGTATCGTTATGCGATGTATTGTTTTGCGACGTATTGTTTTGTGATGTATTGTTATGTGATGTTTTGTTGTGTGATGTATTGTTATGTGATGTATTGTTATGTGGTGTATTGTTATGTGATGTATTGTTTTGTGATGTATTGTTTTGTGATGTATTGTTAGGCGATGTATTGTTATGAGATGTATTGTTATGTGATGTTGTATTGTTCTGTGATATATTGTTATTATGTGTTGTGTTGTTTTGTGATGTATTGTCATGTGATGTATTGTTTTGTGATGTATTGTTCAGTGTTTTTTGTTGTGTGATGTATTGTTATGTGGTGTATTGTTATGTGATGTATGGTTTTGTGATGTATTGTTATGTGATGTATTGTTACTGCGTTACACTTCATCCGTAACTCGGAAGATTGCTTCCCAACTTCCTTTGATAAATGGGCCATTTTCAATAGCTATGTTAAATTACCAGAGGGTATACACCCACTTCTTTTAACCCTACCATTTTCAGTCTGAAGATATTGTCAGGACCAGCTTACAAATGTGCAGCAGGTTTTCGCCACGAACCGAGCCTTTGCTGCGTTGAAAGCAGATGGAAGAATCGTGACCTGGGGTCATCCTGGATATGGCGGAGATAGCTCCAAGGTACACGATCAGTTGCCAGATTTGAAGTGGGTGGTGATGGAATATGGATGGGTATGATGTCGGATAATGTAATATCACCGCAATAAATACTATGCAATTGTAGGATATTGATGGAATGTGAATAAAATATTGACGGAAAATAAACTATGATCCATGCCCGATTGTATGGTCCCATATTTCACCTCCGCTAAACTATGGCGGTTTTGGGGTGTGTTTAGTACTACAGTAAGGGAAGGGGGACTGGATTGTATATGGGACAATCATCGAACTACACATTTGGGATCATAGATGTACTATTCCCATTGGTTGGTTGATTACTGGAGGGGGTTGTTTACCCCTTTAACAACAGGTACATGATGATAGATGGTATACCAAACCGGCCCCTCTATTTTTACCAAAAGGACATTATTGTCTGGGATTTTCCAGCTGAAATTCCTGAAAATGGGATGACCGTTCCAGACTTTGAGAGTTTTGGGGATGGTTTAACAGCACCAACCTTTATTGTTCCTGTTGACCGTACTTTCTTTTCCCAATCTTTCTAACTTTAGAGAACAACCGCGTTGGAAAAATAGTTGTGGGGTGCCGAAGCTGGGAAATGTGTTTTTCTTGTCAATTTGGGAAAACAACATTGGAAATATGTATGTTATATGTATGTTGTATGTATGTAATGTAATGTAATGTGATGTGATGTGATGTGATGTGATGTGATGTATGTATGTGTATATAATATATATATATATAGCGGATATATCTATAATTATAAACTGGTTTACAATGCCATTCATTGTTTTGCTTTATATCATGATATATCATATAGGATATACAACCCCATTGCGTTTTACACCTCTTTCTTTCTGGGTCATAATCTTACATTTTCTATGCGAAACACAGAAGTTTGATGCCCGGAATCACGGTCGCTGATTTCAGACTACAGTTGCAACATTCTTGCGGGAAAAAAGGAAGTCCTACGATTTACTGCTGTAGTGGTAGGGACGAGGAACAAAAACCAATGCCACCCACCAAAATTTTCCGGATTACCAGCTGTCTGGGTGAATTATAACGAGGTCGCTACAACCTGAACTATCCCTGAAATGGCTCAAACTATTTCAGGGTGTTATCATTCACACCAATGTCACTCAGCCAGATCAATGGTTTTTCCCCAACGGGACATCGGTTGAGGCTCCATGATGTGGTGAAGGTGGTTGCCACTCGTCATACCTACGGCGCTGCCTTTGCCGCACTTCGAAGCACTGGATCGGTGGTGACGTGGGGCCACAGCCTCTATGGAGGGGACAGTAGTCTGGTGCAACATCGCTTGAGGACAGGTGGTGGCCATCAGTTTGTATCATTTTTTTCTGACAAAATCTGAGAAAACTAATTCTTTTTGGACCTTAGCTGGATTTTTGTTAAGTCAGCAAATTCCTTTTGGACCTTCGGGGGCGTGGATTGCAGCTCAGCAAGTTTCTTTGATTTCCTGTGGGTTTTTGGAACTTGCATCTCAACTCAGACACATGAAACATATGTCGGACTAAAATATCATCAAGGTTCGCTTTGCATCTTCAACCCACTGATGACCAGCGATGTGATTCACAGCAGGAATGTGCGGCATATTTCTGCCACCCTCAGCGCGTTTGCTGCTGTGGGAGAAGATGGACGTGTCACTACATGGGGCGATGCATTCCTGGGTGGTGACAGCACTGGAGTTCAAGATCAGCTTGTTGGTGTCAGAGAAATTTCTGCCACCAGTGGAGCGTTTGCTGCGATGGCTGATGGACATATTGTGACGTGGCATGAGATGTATTGTTGTTTATCATGTAACAGATCCGGGGACTCTTTATCATAAATCATAAGACTCTGAATTACTTATTGTTGACAGGGTGCTTGAACCATTTCTCCTGCATAACTCCAGTTTCTTCATCGGAAGACTGAGTCTAAACTTGCTTGATTTCGGCTTCCTGGTCAACCGTCGAGGGGACAAGGCTTTATGCATTCTGAGATCTGTTTTCAGACATAATTTATCAATGATAGCATGATTTCTCTTTCGGTACTAGTCCCACCTTTCAGCAGAAAAGGCATTTTTGTTTGATTCCGTTTAGATTCCAATGATCATCTGGTTGGTGCTTTGGAACATGAATTTTATTTTCCATTTCATATATGGGATGTCATCCTTCCCATTGACGAAGTCATATTTTTCAAGATGGTTATTGCACCACCAACCAGATTATAACAATACTATTCAATATTATAATGATGATTTTCCATTATAATCCATTGTAACAATACTAATCCAATGGAAAATCCATTATAATGCTATTAATTATAACCATGGTTTAATGGATTTTAATACCATTATCATGGATTGTAAAAACCATGAATACTAACCATTACCCTATGGTAAACTCACATAGCTATTGAACATGGCCATAGAAATAGTGGATTTACCCATTAATAGCATGGTGATTTTCCATAGCAACATGTAAACGTTTACCAGAGGGTATACCATATCCTAATAAATCCCATTAAATCCCATTAAATCCCATAAGATCCCATAAAAAACCATTAAATCACTATAAAAATGGATGATTTGGCTACCCCCAACTGCTGGAGATCTTCCTCTGAGGTCACCTGGGGTGATGCTTCGCTGGGTGGCGACAGCAGCCATGTCGCGACAGCTGGGCTGCGAGAAGTTTTTGAAGTGCACGCGACGGATGCGCGGTGGCAAAAACCATGGTTGATTTTTACCCACCATTTTTGGAGAGGTGGAAAACCATGGATCAGGTTTGTCTAGAGGTGGACATTTATCCTAAATCTGTGGTCAGTTCAATAGTAAAACTGGTTGGTGGTTTCAAACATGAGTTTTATTGTCCATTTCATATATGGGATGTCATCCCATTGACGAAGTCATATATTTCAAGATGGTTAAAATCACCAACCAGTTACTGAAGTACACCATTTGTCGACCACGAGTTCACAATTACTGTTTCAGTGTGGAGTGAGTTCAGTTGGAATCTGTTGGGAAAAAACACATCGGACTCAAAAGAAAGATGGATGTTGTTTCTTTTCTGTAAGGGCTGGTGCCTTGAATATCCTTGAATGCCATGAAGACATCATTAGAGACACCTGGGGTTAGTGTACCAGCCCTTGTTGCCGCGGGACTTTACCCAAAGATGCTTACCCTCTGGTAATGACTAACATAGCTATTGAAAATCACCATGCTATTAATGGGAAAACTCACTATTTCTATGGCCATTTTCAATAGCTTTTTGTATGTTTACCAGGCCGGGTATTTTGCTTTGGGATCTACCGGCCACCAATTTCATGCGTAGCCTACGGTGGTCTGACAGCCCAGGATGGGGCATTCGCTGCGATCCTTTCAGATGGAAGCGTGGTGACATGGGGCCATTTGAAGCTAGGATTGAAGATGGCCATGTCCATTTTCCATCCCTTTTCATCATTTTCTTCAATGGGGCCGTTTGAACATGTTCATCATTTTCTTCTCTTTGTAGATGTTCATGCAAATGTCATGAAATGTCCATAGAAAGGAGGTTCCCGAAAAAACAAGCGGGCCCAGAAGCCCATCATGCTTGGTCTAGTATTGGCTCCATCATGCTCTATCCCATAAATATGGGCCCCACGTTGTGTGCGCATCTTCATACGGGCTTGGGAGGATTTGGGGCTGGTGTATCGGTCCAGCACATGGCCATTTGGCGCTGAAAATAGAGTATTCAACCCCAAGTTACCTGGCCATGAGAAAATGGTGATGAACCATAGAATGGGGTACCCTCTTGTCAGACAAAACCATAGAAATGAAGATTTGCATTGTGCATGTGACAAAAATCCTGAGCCAGCTTTCGCCACTGTGAATTTTGCAAGGCAAAGGCACATTCCAAAACCTGCAGAAATCACACACTTACAGCTCTGAATCGAATCCTCTGATTGACCATGAATTTCACATAAGATACGGATGTATCCAGATTGGATGGGTTGATAAAAAGTGAACCCCCGCTCCTGGGTTGTCGAAATTCTATGAATTTGGTGTGTTCCATTTCAATGCAAGTCATCCGTTTCTTGGGGTAACCCATAATCAATTTCTCAACTGGGATTGATTCTTCTGGCTTTGATAGACAATCCTTACCCTCTGGTAAACTAACATAACTATGGAAAATCACCATTTTTAATGGGTAAATCAACTATAAATGGCCATTTTCAATAGCTACGTTAAATTACCAGAGGGTAGAGAAATTTCAAAGGCAGTTTTCAATTTTCCCCTTGCGTATCCATCTATCCACATCAAGACTCCTCCGAGGAATTACGGCGGGAACAGCGCCAGGGTGCAAGATCAGCTGCGAAAAGTGTAGCTGCATGAACCCCCAGTGCTGGAACACTGCCTTCGTGTACAGAGCTGCCCGAATTTTTGTAGGGCTTTTTGAAGTACTGATCTTGTAATGTGGTAGAGCCAAACTATGCTAAAACATGCTAAAACCATGCTAAATAACCAAAAATTGGGTGGGTTCCAATGGTTTTTCAATTGGAGGTTGATTATTGGGTCTATCACATTATTGGGTCTATCGCCATGGGATGGGTAGAGCATTTTGGATACTTCTTTTGCATTCAATCTGCAGTAAGCGTGGCCACTGATTCTCAATGTCTTCCAGACTTGGTTTGATCACCAACCAGTCCGACTGTCCGGAATTTTAAAGCTGGCCATGATTCGAGGGTCCATCACCACCAGCAGAAGCAAGGTGTTTCAAACAGAGTTCTGCAGGTTTTTTTTCCTGGAGAAGATGGGATGATCACAGAAACCAGGGATTTTGATACGGGTCCGTTCAGTCATGGGGGTACCAGATCATCCTTACAAAAAAAGACCGTTATAGTATGTTTTAGCCCATGGTGACTGGGGAGTCCCCAATTTTTTTGAAATCTCCATATATTTGCAACCAGCAAAAGTGGCTATGTGAGTAGAAAGGGACCGAGTGGTGGTCTCCAGATTCACTGCACTGTCACCGGTCTACATTGTTCATCCCCATTTAAGCCTAAGATGTGTTTTATGATGTTGTACTGTTGTACCTATCTATATATATATAAATTATATATAATATATAATATATATATATATATATGATCCCGTCTTCCGACCGCGAGGCCCCCCCCCAATGGTATGGTGCAGGTGGCACCCCCCCTGCCCTTCTATTTGCACGCTATTGGCAGCATTTCTGACTACCAGCCTCGCATTTACTAGGTACATGCTACCTTTTAGACGACCTACATAGCACACATGCTCCCTTAAAGTACCTACGTGCTACCTATAGTCATATATACATGTGTTATGTATCTACTTCCTATAGATATATATTTATATATTTACATGTTATAGATACATACATACATATATATATATACACATTCGTATTAACATATACATATATACACATACATACATATATATATATACACATATACATATATTCACAAATATATATATATACACATAAATAAATAAATCAATAAAAATAAATAAATAAATAAATATATGTATATATATATGTACACATACATATACAGATACATAAATATATATATATATACATGTACACATACATATACATATATAAACATATACATATATATGTATATATAGACATGTATATATATATAAATACACATACATATACACATACATATACACATACATATACACATACATATACACATACATATTTACATATATTTAGATATATTTACATATATTTACATATATTTACATATATTTACATATATATTTACATATATATTTACATATATATTTACATATATTTACATATATATTTACATATATATTTACATATATATTTACATATATATTTACATATATATTTACATATATATTTACATATATATTTACATATATATTTACATATATATGTATATATTTACATCTATATTTACATATATATTTACATATATATATTTACATCTATATTTACTTACATCTATATTTACATATATATTTACATATATATTTACATATATATATATTTGCATATATACTTATATATATTTGCATATATACTTATATATATTTACATATATATATTTACATCTATATTTACATCTATATTTATATCTATATTGACATATATGTTTACATATATATTTACATATATTTACATATATATATTTACATCTATGTTTACATATATATTTACATCTATATTTACATGCATCTATATTTACATATATATTTACATATATATTTACATATATATTTACATATATATATATTTGCATATATATTTACATATATATTTACATATATATATATATATATATTTACATCTATATTTACATCTATATTTATATCTATATTTACATATATATTTACATATATATTTACATATATATTTACATATACATATATATATTTACATATATATTTACATATATATATATACATATTTACATATAATTACACATATATATATATATACAGTACCACACCCCCACCACACCACAGAGGGGGGACGGGTAACATAGCTCCTGTATATCCATACCCATTCCTACTACTAACTACTACTCACTACTACTAACCCCCCCACCCCCCTACCCATCGACAGGGGGGGGGCGGGGAAGATAGCTCCTGTATATCCATACCCATTCCTACTACTAACTTTTATTCACTACGACTTGACTAACTACTACTACTACTGCTACTACTACTACTACTACTACTACCACTACCACTACTACCACTACTACCACTACTACCACTACTACCACTACTACCACCACTACCACCACTACCACTACTACCACTACTACCACTACTACCACTACTACCACTACTACCACTACTACCACTACTACCACTACTACCACTACTACCACTACTACCCACCCACACGGGGGGGCGGGGAACATAGCTCCTGTATACCCATACCCATTGGGGGGGGAGGGGGGGGACCTGGGAGGGCTGCATCATATATATGTATATATATATATACATTTGATGGGTACACCTTGCCGATGGCTTGTGTTTGTTTGCCATCTAAAGATCCAAGACAGCAATGACACACAACACATCACAATTTCTCTAATAGGCAATCAGCCTACAAACATGATATTTATTCAACGTCATGTTTGTTTACCATGGATTGAAGTGAAGGACGAACTTTGGTCATGAGCCAGCTGCCACGGCCATGGGCGCTCATGAACCATTGAGCGCCGTCATGACTGATGAATACCTCGCGATTTTTCGAAGAATTGTTGCCCCAGCTGTGCTGAAAATGTGGGGTGGGGTGTTTCCAATTATGAGAGTGAGCTGAGGTAGCCAGGAATATTCATGACCTACGATGACGAAACACTTCCATTGGGCCCAAAAAACATCATATGGGGTTGGTTATTCTCAAATCGAGGGATGAGCAGGACAGATTGGATGCGTGCCGCCATGTGAGAGAAAGATACCATGCAATACATACCAATACTTTTTCTGGTTGCTGGTTTCAAGTATGTTTTTACTTTCAAGCATGTTTGGGATGATGATCCCCAATGACTATTGTAATTGTAATGTTTTTCAGGGATGGGCGGCAGGGTTGTAGACACTCCTGTTGCTGACGGATAAAGAGAAATATGTTTCAAGGGGTTGCAACAAAAACACCCGTTTATTGATGGGCGTAGTTCTTGTTTACAAGTGACCCAATGAAACACCCCAGCAAGTGCAAAGTGCAAGTCCCCGGTTTCGGGAAACGCATCTAAAAAGTAAATTTCTCAATAGGATACCGATCCATGGCTTAATCATCACTTTCCCGATTGTTTGGCCAACGATACCCCAGCCAACTCGAATAAGTGTTGGATAATATCCCGGGTCTATTATATCATATCCCCATCATATCGAATCACATCCGATAAAAACCCGTTAAATCCGATCAAATCCCATTAAGTCTGATTCAATCCCATTAATTCCCAAAAAGTCACCATAAAATCCGCGGTAAGTCACCAGTAAAATTACGGTTAACAAGTGACCACTTCTGGGCAGATGACAGAGACATTGGATCAAACAGCAGGTTTTCAGCTTTGAGCCATGCTGATATTCAGTTGTTGCACCGATGATTTTTTCAATATTGGCTGGTGATCAAAATCTCAGGGTTTCGAACTACCCCCCACCCAAAAGATGCTAACCTGGACGTATGATGTACATATGGAGGTTTCCATAGTCATGGGGTACCCAATAGCTGGATGGTTTTTGTTAGGAAAAATCCGAAACAAAAATGGATGATTTGGGGGCTTTCCTAGGACACCTCCATATCATCGAACTACCATCTTGGAAACACTGTTCGGCTCTTTTTTGGGATTGCTATATAGTGAGAAGCGGTAATTGCAAGCCCAGTTACTGAGTGCAACTTTATCGGTCATCGAAGACCACTTAGATCAGGACTGTGGAAAAACATATTTGGATCCGACCATACATTGAGATGTCAAAACAGAAACCCTGTTGGAATATTTCAAACATACATCCTACATTAAAAACATATTTAATTCCCGAATTGGTGGAAGATCTGCAGGAAAACCATACATTGAGATGTCAAGGTGCCAAGGTGTCGTGCAGATTTTTCCTGAAATCAATATATATATATATATTATACACACTTGTTGCGTATTTGTCAATTTCTTTCTGGCTCTTGGGGATATTCAATATGGCTTCCCTTCGCTGCTGAGTTTCCTGATCTTCGGTGCGCAGACGGAGCAGTATCGCCATGTCAACCAATGTTGGCAGGCATGCGACGGTCACAAGTAGCCAATGGAGGAATTTGGGTACCCTCATGGTAAACATACAAAACACCATGGAAAAAACACAACTTTAATAGGTAAATCGGTAAATCAACTATTTCTATGGATATAAATGGGCCTTTTCAATAGCAAACTGTTGGTTTACCAGAGGGCCGTCATCATAGCGGTAAGTAGCGCCGTGTTGGGACTATTTGGTCCATATCACCTTGAGAATGATCAGTCGGTAGCCATTGCGATTTTGGTTCAAAAAGCAATCAAACATGCTGCTATTTACCATTTACGGTTTCAGAACATTTTTCTGAACATTTTTTGATGTTTTGTGATGATTTTCTACAAAACAACTACTCCCATGTGGAGTAGTGCTCTCCATACCCCAAGTTGTGGAAATCTGGTCATCGCCCGTTGAGATAGCGATATTTATCGGGCAGGGACCAGTTGATTCCTGGTCGTTTTGATTGTGAAATATGCAGATCCAAACATCGCAAACCACCAACAATGGGGTTAAACACCAAACTGGGGGGTAGGGATTGGTAGTGTCATTGATGTAATCCGTGAGTGATGTTTTTTGTTGAAGTTTGGTGAAAATGGGGTTGTTGAAACTGGTCGAATGGGGAGTATAATTGTCCGGTATGGGAACCTCTTGGAGGAAGCAGTATAGAGGGGATAGCAAGGGTTACAATGGCACTGTTCAATTCTAGAGGTTCTTTGGCAGGTACACGTGGTCCTGCCAGGTCTCGATTTTTAGTGTCTCAAGCTTGGGCCTTAGTCTAGTAAACCAGGTTCGATGTCCGTTCTAATTTCTAACATATATACATCTGGTACTCTGGAACCCCGAACAACCAGAGTTAAGTGGTTTCCCAAAACAACCCATGTTGTATAGGGATTCTTCATTACCATAGAGAAACAATGATTTATTGCAAGTTGCTGGGGGTTCCACCCCTCTCCCGCGGATTTGCTGAATCTCTTAGAGGAGCCCATCCAAACGTCAGAAAGATCAAAGGACCAAAGAAAAAGAAAGGCATCCAACAGCCACATCCCCAGTATATTGTAAGATATTGTAAGATCTATTTTTGTATATATATATATTATCCCCATATTGTAAGTTCTACCATTGTAGAAAGTACATCACCAGTTAATATCCATTGCATGTTCAATCCCATGTTCTCCATACCTGTGACTCGATGACAGACAGGCCTTGTCCTTGCTGGTGGATATGTTGACCATCCTCACCGTGCTGGACGTGTGTTTGCAGGCGAGTCGTAAGCTACTCTACCCTTAAACGGTACCCTTTCCAAATCGCTGGTGAACGGATGGATATTAGCGTTTGCGAATATGGTACCCTCTGGTAAACTAGCATAACTATGGAAAATCACAATTTTTCAATGGGAAAGCTCACAATAAATGGCCATTTTCAATAGCAATGTTTGTTTACCAGAGGGTAATAATATCCCAACTTATAGAGGTGATCACCATGCCAGGACTTTTGGGGGGGGTGCAATAGTTATCAATAGTTCTAGCTAAGCTGCCCATTCACATCCCATGAAATCCCCTATGAAATTCCATGACATCTTCCTGAAATCCCATGGAATACCAATTTTGGCCACTTTCCGGGTTCCAAACTACCGTAACCCCCCTGATAGCTGTTTTTCTTAGCCCTTATGATTAGTTAAAGTTGCTGGTTGAGCTTCACCCTGAATGAACTCAACCACTTTTTTTTGTGGGGGTCACCGTTTTTTTGCAGTTGGTCAAATGGGTCGTTTATCCCCGTGATGGTCTTATCCGCTACAAAAGAGGCCGGATCTTTGCGGTTCAATGGTCAGAGGATGCACCGGGAAGTCTCATTTTGTGAATGCCCAGGCTCAGGTGGCCATTCAACAGGGATAACTATGGAGGCCAAACACCATGAAAAAAGGGGAGCAAAAAGGGCCAAATCTGACCCATCTCCGTGAAAACAAGACCTGGATGAAACTCACATTTTTTTCACCTTCTGAAGTATTGAAGTGTTCCAAACCCTCCAAACCCTGTATCTCAGGCTTGTTCCAAGTCGTGTGTGTCGCAGGATGAAATGAGATATCCCAACTTCGTGCCCAGCATCAAAGCCATCTGGATCAGGACGCCACCCCGCGTATTTCGCGTTTCTACTGGGTGGCCAGTCATGGGGAAGTTATCCCCAAGCACCATCCTGGCCATGGATGACCATGGTGACGATGACGACTGGGGATTCCCATGTTAGAACACCACCAGATTTTCCGTCCTGCTGGGGCATTGTTGGTGAAAAATCTGGATGGACTCCGGAAAAAGTAGGTCTGGTGGAGAATGCGAAGAGATGGGAATCTTTTTCAACAATCCCTCAAGAGTAAGGAATTCCAAGAAGCCAGCAACCCTGGCCGGAAAATACTGAAGCTCTTTATTTGAGGGACCCATACTTGATGGGTTCCCCAGTGAACTTAGTGGATATATATGGATATATCATTTCACCAATAGTCAAAAAGGGGCCGGATCTCCCACCTTATGGAGGTGAACGCACCATGGTTGCAACCATTTTTTCTCCAAGCTGCACCCCCAAGTATTCTTTGGGTACTACTTGGAAGATCATCCTACTTAGTAACTGCTTAGTAATCGCAGTTGTAGCCGATTTATGATGATGTCTTTTTGGCATAATCCATAAAAAATCGGTGACTTACGATCACCAGGGTTACTAGTTACTACCCTCTGGATAGCCCTGATAACTTAACATAGCTTGCTATAGAAAATGGCTGAACACGGTCCATTGAGTTTGATGATTTACCGATTATAACATGATTATTTTACATATATATATATATAGTTATGTTAAGTTACCATAGGCTTCACGTGTGTGAATCCCGTTGATATCCCGATTTTTCTGTTACCATGATACCATCTGTTAAAAAATGGGTGGATTATCCGGATTTTCAACCGGATATGGTGACGCTCACCCCGTGATGAAGTTACCAAGAAACATGTTCCAATGGGAATTTCAGGATCCGAACAATGGAGGTACGTTAGTACTATATGTTTGGCCATATTTTCTGGGGATATTCCCTGAAATTTAGGCCTCAAAAATAAGCCTTATATATGATAGGTACGTCCAATTTAAGTTCCTGAAATGGCAATTGATCTCATGGGTATTCATTCATAGCCGTGTGAAAATGGATTGATGGCCAACGATGAATTCATCAATGAATTTTCGAATTGAGGGGTTTTTGCAAATCTCAAAAGCGGATTGATGACCATTAAGCATGGTTAACTCATGTGAACTCCCAGTTTTGCCGAGCAATGCCTTTTTTTTTCCTGTTGCTTAGAATCCTTGGGATTCTCCTCTCGAGGAGCTTTCAGGGATGGGTTCGCGTGGTCTTCGCGACCTGTCTGGAGATTGGGTGCATCAAACATGGGGAGATCATGATTGTCATTTAGAATGAGGTATACATCCTATATAACGTACGTATATATATATATGTATATGTATATGTATAACAATGTATAACATATATACACATATACATATACAGATATAGAGATTACGGCAATGATAATTTTGCACTAGGTATATATTCATATATATATATACACGCATCGACAAGTGATGTCGCGACGTGAGGTCGCGACATCGAAAAAAAAACAAACTACAGTATCCCAAAATAGCCGAACTATTCTGGTTACAATGAATCAATACATATCTTTTGTACTGATTAGTTTTAGGGGATGGGTCAGGCTCTGGAATAGCTAGACGTGATTGATTTATCCCTAATTACGAAGAATTCTTGCCGGGGAAGCAAATGACATCAAGAATGCATCAAAAGTGACCACAGATGTCAAGATGTTAGGGCCCAAAAGGAGTTTTTGCATCTGTTTGCACCTCATTTTGAGCCGCAATCAAGTGATGGATCGATGGTTTCTCTTTTCCAGGCCGTTCCGAAGGGTGGAAGTCCAGTGATCCTCACAGAGCATATTCCGTCACTGGAATGATGCTGCCAGTAGATAAGAGCTATTTTCAGGTTAGTGGGTTATTGTACCCTCTGGTTATGACTAACATTGCCATGGAAGCCATGGCCCATAGAAATAGATGGTTTACCTAGCTATAAAATGGAGATTTTCCATGGCTATGTTAAATAGCCAGATGGTAATTCAGCCAGTAGTAAATGTACCTTTCTGATGGATGCACAAAGTTGTTGGTCAATGTTTATCCTTTTTTTTTGATCCCATAAACCATGAAAAACATCCTCCATAAAACCTGGTGAAAAGGTAGACGATGAAAGCACATCTGACTGGGACCATACCATGGGGTTGTGTAGCATTAGGGGGATAGGATGAAAATTCCCAGCATCGTAGTGGTCAAATGCTTCCCTTTCTCCCAGCATCTCCTGAATTTCTAGGCCTGGTCATGCTTTATTTGTGGCGCTGTGCCCATTGTGTGGCTTGTTTTTCTCACAGGGCCCAATCAGGACGGGTGGCCCGAACTTGGAGGAAACTTTGGTGAAGGGATTTTTCCTTTTTCCTTTTTTCGCATTTTTTGTTTTTAAAGCAAGTAACAAAATCCAACTGTTTCAGTGGATATATATATATATAGATTGGCCACACATATGATCTGTGACTTTTCTTTCGCAAAACTGCATGGATGATCTGGAAATGCCCTGCCAGGCATGGATCTCGTGGATGACGGTATGAAATAGCCCAGTGTTTTTTTGGAGCTGATATTCTATGGGTTAAAACCTATATATTTTTGTATTTGGGGGGATGAAGATCCACAACTGCTATTTTGATTTATTTTTGGGTGAAGAGAAGGGCACCAGGGTTTTGACTTATACCCATATAGGGCTTATAAAGCACTTAACTTACTAGCTCGGATGCATATCCAAGTAGAAGAATTTTTGAAGAGAATTTGTCCCGATTCTACGCAGGGCGGGGTGTGTTTTTTTTTTTTAATTCAACTATAGAACACCTTTAGAATATTGATACAACCGATTTGGCGGGTGTACCCTCGGGGAATCCAAGATGGGAATTTCTCACATCCTCCATTTATTTCGGAAAATCATCTATAAGTGGGCCATTGTTCATAGCTATGGCAAACATTGCCAGAAGGTAGATCCGATTTTTTCTGGGACACTGCACCCTGAACATCCCGAAGAAACGCAGGTGTTTTTTGTCAGATTTTCTGAACGATGGAAAATCGCCGACAGTTTAGCATAGTTCATGTGTCAGGGTGCTGTGATCCAGTATCCACCTTATGGATATCGGCATCTTTTTGAGGGTTTCTATGCCATCTTAGAAAATTTGGAGATTCACCCAACTTTGGAACTGGCTATGGCATGCTGGGTTTGTGATGGTACTAGAATCGCAAGTGCTGCGGACTTGAAATTCATCCGTTCCAACATATCATAAGCAACTCCCGTCAGGAACCCTGGTAATATGTGCAGTATTGGATTTGCGGATTCTATGTGGGCACAAAGATAACAACCTCGCCCGAAAATCCGAGAATGACGCCTAAGAATTAAGGTTTGGATCATCCCCCAGACTGCTATTTTCCCAGGGTTTCATGGAACATCTGCAGGAAAGCTCTGTATCTGAAGGTAAAACCCATGGGTTTCCTGTAGATTTTCGATTAAACCAATCCATTGACATTTCCACTTCAGGAATTGCAATGATTTGCTAAGATTCTTCAACCCAGCGCCGACCCAAACACACCCGAAGAAAGCGTTGAAGTGTGGGTGCTTTATCTCACCGCGGCGGTGATCGATACAACTTTATCAGACATGAGTCAGTTAGACGATGCTTAGTGGAATTTGATCAGCAAGAACGGGGGTGTAAAATCACGCAGAAAATCAGGATATAGTGGGAGTGAAATGGAGTTCATATAATTTGATCAATGAATCATGGATTTGGTTTGTTTGAAAATGGGGTGCAGCAAAGTATAGCCGTTCAATGGGAAAACACTGAGAAATTAACATTGATAAACTACTCGATTTGGGGTAATTAGCTTATTTTTAGACACACCCAAATCATCAGGTTTTTGGAGTCCATTTCAGTTGATGACTTTCCATTGAATTTGAGGATTTGATTTCCCTGTTTGCCATGTTACATTCCAAAGGACAGCTGGATTGTTGCATTTAAAGGTCAGAATGCACATATTCCAAATGATCATCCTTTTGTTACTGTGATTCTTGGCCCCGGAGCACTCAACTTAAATGCGTGGGACTCCCCAAAGAAAATGCGTTGGCCCACCGGTATTGACAGGCATGGATTCCATTATCATGAAATGTTCCCTTGACGATTTGGACATCATTATGTCATATGATGTCTGGAAATTAAACATAAACATGCCACATGATACTATGCCACTATTCATACTAAATGCCACTATACACATGATGCCAAATATGGCATTTCTAATCACTATTTCACTAATCACCACTTCATACTATGCCAAACAAAAATGTTATCACCATCATAGAGACCGAAACGAACCACCGCGTATCTTGGAGTCTAAAAGTGTCCTCCAGCTGGTCGAGAAGAATTCTCCCATGGGATGGTAGCCTGAGTATGTTTCATGCTCCTTCGAAGATGGTGATCATTTTCTGATTTTCCATAGCTATGTTGAATTACCAGAGGCGAAATGTTCACATCATGAGTAATAGATAGGAATAGTGCGAAAAGGGAAAAGAAGGATCATTTGAAGCCAGGAATATATGAACAGTGCTTGTTCTGAAAACAGAAGACTGTGCTCTAAAATAAACATGTTGTTTCATTCCTTATCATGCGGGTAAACAATGCCATAAACCATGCCCCAAATCACCATTTTTATAGGTGGTATTATCCATTCCCAAATGGGTGGTTTATTATTGTTTTACCCATATTAGATGGAGATCATTTGTGGCATGCACAGTTTGCATAGAGACTGCGCTTGGAATGTGACTAAAAAAATGCTGAGATATTCAGTAGCCATTGATCTTCAACAGAGATTTCCCCAACTGAACAGCCAACAGCCTATTCTATCGTTGGACTCCGGACATGACAACAAAGTTGACGAGTTGCACGCAAGTAGGTTCCGGCAAGGTTCCGCGTTCCAAGGTTCCGGAACACCTCAACATAGGGTTCCATTGACATTCACCTGTTGCCGGCAACATCTGGAAGGAACAAGGACGAAAGGAGGACAGCACGATGGCAGATGTCAATTGGCAGCGCAGATGGCAACTGCTGGATTGGGGAAGTGGCGGTTAATGGCCAGCATGGAGCCCAAAGAAACGACAAGAGCGCGCCCCATCGCGCCAAAACTTCAGGCGCAAAGCGACAACCATTTTCTGCCCAATTTGGGGGTAGATAGACAGGTAGGCATATAGACACATAGGTGAGCAGAGATAGGCGCATACCGCGTACATATGTAGATCGTTCGTAGCATGAATTTTGGAAACTGGCCAATCTGCAGATTGGCCGCGAAGAAAAACATTGCTTTGCCCACTCAGGTCCTAGTCCCAAAAAGAACCACACCATTGTATTTGTTGGTTCAGTTTTGTTCGCCCACATAACACGCATGTCTTCACCATCACAGTGGCCTCCCACATGAACCAGGTAAAACTTGAAGTTTGCCCATCCCTGCAATGTTTGTTTCCCAGCCCCAAAGCGGCTGGTTTCAGGACCAAATTTCGGCGCCTGTGATCTTTGGTGGTTCGGATGAGGCGCTAGGGCATCGGGGATGATTGGGGGACCTTGGCGCCTGGGGATGCCAAGTTATGGGCCCATCTAGGAGCTGATGCATAAGCGTAGCAATGCGATCAACTGGTTTGTTTTGGTGCCGGGGTGATGTTGTGGATTTAATTTTTTAGCACATCGGTACAAATGAAGTTTCCGTTATCAGGCACCCAGCACGGTTCCCAGGGGAGAGTTTCGACATTTTGATTGGGCGAAAAAAACTTGTTTTGTGACTCGCACATTTCTCACAAATTCCATCGATGGACATCCGAATCTAATGTTGGGATTTCGACAGAGTTTGTAAAAAAATCATGAAAAGTGCCAATGTCGTTGGGCATGTGTGGAATGAAAACCACAAAAAATTGAACATGGCGGAAATTGGGTACAAATGGTTGTTTCAAACTAATGAAAATGTTGCATGGGTGTGGCCTTGTAGTTGTGATGTTCGGTCAAAAAACATGGTGTTTTTTGCTGGGACGTTGATAGTCCGAGCTTTCCAGCGCCTTGCTCTCCAAATGGCCGTGCCCCAAACTATCAAATTATGGGCGTGATATGTCTTAAAAAATGACAACTATTAATGGGGGTCATTAAGGCAATCCTTGATTTCTGCCACGAGACATGTCATTTTATGATCCGCATTTTTAATTTTTGCGTGTGCTTGTTCTTGTGAATTATACACTATCATAATTCCATTTTGGTTTTGTTGTTTTGTTCAAACTGATATTTCATGGTTATGTTGCATATCAAACAATATTGTAGACCGTTTTTCTCCGTCGGACAATTTCTTAAACTGACATCTGGATTGAAACTGAAACGGGTTTAACCGATGAAATTTCAATCAAAAGGGGACATACATACAGATATACACACACACATATATATATATACACACCAAATACGCAAATATACACATACATATGTACTTTCTCATCACCATATTTGCGCTAGCATGGCCATGGACATCCAACCCAATGTTCTCTGGGCATCTGATGCTTTGAATCCATGGCAGGTGACACGCAGCATTTGCGCTGGTGTCTTAGTCTTCGTTGACCTCCTGGTGACCGTGCAGGACCGAACCTGGAGAATGTTGGAGGTCCAATCAGGGTTTTGAACACACCCGCCATAAAAGAATGGTCAAGTCCTACTAGAATATTGGTAAATTATGTTTTGTAGCTTTGGGGAGGTTACTATACTACAACCAGTTACTTGCTTGAAATTGCTATCATTGGACACTGTGAAACTTTCTTGTCTTTGGTAGTGAAACTGCTGGGTGATTTTTCATTGTCTGAGTTCCAGAGGGAAGGTAAAGCACTTTGTGTGGGGAGATGACTTACAACATATCAAACTGGGAACTACAGATGAACTAAAAAGGTCATGTTTGATATACGTTTCATGTTTCATACGAACTAAGATGACACTGGGAATCAATAACATAAATATGTGTCCCAGTTTCGTATAGATATGGTATGACATGGTTCATGGTCATGTTTCATGATGTTTTAAATCATTTTACTCGTTCTGGTTAGGTTAAAACTCCTGGGTCAGACAAGGTCATGTCCTCTCGAGGATTGGGACTTTCCGACCTTTGAAGAGCCCTTGGAAATTCAGGTGGGGGGGTATTGTATGACTTGAACAGACCCAAATGGTGGGAATTGAAAAAGTATGTGTATAATATATATATATATAATATGTAAATATCATATATGACATAAATATGATATATATATAAATACATAATATGTGACAATTATGATAAATATGATATATGATATATATGAAATACATATATATATATATACATAATATGTGACAATTATGATAAATATGATTCATGATATATATGATATATGTATATATATATGGTAAATATGGTATATATGACAAATATGATATATATGATTAATATGATATACATGATATATATATATATATATGGTATATATGATATATATGGTATATATGATATATATGATATATATGATATATATATGATATATATGAGATATATGATATATATGATATATATATGATATGTGATATATATATAATATATATATATGATATAATTATATGATATATATGATATATATGATATATATGATGTATATGATATATATATATGATATATATGATATATATATATTATATATATGATATATATGACATATATATGATATATATATATGATATATATGATATATATATGATATATATGATATATATGAAATATATATGATATATTTATGATATATACCATATATATAAATGATATATGATATATATGATATATGTATGATTTATATGATATATATTTGATATATATATATATGTAATATATATGATATACATGATATATATTTTTTTTGAAAATGTCATATATGATATATATTTTTATTTATATATGATATATATGATATATCTATATATATGATATATAGATATATGATATATTCATATATATATATATATGAGATATATATTTATATATATGTATGATATATATAAATGATATATATATATATGATATATATATGATATATATATATATGTGATATATATATGATATATATATATGATATATCTATATATATGATATATCTATATATATGATATATCTATATATATGATATATAGATATATGATATATGATATATATATATGATATATATATGATATATATACATGATATATATATATGATATATATATATATATGATATATGTGATATATGATATATATTTATATATATTTATATGATAAATATATATGATATATATTTGCTATATATGATATATATATAAATACCATATATATATATATTTATTATATGATATATATATATGATATATATATGGTATTTATTTATATATATATATATGGTATATATATAATATATATATCATATATATATATATATATCATATATTTGATATATATATATACATATGATATATATATATGATACATATGATATATATGATAGATATGGATACACCAGGATAAATTGTAACGTCCTCACATCGTCTACCGTCACTGCTAGAAATTGGTTGGGATTAGGGGAATCATCCGAACTGGTCTTGTTGCAGGTTGATGAGTTGGTATAATTTCTCCATATTTGTTTGTATCAACTTGAAAAAACAAATCATTTCAACCTGCAATAAGACCATTTTGTATGAGTGCAACAAGAATTCTTACCCTATAATGTTTATCCATATTTGAAACCAATAAGAATGAGGATTTCAGCCAACCAAGAGTAAGGGGAGGCTGGAGAGGGATTGTTCTCAACAATGAGGAGCTGACATTTTTTGAAGACCCACCAGCCCACACATTTTGGAAATTGTTTAGCATTAAACAAACCGAAGGTGTGATAGGTCCAACGATCGGGGGCTAACAAAATACCACAACAATTTTAGGTAAGTAAGTGGTAAATTGGTTGGGTATAGTATTTTCTTAAATTTTATCATCCACTTATCTTTTTGAAAATAGAAATTTAGAAACTGATTAGGGTATGCTGTATGCCATCGTTTGAAGATTTCGACATTTTTCTATATTGGGGATCAACATTGAGGAGCGGGATATCTTGGATGACCAATGAAATAGGGATGTAATGAACAATAAATGGAGATGCAACAAATACGCAAATTGGACTGGTAAAATACATAAGAACACATTCATTGAAGGAATTATATGTATTATGTATCAGATAATGTATCAGACATATATTATTTGTACACATATGATTATTATTGTTATCATTATTATCAACATTACAAGGCGGGGGGTCATGCCTTGTAACGGTTAACCTGTCCGTTATGATAATCGCAATACATGGATTGTGATTGGTTCCCAGCCGTTTCTGATCATGTCTGCTATTATCCCGCCTATGGTGGAAATAATTGTTTTGGGGATATACGTAGACCGATTTTGTATTGAACAATCAAACATCACCAGGTTATGGTTGTTGTTTATGTGCACTACTAGTTTTTTAAGTTTTGATTGAAGTCTTGCAATCAAAATTCAATCTAAGGATCCCTGGTCACGAATCATCAGGGCATAGCATGGGGACATTTTCTGGCAAAGATGAACTCCGCTTGCGCTTGCGTTTCATCGGAAGTCAACACGTTGTTTCGTGGGGTTCCAACTTCAGTTTTTCCTGCCAGATCATCCCAATGAACTGCCATGATTGGGGATGATCAGTTTACATCTGAAAAACCATCCGGTAAACGTACAAAAAACTATGGAAAATCACCATGCTATGTAGCTGGGTAAATCCACTATTTCGACTGGGCCATTTTCCAGTTCGCAAACTGTGAATGTTTACCAGAGGGTACCATCCATTGATGGTAGTACGATGGTGTTTACACCGTTGGGTTTACCGCAGTAGAAAACACGGTGCAAATTCGAAGCCACGAAGCCACAAAGATGTGGAGGTTTTCAGCCACCATGGATGATCAGTTTAGTATTGAAAGCTATGGTGATGCAGTGATGCACCCGGGCATCTTCCATGTGAAGATACCCTCTGGCAATTGAGAATGGCCATTTTTAGTGGATTTTCCCATTAAAAATGGTGATTTTCCATAGTTATGTTAGTTTACCAGAGGGTAATCCCAATTGACTCATCATGGCGTTTTTTGTCAACTTGAAGAGCCAAAGGGACTTGTCAGATTTTTGGCATCGTTTCATCCCATTAAAATGGTCCCCATCTTTTTTTCCATTCCCAGAGAAAGGGGCTGGAACATAGCAGAAACGCAGACTCTAACCAGCTAAGTAAAATAGAACAAAATAGATAAATGCTATCATTCCCACTATTTTTCGGATCCAATAAGGGGCCTCCCGAAATCTCCCGAACGCAGGTGCCAACGAAAGTCTTGGGTACTTTTAGTGACAAGCTGAAGAGCCTTGGCACAGCCAGCTCTCCTGAGCGGGTTTCATGCTTCCAGGCCTTGCATGTCCATAGGATCACAGGTTTTTGGTGACCCTTGCATATTTTCATGAGGATAAAACTTGGGGATATACTGGAATATCATGGAAATATCATGAGAATGTAATGAGATATAGTGATCTACTTGGATATACTATATGTGTGTGAGAGAGTGCCAATTCCCAAGAAGCACTGGAAAATAGTGGGGGCTGCCATGATACACCACAGATGATCTGCAATTCTATGGGTTTGCGGCTAGCTGGATGGCTGTTTCCCTGCTGGCACGGTAAAGAAACGCACAAGGTCTAGTGATTGATTGTTGGCTATATCAGTAGCCTACCCATTCGGAACCTGGAATAGCAGGCCATCAGAAATATATGTAGGTCGCAGAAACAACTACAATAACCACTTTCTGAGTTTGGGTTACGATGAACATTATAAATCAACTAGCATACTTTTTGATAATCCCAGCTTGTTCAATAGTAACTAGCCAAGTAACCGCAGAGAATCTTACGATGGAACTTCGCATGACTTCAAGGCTTCCAGGTTTCCAGGTTTCCATTCTTGGCCTCTGAGGATCACATTCGTGGCCAAGTTCTTAGCTTTGCACCCTGGCAGTTTGGTCATTTTTGGGTATTCCCACACGGGTTGGGGGTTACCCTCTGGTTATGTCAACAGTTTGCTATTGAACATGGCCCAGTCGAAATAGTGAGTTTTCCCATTAATAGCATTTTTGTGGATACTGATACCCTCTGGTAATTTAACATAGCTATTGAAAATGGCCATTTATAGTGAATTTTCCCATTCAAAATGGTGATTTTCCATAGTTATGTAAACGTTTACCAGAGGGTACCATGAAAATACAGAAGCCAATGTAGTCCCCTGGGTTTGAATTTTGATCCATTCTCACAGCTGGTAGTTCTGGATGTTCATCCACCCAAAAAATATAGGTTTGTAGGTTTTGATCCATCCCGCCTATATTTTAGTGTACTTGTATATTTTTTCTATGAAGCATGATGAAGCATGAAATTTTAGGGTGTCATTCCCTCTAAACCTTCGGCTCACCACGAGCAACATTTTTTGGGCTTGGTAGGGTTGGTCACCGTCACGGCACCATATACGAAAGGGTATATCATTTCGCCCATTTATGGATTGTGTCATGGGTGGCTCACGCATACTACTAGTCCAATCTTCGCAGGAATCACGGCAAGGCGATTTTGGTTGTCTCTTTGTGAACAACTATAGACACATATTATTAAAACTCTAGTTCTGCATAGCTGTACATAGCCAACATCATAACATCATCGTAACATCTATAGCCATGTTACAACATATGGGGATGGGTCAAAACCTTATAATTATATACTCCTGTAGTTCACGGTAGTTCACATCGATCCATAGCCGGTGTCAAAGAGGATGTTCATCCCATAGCCAAAATGCTACGTCTATAGGTATTGATCCATAGCCATAAACATGTTACCTCCAGTGGCGCTGACTCCGTCAGGATACCTCAACCCTCCTGCAGTTGCTGGAAACGCCTGGAGACTCAGCCATGATGGTTACCGGTTTTCTCCGGTAACACGTAGAGATTGATTAGATCAGATATGGCGCCATGGGTCATGGCAGCCTGGTACCCAGTGAACCTCAAGTCAGAGCTGGGATTTTTTTCGGTGTTCATCCCACAAATTTTGAATGGTTTTGACCCACCCTCATATATGAATCAAAGGATGTAAGGAATCAAAAAGACATCCATGTTCATCTATGAAGTGGCATATAGTGGCATTATCAGATGTCTCAATTCTCACGAACGAGAGATATACCCTCTGGTAAACGTTTACATAACTATGGAACATCACCATGCTATTCATGTGTAAATCAACAATTTCTATGGCCATTTTCCAGTTCGCAAACTGTTAGTTTACCAGAGGGTATACCATCATATATCCTAATAACAAATTCATATAAATCCCATTAAATCAAATTTAATCCTATTGAATCCCATTAAATCCTATTGAATCCCATTAAATCCTATTGAATCCCATTAAATCCCATTAAATCCCATTAAATCCTATTAAATCCTATGGAATCCTATTGAATCCCATTATGACAGCTTTAGTAAGAAACTACATGCGAACCCCGCCTGGCAAACGAAGCCTTCGCCCACGCTGGGATTCTCTTGAAAATCTCACGTGGACGATTCGCACGGTTTGGAGCCCCGGGGCTTTCTATAGATACTAATGTGGTTACCCTCTGGTAAACAAACTTAGCTATTGATTTAATGGGATTTAATGGGATCTAATGGGATTTATTAGGATATATGATGGTATACCCTCTGGTAAACAAACAGTTTGCTATTGAAAATGGCCCAGTCGAAATAGTTGATTTACCTATTAATAGCATGGTGATTTTACATAGTTATGTGAACGTTTACCAGAGTAATGGCAAATCCTATCAAAATGGATGAGAAATGGGGTACCCCTAC
The DNA here is from genome assembly GCA_947184155.2 of Cladocopium goreaui. NCBI lineage: Eukaryota > Dinophyceae > Suessiales > Symbiodiniaceae > Cladocopium > Cladocopium goreaui. The sequence goes on along the minus strand of CAMXCT020006785.1, from coordinate 301,654 downwards.
TACAATGAAACCCCCTATTTGTTGATTATGTATAACGTGGGTAAAGCAATTTTGTGAACCACCCATTTGGGAATGGGAGCTATACCACCTACAGTATAAAAAATGGTGATTGTTTTGCCAACATTACTATTTTGCTGGAGAGTAAATCCCGGATATCGATCAACCTCTCTTGTCTCGACTTGGTGAAAGCAAAGGTTTTCTTTGACCAACGCTTGGAAAATCGACGTTAAGCGTAGTAAGACCACCTACATAGTGCGTGTCACACGAATCTAGCTTTCAGCATCACTTGCTTGCTTGCTTGCCAGGGGAGATCTGAAAAAATATGTGGTCCAATCTGTTTGAAAACTTGCGGGGTGAGAGAGCTTGCGCTTATCAGTTTTTTTGGACACACTCATCTTGGCAGCAACTTGAGATGAATGCACGAGGCAATGGAACACCCCGCTAGTAGGAAATTCATCTAGCCAACTTGGGTGGCATCCGATCCAGGATCAGGAATCACAGGACACATTTTCAGTCCATGATTTTGGGTGGATGAACATCCATAACTACCAACTATTTTTGGTGTGAAAAGGGTACTGCAGCTCCAAACTTTGCCCCGTTTTAAAAGCGAGGCCTCTGTCGATATCTGCCGGGCCCAGAGTTCTTTCAAGCCGCTTGGACTCAGCTGGGCATTTCACAGGCTGCAGGTTGCCTACCCAGAGGGCTATGAGGGGCACATCATGGGCGTCTCGGATAAACTTGGGCATTTCACAGGTTGTAGGTTGCCAACATGGCTGAGGGCACATCAGGTGCAAGGTCGGTCCAGCACTGAAGCCAGGTCTCCATCCGTGGGAAGTGGTTGCAGTATGGGCCGCTCTGCGTTGCAGCCTGGCGGAGTTGCAAGGGTTATGGGTTGATGCTGATGGTTCTGGGTGAAATCATCGATACATAATCTCAAAGTGATCCAATTAGTTAGTATTACTGGTTGGTGGTTTGGAACATTTTTTATTTTTCATAATATATGGGATAATCCTTCCCATTGACTAATATTTTTCAAGATGGTTAAAACCACCAACCAGATTAGTATTTATTAGTTATGAGTTATGACTGAATATGAAAAATTGAATTCATGGATAAAAAAGAGTACATTTTTTCAGGACCTCACCACGATGTTACCGTAAATGATGGTGAACGTAAGGGATGTTCTTCGTGAAAAAAAATCAGCGCTACACGGGGACTGAAAAGTCGGTGTCTGTTTCCTCCGCAAATCCGAGCAACCGAGCAATATATACGGATTAATAGGGGATAAACCCATTGGATAATATACCTGGTTGGTGGAACCATGGAATTTTATGACTTTCCATACATTGGGAATGTCATCATCCCAACTGACGAATTCATATTTTTCAGAGGGGTAGGTATACCACCAACCAGGGTTATGTTTGGTGTTCAGCTCTCCGCTTTTGAAATACACTGGGCCATGGCTCAGTACTCGTATTTCCCAAAAATGGATGATTTGATCATGTTTGATTTTTATGTTCTTTTCAGGCTAAGACCATCCTTTTTTTTTGGTCTCAAAAGGTACCCTCTGGTAAACTAACATAGCTATGGAAAATCACCATTTTTAATGGGAAAATCCACTATAAATGGCCATTTTCAATAGCTATGTTAAATTACCAGAGGGTATTCAAGGTTTTTCTCGAGCTATACTGATTGAAGGATCGCCAACGAGATCTGGTACGGATGACTCGTCGGTGGAGATTTTTTTCGCCAGCATTTGGAATCATTACCATGGCATTAACCATAGCATGAACCAACATAGTTCAACTAAGAATGGTGGATTTCGTCCAGCAGTTTTTTTTTGAGAAACCATCGATTCGGCAGGTCATGTTCATTGATTTGTGCCTTGGCTGCGAATACAACAACTTATCCGGTTATCCTCGGGTCATTTGAACAGTTTGCGAACTGGAAGCCATGGCCCAGTCGAAATAGTTGTTTCTCCCATGAATAGCATGGTGATTTTCCAGTTCGTTATGTAGACGTTTACCAGAGGTTAATGGGGGTATTTTTGTACAATTTACACGAGGGTGAACCATCAAGCATCTAGGGATATAATTGATAAATGATACCATCTTGTTTTTTTAACATAGCCATGGAAAATCACCATGCTATTAAGAACGGTAAGCCATCTATTTCTATGGGCCATGGCTTCCATGGCAAACTGTTAGTCAGAACCAGAGGGTAGTTGGTGGATGTTATGTGATGATTGTAGGGAGTCAAAGTATCCGCTTACCATGCAAGATATGGGGGACTATCATCATCAATGGGGCCCAGCTGGGGGATCCAGCTGAACGGTGAAAAACCGGGATCCAGCCCATCTTCCAAGTGCTTTAGGGAACCCATGTGTCTTGAGTTTGTTTTAATGTTCTGTTGTGCCCAAAGTCCAAAAACCAGAAATCATTTTGGTGATTACAAATTTGCTGCTTGGTGGCTTGGAACATTTTTTATGACTTTCCATATATTGGGAATGTCATCATCCCAACTGACGAAGGCATATTATTCAGAGGGGTAGGTATACCACCAACCAGTTTGCAACTTTGGGCTTTTCTATGGTCCGAAAAATCTCCGAATTTTGATGATTCATTGAATGTTTTTCTTTGGCGATGCTTAACCATCGATGCTTGGCGCGGGGGGCAAAGTACCAAGTAGTTTCCGTTTCAGGTAGGTTTTCGGAGGCTGCCACCTATCTGTATCAAAACTCCGTGGCGTTCTTACCTGTCAGGGCCGGTGTCATGTAAGGAAGGGTAGGCCTAAGGAAGTCCCAGGTCCCATGTGCAAGTATTGCAGGTGTCTTTACCAGCGTTTGCCTGCAAATTGCCAGAATATGATTCCCCTGAGTTTTCTATCTACCCTCTGGTAAACTAACAGTTTGCTATGGAAAATCACTATGTTTTATAGGTAAATCAATGTAAATCATCTATAAATGGTCCATTTTCCAGTTCGCAAACTGTTACTGGTTGGTGGTTTGGAACATGAATTTTATGACTTTCCATATATTGGGAATGTCATCATCCCAACTGACGAACTCATATTTTTCAGGGGGGTAGGTCAACCACCAACCAGGTTAGTTTACTGCAGGGTAAGTGTAGCATATTGAAACACCAACCGCCAATCGCTTCGTCTCTCCTGAAAGTTCCCAGTGCTGCTCCAGGTGCTACTCCCGGACTCAGCTCTTCTACGATCCCAGTTTCTTCGGACAATATGCAGATCCCAGAGTGTCTTGGCATCCGCACAAAGACAACACATATTTGAGGCTTTTCCATAGTCATGGGTCCCCCAAAATGGATGGTTTATAATGGAAAATACTGAACATACCATTAACAATTGATGTTTTGGGGGTACCCCTATTTCAGGAAACACCCATTTGTGTCAATCTATCTAGACAATTGATAGGGAGCTCGAAAAATCTCACCGCATGTGATAAGTACTTCTACGGAAACCATGAACAACGGACTGTAGCCAGATTTGATGCTTGATGTACCCTCTGGTAAACGTTTACATAACTATGGAAAATCACCATGCTATTAATGGGAAAATCCACTATTTCGACTGGGCCATGTTCAATAGCTATTTTGACATAACCAGAGGGTAAATAACGGTAAGCTACAGTGTCCAGAGTCCGTAAACGGACCTGTCACGACCTGAAGAGATGGGAAACCTGCAAAGATTGAACCTGGAACCCTTGCTGGAAGACCATTTGTGATTGGTTTTGAAGGTCCCTCAAGTGCTAGAGGCAAACCTCTTGCTTGCGGGAGAAGAAACGAACATCCTTGTTGGATTCAATCTGAGAAGGCGCCAGTCCCAAGCCACGCGATTTAAATCTCTCAGGCGGGTCTGTCTGATTACAATTGTGGTAATCGAACAAATATACGTATAATGTGTAGAAAGTAAAAGATTACTTGCATAGTATTTTCATCCATGATAAATACGTGTGTGTATATGTAAATATATATATACACATATATATACATATATATATACACAATATATGTATACATATACATACATACACAATATGTATATATATATATATATATGTATATATATATGTATATATATATGTATATATATATATGTATATATATATATGTATATATATACATACAGATTGCAACCTCCCATTGCCAGATGAATCTCTAAGACTGCCGGAAGCTCATCCCTGAGGATTTCTTCATTTGGACCATCACCGATCAGGCGTGCGTCTGCCTTGCAAGATATCCTCAGCACGAGCAAGAAAAACAGGACTATCATGGATAATCTATGATAATCTACATATTTGACATTATTTCACGATCTGGCACAGTCTGCTAAAGCACATAGAATCATAGAATAGACACATACACACACACACAAACACACAAAAGGCAGATGGCTGCACTTTGAAGTAAATTCTGGATTGGCATCCTGCAATCCCAGAGAAGTAATACATGCCAATGAACCGTGAAACATAGCCTCATTATTGTATGACATCATATGTCGTGGTGGCGTCATGAAAAATGGCTCGCAAAGAACAAGTGCTCGCAGGATTTTTTCCACACTTAAAAGGCCTGTTCTTATTCTGAATACAAGCAGAAATCCCAAGGAAAACCCCTTTCTTCTCATTCCAGGCCACAAAGATAAAAATTGGGGTAGAGGCATCATTGACTGGTAGGATTGCTCTGGATAGATCCTAGCAGTCAACCATTACTTACAGGACAAACATATTTTTTTTGGGATCCACATCCATAGATACCAGTCATTTTTGGCGTTTCTTCACCGGGGGACTGGCCGAAAGAAGATGCGGAGCCCGGAGCCGCATCAGGAAACACTGGAGAGCTCGTATGAAGGCGGATATCTGAAGGACTGGCGCTTGATGGCTTTGACATTTCATTTTCTGGCTATTGAAGAGTTTGCTATGGGAAATGGCCTGTTTTGTTGGATGATTTATGATGATTTACCATGATCTACCTATTATATAAAGGTGATATTCCATAACGACGTTAAACAACCAGAGGATGGATTTCTGGTTGGTGGTTTCAGATTGTTTCCTGTTAAAAATCCCTAGCGATCTCCGGATTTTTGTTTATTTTTTCGGACTGAAACTAGCCACCAGAGGGGCCATGGACCTGATCAGCTTCCATTTGATTTCAAAGTGGACCAGTATATATGGAGGTTTCCTGAAATGGTACCCCAATAGCTGGATGGTTTTCATGGAAAATCCAAAAACAAACTAATAAGTTGAATGGATGATGACTGGGGGTAGGTGTCCATGACTTAGGACACCTCCATTTTTATGGCAAGTTTTGTTTACTTAAGTGACCCCAAGAAGGCCTTTGTTGGGTCATCCAGATTTCTTTTCTCTATTGTTAGATTCGATCATGACATGATTTCTGCAGGTCGGATAGATGCTCACAATCTGAAATTGTGGAATGGTGGATTTTGGAATGAACGCGTTTTGGATTATTTATTTGTTTATCCATGTTTTATGTAAATAAAAATCACCTATGTTTTAGAATAAACGCTCATCCAAAAATGGATTTTATGATTTATTTATCCATGTTTTGGAACAATGGTATCAGTGGGTGGTCACTTGCGCGATTTACCAGGCATTCACCTTCTCTTTGTCATCTGTTGTCAATCATAAAACAATCCTAAATTGGGGGTACAAGTCTGAACCAAAATCCTTCAAAATTGATTATTATCAATGAGGAAACCAATGGTTTGGGGTAGCCATATTTTAGGAAACCCACATTTAGCATTTTTCCCGGACAGTTTCCAACCATTTACTAACCGTGTTGAAAGTACTCAGAATTCCTTCCCCTGACATTAAAGGATATTCAGTACCCACCAATCAAAACGAATTGAGCGCAAAATTTCGAGGATATCTGATGTAATCGTGGGATTGGATTGCCCATGATGATCATGATCGCTAAAATTTGCACATCTGTTTGATGCCATTTTTGTTAAGCCCAACTTTTGGCTGACCGAATTCATCACCAATTGGCTGATGAAAAGCTGCTTAAATCCACGATCATACCAGTGCCATGAGATTAGACTCCCTATTCTTGTCCCAATCTCAGTAGGTTTTTTTTTTTTTTTAAAATACTCTCTACGGTGGTTGCGAAATCCTGCATCAGCAATTTTGGATGGTTTTTCAACCCCACCAAAATCCTGGGATGCAGCAACCACCGACCATTTTCAACTGCAGGTTTTCGCTGGCCCATCCACAGTATTATCATTAACAATCTATTGAACCGCCACAATTGTAGTGGTTTATCTAACCCATAACGATCAAAAAAAATAACATATCTTATATAATACCCTCTGGTAATTTAACATAGCTATGGGAAATCACAATCTTTTATAGGTAAATCAACTATTTCTATGGGCCATGTTCCATAGCTATGTAACAAATTACCAGAGGGTATACCATCATATATCCTAATAAATCCCATTGGATCCCATTAAATCCCATTAGATCCCATAAATGAAGCCCACGAACCCGAATGCTCACACGTATGTTAATGGTACAGATGTCAAAACACATGGTTATGCAGTCACGCACAATACCTTTCTGCAATAGTTTATTTGAACAGTCTTGTACATGTTTCCCTTGTTACCAGTCTGCAGTGTGGAGTGGAAAGTGTAGAGTGTGGAGTGTGGAGTGTGAAGTAAGGAGTGTGGAGGGTAAAGTGTGGAGTGGGGAGTTTAGAGTGTGTAAAGTGTAGAATGCGGAGTGTAAAGTCTAGAGTGTGGAGTATGGAGTGTAAAGTGTAGAGTGTGGAGTGTGGAGTGTAAAGTGTGGAGTGTAAAGTGGAAAGCGTGGAGTGTAAAGTGGAAAGCGTGGAGTGTAAAGTGTAAAGTGTGGAGTGTAGAGTGTATAGTGTAGAGTGTAAAGTGTAGAGTGTGGAGTGTGGAGTGTAAAGTGTGGAGTGTAAAGTGTAGTGTGGAGTGTGGAGTGTGGAGTGTAAAGTGTGGAGTGTAAAGTGTGGAGTGAGGAGTGTAAAGTGTGGAGTGTAAAGTGTGGAGTGTGGAGTGTGGAGTGGAAAGTGTGGAGTGGAGTGGAAAGTGTGAAGTGTGGAGTGAGGAGTGTAAAGTGTGGAGTGTGGAGTGAGGAGTGTAAAGTGTGGAGTGTGGAGTGTAAAGTGTGGAGTGTGGAGTGTAAAGTGTGGAGTGTGGAGCGTAAAGTGTAGAGTGTGGAGTCTGGAGTGGAAAGTGTAGAGTGTGGTGTGTAGAGTGTGGAGTGTGGTGTGTAAAGTGAGGAGTGTAAAGTGTGCAGTGAGGAGTGTAAAGTATAAAGTGTGGAGTGTACAGTAAAGTGTGGAGTGTGGAGTGCGGAGTGTGGAGTGGAAAGTGTAGAGTGTGGAGTGTGGAGTGTAAAGTGGGGAGTGTGGAGTGTAGAGTGTGGAGTGAGGAGTGTAAAGTGTAAAGTGTGGAGTGTGGAGTGTAAAGTGTGGAGTGCGAAATGTGGAGTGGAAAGTGTAGAGTGTGGTGTGTAGAGTGGAGCGTGGAGTGTAAAATGTAAAGTGTGGAGTGTAGAGTGTAAAGTGTAGAGTGTGGAGTGTGGAGTGTAGAGTGTAAAGTGTAGAGTGTAAAGTGTAGAGTGTGGAGTGTAGAGGGGAAAGTGTAGAGTGTGGAGTGTGGAGTGTAAAGTGTGGAGTGGGGAGTGTAGAGTGTGGAGTGAGGAGTGTAAAGTGTAAAGTGTGGAGTGTGGAGTGTAAAGTGTGGAGTGCGAAATGTGGAGTGGAAAGTGTAGAGTGTGGTGTGTAGAGTGGAGTGTGGAGAGTAAAATGTAAAGTGTGGAGTGTAGAGTGTAAAGTGTAGAGTGTGGAGTGTGGAGTGTAGAGTGTAGAGTGTAAAGTGTAGAGTGTAAAGAGTAGAGTGTGGAGTGTAGAGTGTGGAGTGTAGAGTGTAAAGTGTAGAGTGTGGAGTGTTGAGTGTAGAGTGTAGAGTGTAAAGTGTAGAGTGTAAAGTGTAGAGTGTGGAGTGTAGAGTGTAGAGTGACGAGTGTAAAGTGTGGAGTGAGGAGTGTAAAGTGTGGAGTGTGGAGTGTAAAGTGTGGAGTGTGGAGTGTGGAGTGGAAAGTGTGGAGTGTGAAGTGTGGAGTGTAAAGTAAGGAGTGTGTAGTGTAAAGTGTGGAGTGTAAAGTGTAGAGTGTGGAGTGTGGAGTGTAAAGCGTAGAGTGAGGAGTGAGGAGTGGAAAGTGTAGAGTGTAGTGTAAAGTGTGGAGTGTGGAGTGTAAAGTCTCAGGTGAGGAGAGAGGAGTGTAAAGTGCAAAGTGTAAAGCGTGGGGTGTAAAGTGTAGAGTGTGGAGTCTAAAGTGTAAATTGTGGAGTGTGGAGTGTAAAGAGTAGAGTGTGGAGTGCGGAGCGTCCCCCATAGACACGGCGACGCCAGAGGAAAACCAGAGACTCGAGACGAGACACGTGGGTGCAAAAAAACGAGCATTTCGTGCGAGACTTCCTCCAATTTTGATATTTTCCACACGTTATCAAACAGGTTGGAATGTCACAAAGTGCCACGCCTGCCACGCAAAACGACATGACAACCTGCTTGGACACATTCGAATAGGAGATGTTTTCCAGCTTCCCCCATAGACACGGCGACGCCACAGGAAAACCAGCGACTCGAGACAAGACACGTGGATGCAGAAAAACCAGCATTTTGTACGAGACTTCCGGCAATTTTCACAGTTGGCAACATGACAAAAGGACAGGTTTTGCAGCTTCCCCCATAGACACGGCGAAGCCACGGGAAAACCAGAGACTCGAGACGAGACACGTGGGAGCACCAAAACGAGCATTTCGTACGAGACTTCCGGCAATTTTCACAGTTGGCATCATGACAAAAAGACAAGTTTTGCAGCTTCCCCCATAGACACGGCGAGGCCACGGGAAAACCAGAGACGCGACACGAGACACGTGGGAGCGCCAAAACGAGCATTTCGTGCGAGACTTCCTCCAATTTTCACACTTTGTAGCTTCAAAATCGACGTTTTCCTACGAGTTTTCCTTAGAACCCGAAAATTTGCAACCTCAAAATCGATGTTTCGTGCGAGGCTTCCGTCAATTTTCAGCACATCGCACAAAATGCCACGCCTGCCACGGAATTTGCACTTTGTCGCCACTTGACGCAGCCCTGCCAATGCGATTTACAAAAAACACGCAACACGACACGTCTAAAGTGCTGCGCCTGCCACGAAAAATCACGATGGACATGTCCAAAGTGCTGCGCCTGCCACGAAAATGCAACACATCTGAAAACGTCGCAAAAGTATTGCGCCTGCCACACGAAACGACTTTCGACACGTTACAAAATACGTCTGAATGTCACGAAGTGCCATGGCTGCCACGCGAAACGAAGCAACGAGACGTTTGACACCTACAAAAAGCACCCCTCCTGCAGAACTTACCATAGGCACGGCCATATAGCAATCGCGCGGACGGTTGCGAACGGTTGCGAACGGTTGCGGACGGTTGCGGACGGTTGCGGACGGTTGCGACCGTGAACGCAACGTCGAGCGAACACACCTTCAACCCCCAGACCCCCAGAGTGAAACGGGAACCCTTGCTACGCATTCGGAACAAAACCATTAAATCCCATGAAAATCCTGTTTTTCCCGAGTCTTTTTTGGTTTCTTGATCATCCAATCCCCAGGAAAACGCCAGCGAGTTGATCTCCTTTGAAGGCCGTACCATGGCGAGCTCTGAAACAAAAACGTAACGCCAGTGGATGGTAACTGGTTGGTGGTGACTGGAACATTGCTTTAGTATGGGATAATGATGGTTAATGATGGTGAATACATGTTAATAATGGTTTATTTAGTTTATTTAAAAAAACTGTTAATTATGGTGTATGGTAGATATAACGAACTAGTTAATGGGGATTATTTCATGGTTTATAAAGCAACAAATTTGCTGGTTGGTGGTGACTGGAACCATGGAATTTGACATGACTTTCCAGAAACAGTTGGGAATAAGGTGAACAACTGACGAAGTCCATCATTTTTCAGAGGGGTAGGGCTCAAAACCGCCAACCAGATCATCTGTCAGTATATCAATGGAGGATTTTGCAAACGTGGGATGTATTCAACAATTATGGGGATGCAACTAGGACAAGCTAGGTTGTCAAGAAGCTTAATAGATGGGGTTTCATCTATTACCAAAGAGTACCCGGGACCCAGGTCAAAAAGGTTAATGGAACCAACATGGGGTCGTAATCAAGTAGAATTGCGGTATGGCGTTTTGTGCGCCCCAGCCTACCACGAGGCATGCAGGCAGTAATTACTTGGTTTTCTGGAAACCAGAGTTTTTGTCAGCAAAAAACTAGCCTTCTGCGGAAAGCAATTGTTTGACGTATCTTGACAGTTGCTTATTAAAGGGTTTATTTTTCAAAGTGAAACTCGCCTTTTGCTTTTGTGACAAGGTTCCAGACTGCAAACTTAAGCATTTTCCTAAGATCCAGAGGATTTTCTCCCTTTTTCAAGTTCCAAAACCATGCCCAAATCTTTCTTCAAATCAGCCTGATGCAGTCAAGGAGTCGAACAAATCGACTGGCAGAAACTTCCTACTGAAAAATCATCAGCTAAGGCTTTTTGGGGCACCTCTTATCCTAAATGTTGAGCCAGAAAAGCCCAGCCAAATGAAGAAAAAACGTGGGTCTGGGTTTGGGCAGAGAAGGTTCAGAAAATGCTATGTCCCAACTGCATCAAAGCCGGTGGAACAGTTTGGCGGTTTGCTGTATCCCCAAATTTCAATTACAAAATCCGAGAATTCTCCCGAACCATTTTCCGGTGACTCGAAATATCCTTCAATCTGGTCATCTTCGATGGCCAGAACGATGATCTTAGGCTGGAACACCAGTACCTACGAAGTGTTGACTCCGGAAGCACTGACCGATGCGACGACCCAAGTCGGAACGGAACGTTTCACGGAACGGCTGATGGGCTGCGGGTGACTCCCCATCCTCCCAAGAGGATCTAGGGCTTAGCATTTTTCAGATTTCACGCCCATCAACCTATTGTAATTAAAATGTTCCAACAAAGAGAGACGGCAGGATAAGTTCCCAAAGCCAGTTACAGCGGCGAAAATTGGATTCCCAGTTGTATTATTTCATTTAGGACTAAGGATTGGGTGTGATAGTCTTGGTTTCGCATAAGATGGCCACTTGGCAATGACACTAAGTCCAGACTCTACAGCTACCCAGAAAGCTTCTCGCACCTTGGGGTGAGCGAGAACATGGGAGAACCACTTTTGGTTGCCCAGCTGGATTACATCGAAAGAGGTCCTGCCTTGGGAAAGCACCCTCAGCAATTTCTGTGAATTCGGAACGTCTCAACCTGTTGCCACCTTGGCCCTCGTTTTTTTAGTGGAAATCACTAATATTTATAGATATTTCAGAAATGATCAAAATCCTCTCACAGTTGACCCTTTGTTTCACTATAGCACTCGACCAACAGCTGCATTTGACCCACACTCGACTCCGTGGTCGCCTTTTTGCAGCTGAGGTGAAGCTCAACTCTCGCTTCGTGAACTCCGGGATGAAATATTTGGCGTCCCGCCCGCCATGTCTTGCCACGGCAACGGCCACAAAACATGTTGAAACTTGGGTGCTGTGATACTCAACATGGAAAAACATCTGGGTTGTTTGGTACCTTAAGTTTGTTGGCTACATACACTTCTTGTTTGGACATATCAATTTAATTCAATTTATGTATGCTTCCATCTCGATTTATTTTTGGTTGACTGCACGATGATCCCCATTTTGGTTGTTGTTGCTGACCTCCCCACTTTTGCAAGTGAACATCCCCATTTGTGTTGAGTATAATCTTCAAATTTCGGTAGAGGTAATCCTTGGGTGCCCCAACCACTGATAGGTTGAGACTGAACCGTGAACCGCAATAACCCGAAAAAAAACATCGTTTATGTATCTGGTTCACAATGCGGACCAGCGGCCACGACAAAATTAGTCGATCCCCAGGGGGATCTGAAGAATTTTCAATGACCCAAGCTGAGCAGCCATAGAATCAAGCAATAATGAACTGATATGAACTGTAATTAGATTCCGGCTGGTCCTGTGAAACTTCGGCCCTAGCAAGGAATTTCTCTCCAAAACCAACAAGACGCACCGTTTGTTGAATCGGAACTGTCACAGGTCCCATTTCATGGGTTCAATGGAAATGTTTACTGGAAATCTGCACGATTTTGGTAATGTCAACCCTGGATGAGACTAAACCATGGTTTATTAATTAGGGGGTATTCCCCCAATAGTCATTTCATCTGATACTTAAATGGTATCCCCCCAATTAAACAGCCAAGGGGTTTATTAATCCAGGGTTGACATTACTCGTATAGATTTCTCCAGAAAACATAGCACCAACTCAGGGACGGCTCATTACGCTAGATTTTTATCCGATTTTTCCAATTTCAAGCACCAATTGGTCATAATTCTCGGAAATCCCAGTATTTATCATTTTCCATCAAATGTGCTTTCCTGCACATGTTCTACGCCAACCTAAATGTGGTAAAGCCAATGACCAACCGTCCCCAATTTCCTAAATTACCATGTTAGATGCATAAAAGTTATGGTGTTTATAATGACATTAGATAGTCAAAATGACTTGTAACGCCATAATTATAATGACTTTACCCAATGGGTTCATTATGGGGTTTTCCACTTTACTAAAAAAATGACTATCGATCAAAGTTGGCGTACCATTGGACCAAAATTCGTCGGCCATGGACCCATTTCAGACCCATGTCCACATATCATATTCTTAGTTATATCATATCCCCGTTATATTCGTTATATCTCATTCAATCACCCGTAACATGGCTTCACTACAAGATTTTCCGTGGCTTTCTATGCGATTTCTCCATATTTTTCTATGGTTTTCCATGGTTGTTCGCATGATTTTCTGATAGTTTTCCAGGGTTTTCCTAACATCTCACCAGCCTTTTTTGAACACGTCCACCACGACAGGCTCTGGATCAGCGGCTCCGCGTTGTTCTCCTTCGCCTGCTGCATCTGCACCGCCGATTGGAGGAGGCGCTTCACCGTGCCGTGCCTGCGAACGGCTTGTGGGGATTGAAGTCCGACCAACTGGATGGATAGATAAACATAGTGTGGTTAAAACAGTGTCACTAGGGTTATTAATGGTTATAGTTATATATGGTTATTAATAATGGCTAATGGTTATGAAAATGGTGGTTTTCATGGCTAGTTGATGGTTATTACAATAATGATTACTGTGGTTAAAACAATGTCATAAACCATCCATGACTGGGACTGGTTTATACTTACCACCCATAAAAATGGTGATGACGATGGTTTATGGCATTGTTTTATTGTTTCAGAGGTGTAGGTATACCACCAATTAGATATGAACATTGCGACCACATCCCGTGCATTTGAAACCGCAGAAAACTCGATGGATCCACCCGGCTGCGTCGCCTCGCAGGGCTCGGGTTCTACAGGAGATCAAATTGGAGGCCAGGTTTGCCAGCTGTGGAACAGACCGGTCATGCCGGTCTACCGGGATAAGGAACAGGATTTCACCGGTCAGATCTCGTGAATTTTTGGGCAAAAAAAAGAGGATTTCATCAGAGATCGTTTTTTTTTCATATGTTCAAGCGTTGGGATGTGACCATGAACAGTTGGGACTTTTTTTCCATGAAAACAATGGATTTTTCACAACCAAACGTTGAGATTTACCCTCTGGTAATTTAACACAGCTATTGAACATGGTTATTTATAGTGGATTTACCCATTAAACATGGTGATTTTCCATAGTTATGTTAGTTTACCAGAGGGTAATCTTCGAACATTGGGATCCAAGCTTCACATACTGGATAAACCAAGAGATATCAAGAGGTGAATGCCCCGAAAGATGTTCCAAAATGAAGCTCAACCCCGGTGAGAATACCATTGTCGTTACCAGATTTAGGTAATACAATGGTGGGCATGCTTGAACCTGAGGGTATATTTAGATGGTTCTATACCCCCTTTCTCATGTTCTAGGCAGTTCTTGGAGTTGTTGAGACTTCAATCAATCTCAAGAAACCACAACAAACCCAATAGTTCCCCCATTTATAAACATTTATATATAGCCTTATTCAACAGGGATGAATATAATGCTTACTATACTAATGAAATTCTCATTTACTGGTGGCCAAATTCCCATACTAGTCCTACCCTCTGGTAAACTAACATAACTATGGAAAATCACCATTTTTAATGGGACAAGTCACTATAAATGGCTATTTTCAATAGCAAACTGTTAGTTTCCCAGAGGGTACTGGTGGCCAAATTCCCATACTAGTCCTATATCATATCCATTACTATTCCCATTTTGCCGGTCTTCCAATCCTTCCAGTCCCCAGGAAGAAGAAAACCGTGCCCGCGCGAGAGAAGTTGAAGAGAAACCGGAGGCAGAAGAATTTTTGAAATCTGGATGCCCCAAGTTTCCATGGATCTTATAATAATATGGCAATGGGTCAAAACCCTGGTACCTAATGAACCCCAAAATAGCTGGTGAATGGATGTAAATGGATATTCATCTCACTAAAAGTTGATGATTTCATAGGTTTTGAACCATCTCCATATAAGGTGATTGGATGCCAATAGAAATAGGTCAATAATGCCAATAGGTTGATAATGCCAATAGGTTAATAATGCCAATAGGTCACCAGAAAATTGGTACCCCAAGTTAATATTGGCATAATATTTTGGATGATTATGCCGTCAATAATGGGCCAATTATCTCATAATATTATGGTTAATATTGGTCATCCATATATTATCCCATTATTTCCCATACTATTCCCATTTTGGTTAATATATGGAAAATCATAGGTATACAACATGCACAACATATTCCCATATTATCCCATTATTTCCCATAATGTCCCATTATTTCCCATAATAGTCCCATATTATTCCCATTTTGTTATTTGGTTAATATAGGGATAATCATGTTTTTTTTTTGACTTTGGAAAATACAACATTCTTGCGGAGTCCATAGGGACGATCGTGTTTTGTTGGGCCTTCAACAAAGCCGTTTGTACATCACTAAATTTACATGGCTTTGAAAATAGGCAAGCCTCAAAGTTGATGGTTGATCATCAATGATCATCAATGATCATCAGTGATCATCAATGATCATCAATGATCATCAATGATCATCAATGATCATCAATGATCATCAATGATCATCATTTTCTTATGTCATAGTGATAACATATGGCATTTTTTTCTGGAGTTTTGCTTATATATTTCAGACTCATCTGCCCCATGATCGCGAGAAGTTGCAAACCATGATGGAAGTTATTCATTGTGCCATAACAGTTATCCCGGGACTTTGGGACTTGGGATGTTTTAGCTTAGCCCCAAAATCACAGGACAGTATATAACTCCAATTTGTCTTCACCATCTCGTATCGGGGTTTGTGAATTTGGATACACCCAAAGTGGAATGATATGTAACCTCTGGTAAACTTACAAAAAACTATGGAACATCACCATTTTTAATCAATAGCTATGTTAGTTTAACGGAGGGTACATGCCATGCCCCCCCTATTATGGTTGGTTGCTGGGATGATTTACGATCGGGTTTACCACATTCAGGATTCACGATAGATCACAGCATGATAGTTTACAGTTTACATAAATCACTAAATCCGGTTCGATCATAATGAGTCACAAAAAGTCACAACGAAAATTTTGGCTTGTTTTGGAGTGGTCATTGAATTACAGTGGTCATTGAATAACAATGTAATTCCTTTTAAACCACAATTACCATGAAATAACAATGCATTTGTTCAAGGTGGTCTCCCCCCCATTCATAAGTTGGTTAAGAAAACCCCCAACTATAGATATATCTACCATAAACATCCATAAACCATCGTGCATCTAGTAAAGTATTGTAGCTAACTATGTGGCACCACCTCGCCACCTTGCCGGACCCTGCGTGGGATTCATTCGTAGGCTGCGGCGATTTCTGAAACGCCCAAAGAGACACCTGAGGTGCGGCTTTGAAGATGCCTTCCCAGAATTGACCGGAGAAAATCGAGATTTACCCGGCCTGGTAAATTAACATGACTATGGAAAATTACAATTTTTAATGGGTAAACCAACTATGAATTACCATTTTCAATAGCAAACTGTTAGTTTCCCAGAGGGTATCTATAGCAATTTGAACGGGATAAAATGACAAAAGAGACCCCAAAGGTAAACTACCAATGTTAAAAAAAAGATCAAGAAAATCCCTATGAAATCATCTAGAAATGCTGAGTTTTTCCACTATGTTAGTTTACAGGAGGGTATGTGGAGATCAAAATAACTTGATTTTAATGAGATGTTAGTAACCAACACGGATGATATTTGGTGGTTAACTTCATCATATTTGGATCTACCCTCTGCTAATAAAAAACATAGCTATTGAACATGGCCGATTGAGTTCGTTTTGATTTACCCATTAAGAGTGGTGATTTTCCAGTTCGCAAACTGTAAACGTTTATCAGAGGGTACCCTGGGTACCCTATTTTCCGACAAACCCAAATTTGCAGGACACCCCTGTATTTAGGTCTTCCTGAAAGTTTCCCTGTAATAGTTACTGCTATTAGGAACGATTCAAACTAACATGTGGTAACTGGCGATTTCATCACCTGCGACATGCGTTGAACGTGGCCAGGTGCCTCCAGCACCTCAACCAGCAGAGGCCAGCGAGGTGATCTCCGATTTTAGTAGTGGCTTGGTGGAGACGCTGTGATTCGAGAAAAAAAGAGACCACTTGGAACCACGAATCGGATCGGTTTTTAATCCCATAAGTATCCATAAGTGGGGATATTCATGGATATTCCACGATATTCCATATCTCACATGTTTTTTTTTTGAGCCACCAATCCACCAAGTGGGATGCGGCCTCAAGAAGATGGCGTTGTTTAACCCCCAAAAAACCAGTGGCTTAGGCTGGAAAATTCCCCCCAGCTGTAGTTCGATGATCACCGGTCACTTATGGTTTAACTACGATTTAACCATCGTGGAGATCCCTCAGACATCATGGAGATGGTGCTGAGTTGTTGAGTTTACAGATTTTGTTGGGGGAGTTTTACAAACACACAGGGATTCAACCATTAAAAAATGATGATTTAAACATAGAACAAACACGTCCCAAAGACGGGGAGTCATTCCACCAAAGTGTGGAATTAATCACTATTCAAAGAACAGATCACCAAAAAACAACACAACCAATATATAAATATGATATATGGCTTGTCCAAGCATGGGGAGATACCACAATTTATCTTCATAATTATATTGCCGTCAATTATACTAGAACCAGGGGTTAGGATCCATTTCAACCTAAAGGATCCGAAAGGTACATGATCAATGACAGCGACTGGTATGCTTAACCAGCCCCTTTGTTTTTCTGAACGGACATGATTGGTTTTGGAAAGCCACCGGTGTTGGGGGGTAGCTCCATGGGGGACAAAGTGTTTGGACACAACCATGTGATCACAAATGCATTCTTTGCGACTCTCTGTTTATGGGCTTCACTACTGCTGTTTCACAAAGCTTCATGGGGACATGGGATAGATTCCGGTCACAAACTATGAGCCACTTCTTGGGATGTTTTCCTTGCCGCCAAGCGGCGCATGCCGATGGTGCCAATCTTCCAAAGGAAGACTGGTCGAGCAAACGAACACCTAGCTGAGACAACCATGGATCCGTAGAAAACTGAAGTATCATGCCCTGGAACATTTAGGTGCATTAATTCCATCCCCCCGTTCATATTGAACACCCCCATTCTATGGTCCCAATTACCCTCTGGTAAACTAACATAACTATTGAAAATGGCCCAGTCGAAATAGTGGTTTAGTTAGCTGATTTACCCATTAAAAGTGGTGGATTGTTCCATAGTTATGTTAAATTACCAGAGGGTATGTGGAAATCCTCGAGAAAAACGATGGTTTCTCGGGGGGACGGGATGGTTGTTTCAAGGCTTTGACAAATTCGCAGCACATCGTGGCAACCGGTGGCAGCGTTTGAGAGAAACTCCAGCCATAAAGTGATGGGGGTTTCCTAAGTCATGGGGGTACCCCTAAATCATCCATTTTCTTTGGGATTTTCAATTGTAAGCCATCCATTTTGTATTTAAATATATTTAAATGTGTATTATATATATATATGCTCAGCCCCCCCCAACGACCCCCCTCAACCCGCCATCTGCTTCACTATGCTTGACTTGTGTCTGCACAGAACCACGTTGAAGTCACCAACGAGTCGACCCTGCCGCAGCAGCATCACTTTTGCTAAGCTGAGGTCTTATGCTGCTGTGAAAACTGCCTCTACGCACCAATCGCTAATAGGAAAATTTTTGCGCTTGAGACTTTCCTACTAACATTTTTTCTAAAATTTTGAAAGCATTGCATGTCGAAGAAGCAAATGCGATGATCCAGGAAGCAGTTTGGAATTGAAATGGCTGAGTTGAAGCTGGACAGATGCATGAATGACAGACAGGTCAAGGCAGTAGTTTGGATTTGAAACAGTTCAGTTACGGATTGGCAGATGCATGAGTGACAGACAGTGTTTGCATTTAAGAAATATTGGAGAAATTATGAGTTTTCATATTCTTATAATCTTCTGGGGTCACTCCATGAAACAATTAAAAAAAAACGAAGAAGCAAATGCGATGATCCAGGAAGCAGTTTGGAATTGAAATGGCTGAGTTGAAGCTGGACAGATGCATGAATGACAGACAGGTCAAGGCAGTAGTTTGGATTTGAAACAGTTCAGTTACGGATTGGCAGATGCATGAGTGATAGACAGTGTTTGCATTTAAGAAATATTGGAGAAATTATGAGTTTTCATATTCTTATAATCTTCTGGGGTCACTCCATGAAAAAACCAAAAAAACCTTGAGAAAACAAAAAAAACAAAAAAAACAATATTTTCAGACTCTTCTGGGGTCACTCCATGAAAAAACCAAAAAAACCTTGAGAAAACCAAAAAAAACAAAAAAAAACAATATTTAGCGATTCTTTGGGGGGGGGGCCCTCGAGATAGTTTCTAAATATTGTTTTTTTTGTTTTTGTTTTTTTTGGTTTTCTCAAGGTTTTTTTGGTTTTTTCATGGAGTGACCCCAGAAGAGTCTGAAAATATTGGTTTTTTTGGTGTTTTTAGTTTTTTTGGTTTTCTCAAGGTTTTTTTTGTTTTTTCATGGAGTGACCCCAGAAGAGTCTGAAAATATTGTTTTTTTTGTTTTTTTTGGTTTTCTCAAGGTTTTTTTTTGGTTTTTTCATGGAGTGACCCCAGAAGAGTCTGAAAATATTGTTTTTTTTTGTTTTTTTGTTTTTTTGGTTTTCTCAAGGTTTTTTTGTTTTTTTCATGGAGTGACCCCAGAAGAGTCTGAAAATATTGTTTTTTTTGTTTTTGTTTTTTGTTTTCCCGATGTTTTTTTGATTTTGGGCCGGCGGTCAATTGTGTTTCTATGGGGCCTTCCCCAAAGTGCCTTAAGATATTGTATTGTTATGACTATATACGAAGAAGACAAAAATGGAATACTAAAAATACGCATTTTATGCTGTAAATAACAATACAAATGACACATTGGGGGGTCGTAGGGGGGGGGGTGACCATATATATATATATATATGGACAGGGCTGCCATGTTGGTATGTTGGTGAAATGGCAACTTGGCTAACGAGACTTGTTTCCAAACACAAAACCCTAAACCCTAAAACCCAAATCTTACATGAAACCCGAAGTAAGCCTTGAAAGTAAAATCTTATCAAAACCCTGGCAAAGAACAGAAAAATACATGAACCCCTAAAGGAACCCTAAAGGAACTCTAAACAAACCCTAAAGAGTTGGTCCGATGACAAGCCTCTGGGCGGCAACCCCCGGCCTTCGGGCATATATAATTGTATGTATATAAATAGCATAACTAGGGAAAAAACACAACTTTTATATACTTTGATATGGTAAATCACCTATAACCGGGCCATTTTCCATAGCTACATTGTTAATTACCGGAGGTTAGAGAACAAGGAGGAATCTCAAACGCTTGGATCATGATATCGTGCTGCGATTAGCAGCCAAAGTGAGCTGTCCGTGCCAAGCGAAAGTGTTGCTTCAGCTTGGGGGTGACAGGTGATAGGTCTGCAGTAGTTGTATTTTTTTGCTTTTTCATAAAAGCAAATCATATCTGAACACATTAAAAGGAATCAAACGAATATTTGTAAATATATTGTTTGCCAGTTTTTGATGGTTGAGGCCTACCATCACAGTCTTGGCACTTGTAGCTTGATTCCGACATGCAGGGCACTGTTTGATTATGTTTGATTTACATATCAATAGATTAATACTATATACACTCTGCATATGTTGTAACCTCTGCCTGAATAGTTGTTTCTCATTTTCATTGCTGTTTATGTTTCCTTCAGATAGCCATAAGTTGGTAATTTTGGTCAGCTTATAACCAGCTTATAACATATATTAAACATCGTTACACCCCTTTTTAAAGCAGCTGGCTGGCTTTCCATGTTCGAAGAACGAACAGATGTATTTCCTTAACGCGGTATACAAACAGCGACGCCCAAGGTGATATTATGGATCACAGTTTGGGATCAAATCTGCAACTGGTTGGGATGTCATCCGAAACCCATTGACGAAGTCTTTCATTTTTTTCAAGATGGTTAAAAGATGTTAAGTCACCAACCAGACAAGCTCTGAACTCAACTTGCAATGGGGGATGTCGATGTCGTAAATTTTGTTTTTTTTTCTTCTTTTTACCACCTTCATGTTGCCAACGCAATGCCCCTTTTGGCAATGACGTGGCCGTAAGATTAGAGGCTCATCCAGTACTAATCGCCAGGAACGTTCACCGCGGAACCACCGTGATCAGTACCGAGTCAGGCTCAATCGATTCCCTTTTTCAAGCAGTCCTCAAAGCCCTTAAGTTTGCGGACCGGGATATTTCAGTGAAAGATTGTGAAAGTATTTTTTGTGTACTATATCAATCTAGATCATTTTTTGGAACAATTATGAACATATATACCCTCTGGTAAACTAACAGTTTGCTATTGATAATGGTGATTTAGTTCGTGGATTTACCCATTAACAATGGTGGATTGTTCCATAGTTATGTAAACATTTTTTATTTTCCATAATATATTGGGAATAATCATCCCAAGTGACGAACTCATATTTTTCAGAGGGGTAGGCTCAACCACCAACCAGATAACTATGGTTATCAATGGTTATATAATAAGGTTAATAATAATGGCTAATGGTTATTAATGGTGGTTTTCATGGCTAATATATATATATATATATATACATACCCTCTGGTTATTTAACATAGCCATGGAAAATGGCCCATTTATAGTTGATTTTCCCATTAAAACCTCCATTTATGGTTGGGATTTTCCAGTTAGCTATGTTAAATAACCAGATGGTATTTTCAGTAAATAGATGAAAACTTGGAAATACTAATCTATTTACATATATATATATATACATACATATATATATATATATATCCCTATCCTATTGATTCACAAAAGCCACAAAAGCCGAGGGTTCAGTGATTTGGCCACGGCTCAAAAAGAGGCCATCCACTGGCCCACGGCGAAAATGTTGCATTGTGAGTCGACGTTGAAGAACATGTAGTTTCTGACTAAAGCTGTCATAATGGGATTTAATGGGATTTAATAGGATTTAATGGGATTTAATAGGATTTAATGGGATTTAATGGGATTTAATGGGATTTAATAGGATTTAATGGGATTTACCGGGATTTAATGGGATATATGATGGTATACCCTCTGGTAAACGTTTACATAGCTGTTGAAAATCACCATGCTATTAATGGGAAAATCAACGAACTAAATGGACCATTTTCAATAGCGAACTGTTAGTTTACCAGAGCGTAGGAGTCTGAAATTCCAAACATGATTTCACAGCAGCTTTCAGAGCCCAGACATGTCCAGACAATTGGAAAAACAACCGTAGTCAACCAGATGATTTTCCATGCACACAGCTTAAGTACGACACACTGGAGATCCAGTTCATCCATCGCAATGTTGCCTTCTGTCCGTGGGACCTTTTCCGCTGTAGAGTGGCAGGTGGGGGAAGACTGGTTGGGTGGATAGATGATAGAGTGATGTGCAGAAAAGGGGTCGGTTCAAACAATTGGAACCACGAGTTTCACATGATGTAATCATTTCAGAAGGAATTTGAGTGGTCAGTACTGCTGGCTGCTGGCTTTGTGGAAAGCCCCAAATTCTGCTATGCGTCCAGTGATAGCCCCATTCTCCCCAGTTGATGGCTGATGAGGATCCAAATAGTGGTAACAAGAGTAATCATAACAAGTTCAAGATACAATACGAATAAACATGATGATGATGATGATGATGATGATGGTGGTGATGATGATGACGACGACGACGACGACGATGATGATTATGAACAATAGTGATAAGTAATAGATAGTAATAGGAACAACAACGCATCCATTCTCCCATTTCACGAGACTCGAAGGCTTCGCTGACTTCGCCTCGCGTCTTGCAGAGACGCTGGCGCAGACATCCCAAGGGCGGCATCTATGGCCCCAACTTCAACCACTTCCCCACCGAGGTGGGAGCCGAAATACCCCGAAGCCCATGGATTGATGTTGATGTTTGATGAAACATATGCATATGCCTCTATTTTGACAGCTTGAGGATCCGATTGACTATACATGATGTATATATATATATATATGTATATATAATTATTTATATATCATATATATATATATATCTATCTTGATTTGTCATATTTCATTAGTGATTCAAGCCAATTCCAATGCTGCTTAGTTGTCGCGAAACTCTCGTATTTTCTCCATTTCAGGAGCATGGATTCAGGGTCAACCAACGGGATCCAGGTGCAAAAAAAACTGCTGGCTGGCTTCAAACAGACACTGCTTGGTGCTTTGGAAATCCTTGGAGCCATGGAATTAGAAATGACTTTCCAGAAACAGTCGGGAATTTCATCATCCCAACTCACGAACAACCATATTTTTCAGAGGGGTAGGTATACCACCAACCATATATATATAACATAACTATGCAAAATCACCATGCTATGTAGCTGGGTAAATCAACTATTTCGACTGGGCCATATATCCCATTAAATCCCATTAAATCCCATTGAATCACCATTAAAGGTCCAATTTTTCATGGGTAAATCACCATTTTTCATGGGTAAATCAACTATTTCTATGGCCATTTTCAATAGTTTTTTGTGAATGTTTACCAGAGGGCTAGGCTCAACCAGCAGGACATCGACATCTCAGTTTGAAGCGCCGCCAGGTGAAGATGGATTGGCCGCCCAAGGATTGGGCTGGGCAGATCGGTTGGCAGTTGGCAGTTTTTTCAAAGGTCCCTAAGTCGCCAATATGGTTACTTAATCTAGCATAATATGGTCCAATAGGTTTAGTAAATAGATTAGTATTTCCAAGTTTTCATCTATTTACTGAAATTACCATCTGGTTATGACTAACATAGCTAACTGGAAAATCCCAACCATAAATGGAGGTATTAATAGGAACATCATCTATAAATGGGCCATTTTCCATGGCTATGTTAAATAAACAGAGGGTAATTAACAATGATCATCAATAGTCATCAATAAGCAAAAAAATCATCAGTACTGAATTATCAATAATCATCAATAATCATCAATAACCATCAACCATCATCAATAACCATCAATAATCATCAATTAAGCCACAATAAGCCAAACAAAATAACTCCAGTTCTAAACATGTTGACCAACGTTGAAGTTCCATCGTTGATGGTTCTTTACTGCGCCCACCTTGGCAGTTTCAGCGGAGGACCGAAGCCGTCTCTTTAAACTTCCAGAGTCCAAACGCTTGCTGTGCGTGTCGCATGGCTGGCTGGGACACCAAGATTGGCTTTTCTCGATGATCATCCGCAGCCAGGTTTGAGTAGGTTTTGTTGGTGAAAAGGAAATGCGCTGGTAAATGGGGACATTTTCCAGCGCCAGGTTTAAGTACCAGAGGGTATTCACCAATGATTATCCCATGAATATGCCATTAATGTGGTTACAATAATAAACCATCCCCCAGTCATCACCATAAATAGGTGGTATAAACCTTAAATATGGGTGGTTTATGGCATTGTTCTACCACATTCATATATCGTTTTGAGTTATGAAGAACATGAGGCCCCCGGTTGAATCAGATCGATGCCTTCATCTGGTATTTTTTCCGGGTCATCCCATGTTTCTTTTTGGGTTGAAGGGTACCCTCCGGAAAACTAACAGTTTGCGAACTGGAAAATTACCAATTGGTAGACAGTTTACCTATTATAGCATGGTGATTTTCCATAGCGAACTGTTAAATTACCAGAGGGTATCCCGGTATCGTTAGTGACACCACGAGTTGGGATATGGTAAAAGAATTGTGTGAGGATCTGGGTGGACTCCCCTTTTTTTCACCATGGGTTAACCAGTCGAAAAATGGTCATCCATGACGACTGAAGATGGGGCTACTCCATCTCCCTGCCATCATGATCTCATGGGGGGGAGTATTTTGGGCCAATTGTTCTGTCCCCAGGATCTGAATTGGTCATAGCTACCCTCTGGTGAACTAACATAGCAATGGAAAATGGCTATTTATAGTGGATTTTCCCATTAAGAATGGTGATTTTCCATTGCTATGTTAGTTCACCAGAGGGTAATTGAAGAGTTTGCCATGGAAAATCATCATTTTCAGCAGGTCAATCATTGATAGATGGGCCATTCTCCATGGCAAAATGCTAAATTACCAGAGGGTATACCATCGTATATCCTAATAAATCCCATTAAATCCCATTAAATCCCATTAAATCCCTATGATGTCTCATTGAATAGCCATTAAATAACAAACATCTTCGGAAGGTCAACGGTTGTCACTTACTTTTTCCCGGCGTCCGTAAAGCAAGGTACTACCCCGATGGTATCCGTTCAAAAGGCAACAAGGCCGGTATCCGCATGGATTGGCAATATGGAGGTTTGCTAAAATGATCCCCCAATAGCTGGATGGTTATAATTTGGAAAATCCTCTCAAAATGGATGAGAAATGGGAGTACCCCCATGACTTAGGAAATCTCCAAATGAATATAAATGAATGAGCTCACAACGACCTCATGATAATTGCAGCAGTGGCTGCAATCTACCCCTGTTGGTTGACGATTAGTTCGGGGATCAAAAACTATGTACCCAATATATTGGGGATTATCATAATTTCCATTAAGGGTTAACCTGTTCTGAACCAACCAATACAAAGGGATAACAATGTATTAATTTTTCAGGAACGCCATTCCCAAATACATGTTCCATTGAGATACTGGTAGTAGTAATGCGGAGAAACCACTGCCCCAAACCTGTCATTTGTTGCCGGCGGCGCAACGCCTCGGATGTGCCCCAAGGGGACCTGCCGTCACCCCCAAACGGGTCACAAAAAAAACTTTCCAAAGCTCTTCGCTGCTGATTTCATATGCCTACCACACTCATTGACGCAAGCTTGGTATTATAATGTATTATATCTACATCTACCCTCTGGTAAACTAACATAGCTAT
Organism: Cladocopium goreaui; assembly: GCA_947184155.2. Taxonomy (NCBI): domain Eukaryota; class Dinophyceae; order Suessiales; family Symbiodiniaceae; genus Cladocopium; species Cladocopium goreaui. Next base: position 276,011 of record CAMXCT020006785.1, on the reverse strand, counting down.
TGAAAATGGTGATTTATAGTGGATTTTCCCATGAAAAATGGTGATTTTCCAGTTCGCTACGTTAATTTACCAGAGGGTACATCCACTCCTTGTGGCTGACGATGGCTGACCATCACACAGCTTTTGGAGCACGGATTGATCGTCGTTTTACAACAATGGCCCTAAATTTGGGGGCCCAATTCACCATTTTCAGACAATGTGTGTTTTTTTTTTACTATAGTTGTGATTAATTATGATGATGATGATGATGATTATTATTATTATTGTTATTATCATCATCATTATTATTATTAGTTAATAATAATAATTTATTATTATCATTATATGTATATATATATATCATTACTCTTCGAATTAAATCCACACGAACTCCACGAATGAGTTCTCCTTCAGATTTCATGGATGCCGTCTACGGCCAGACCATCTCCACTGTGCTCTGTTTCGCCTCGCCTCACAAGCACAACCACATGGACAGTTTGACCATACAGGAGGTGGGAAGTCATGGGAAGTCATGGGAAGTCATGGGAAGTCATGGGAAGTCATGGGAAGTCATGGTATGTGGAACATCATGGTAATTTCATGGGGAAAAATGGATGAACATGGCTACTTTGATTGATATATCAGTGGGTCAAAAGCTATGACAATTATTGTATATTGACTTGTCAATTTTAGTGGAATGAACTATCAAATATGGAACATGAAGCGTGGAAAATGACATGTCATATGAAATATGACCACAATGACCACAGGTGACACACAATATGGAAAATGATGGAACATGGCTAGGTCAATGGGGAAATTTCTGATTATTGTTAGGGGAATAATGGCTGGTTGGTGGTTTCAAACATTTTTTATTTTCCACAATATATAGGATGTCATCCTTCCCATTGACGAAGTCATATTTTTCAAGATGGTTAAAACCATCATGATGGTGCCATGGTCAAGTTATAAGTGGATTTTGATTCACCCACTCCGACTGATTGGAATTTTGATGGCTAGCCATTGGATTGTTGGATTCCGTCAATTGACGGATTGGACGACCATAAACTATACCCTCTGGTAAACTAACATAGCTATTGAAAAAATATAGTGGATTTACCCATTAAAAATAGTGATTTTCCATAGCTATGTTAGTTTACCAGAGGTATACATCACATCAATATAGCACCAGTTTTGAGCATGGCACATATGACATGTGGCTGCGAAAGCACCGTTTTCGTTGATCATATGGGGATTATCACCGTCCATGAACTGGAAAATCCATGACCAGCCAGTATTTTTAGGAATGACAGAGTCTTCGGTGTGTCTGCAAAATGGGGTATGTAAATGTATGTAAATTATAGCCATTTATTGGCCGTTGAAATGGGACACGTGCTGATGTCCAAAATCCAAATCATTGGTGAACTTAGCCAGCATGAGGGTAAATGTACTGAAATCATTCTTTTGAGGGGCAATTGAGGGTCTAAGAAACTTACCCTCTGGTAAACTAAGAGTTTGCTATGGAAACCCACTCTTTTAAGAAAGCAAGTATATTTCTATGGGCCATGGCTTCAATCCATTTTCAATAGCTACGTTAGTCATAACCAGAGGGTATAAATAGGGATTCTCTTCACGATTCAACCTCGCTGATCAAAAACACACCTCCATTGGGGGATTCAACCTCAGCCATGGAGGGATCAACCTATCACGGATATCAGGGATAAAAAAAACCAACAAAACAAGCATTGAAAAAAAAATGAGAAAAGTGATGAAATCAGAACCACTAGACTTGGGATGATTTGGGTGTAGCCTATTTTCGATCAGCCAGACCTTTGTTGAAACCAAATAAGACCAGATGATCGCGCGGATATCGCGGATGACGCTTCTATGAACATTTCAGGATGTTCGCTGTTCCAGGTCAGGGTTTCAGCAGATTCCCATGTTTCCAGTTCGTTATGTGGTCAGGTTTACCAGAGGGTATACCATCATATATCCTAATAAATCCTCCTATTAAATCCCATTAAATCCCATTATGACAGCTTTAGTAAGATTGTCCTCACAAGCTCCGGGATTCATTTCCGGCTGGCCACGGGTGAAAACCCCCACCCGAAACAGTAACCGATGATGTTCGCGAACGTTCGCGACACCTCCACGGCTTGGCCACGGGGATTTTCCAAACATCTAGCTGATGACACCGGAGGGTACTCGGCCTGGTAAACCTGACCACATAACGAACTGGAAAACCACCATGCTATGTAGCTGGGAAAATCAACTATTTCGATTGGGCCATGTTCCATGTCGCTTTTTGTATGTTTACCAGAGGGTAATCACCATTAATTCACTATTAGCCATTAATAACCACCATTAATCACCATTAATCCACTATTAATCACTATTAACCATAGATATTCTGTTTGACTGGAAACACGTGTCCGTTTGACCTTGCTCCCTGATGACCCTAAAGTCACGTTTTACCTTGGTGCCTGCATGCCATCTCTCGATTCGGATGCCATAAAGATTGGATGGGCCTCACGTTTGAAATGCTTTAGCTATCCTTCCTGGTTGGTGGTGACTGGAACCATGGAATTTTATGACTTTCCATATATATATATATATTGGGAAGATTTTCATCCCAACTGACTTTCATATTTTTCAGAGGGGTAGGTATACCACCAACCAGCTTCACATTGTTTTTGGTTTGCCATATAATGCGTTGCTGAAAAATATTAAGAGCAAGCAAAATCCGATGGGCGTGTACAATTTCCACTATTCAAAAAAGCCAGCCGCCCAAAACAGAGAAAACCGTAATTTACACCACTATTTTAGTGGGATTCTAGAATTCTATCTTTTTTGGGGTTTGCATTTCTCTATTTCTGTAGCAAATTGAAAGACTCCACAATTTGGGAGTCTTTTTTATCATGCAGCCAACTCCCAAGTCCCTCCAAGATTGGGGAATGGTGATCAATCCATCTACCGAATCTACCATGTACCAGGTACCATGTACCATGTACCATGGCATATACGGGCCAGAAAATTCTGCTGAGAACTGTCAACTTGCTGGTTTCACACTGGTTTGAAGGTTTCGACTCTTGATATCTCTTGATATCTCTTGATATCTCTTGATATCTCTTGATATCTCTTGATATCTCTTGATATCTCTTGATATCTCTTGATATCTCTTGATATCTCTTGATCCACATCCGCGGGTTCGATGCAGGTTCGAAAGTTCTGGGAGCTGGAGACTGAAATCAAGGTGCTGCAGGGTCCCGAAGATTCACCGGCAAAGATGGCAACAGCCCCGGCGACCCTGCAACGGCCTAGCGGTTGATAGTGTGCGGTGATACCATCATGGCTTTTGGGATCATTACAGAATGAAAATCCTTGCATGATTTTGAGATACCCTCTGGTTATGACTAACATAGCCATGGAAGCCATGGCCAATTTATAGATGGTTTATCTAGCTATAACATGGTGATTTTCCATGGCTATGTTAGTTTACCAGAGGGTAAATTGCTAATAATTGATACAAACACGGACCCAAAGATGCTACCATCTCGAAAACCAAGATATGCAAGACAATACTCATCATGTGGAGTTCAGTCCACTGGCTTTTTTTCGCAGGATGGCTTCGGGTTGTGCCAAGCGAACCCAAACAGATAGGCAAAACTAAAACTGCTGGCTGGATATGTCTAGAAGTTATGCACAGAATACTATCAACCATATCAACATTTAGTCCAAACAAAAGCAGGTAGGGTATGAACCTTACTGACAATAAGGAGGCAAAATAGGTGGAACAAACGACTGGCAGCTGTTGAATTCCATCATATCATGCAGCTGGGAAGTGATCTTGCTGCAGTTGCATTTTCAGACCTGGTTTTGCATGATTTTGAGATACCCTCTGGTTATTTAACATAGCTATGGAAGCCATGGCCCATTTACAGATGATTTTCCCATTAAAGCCTCCATTTATAATGGATTTTCCAGTTAGCTATGTTAAATGACCAGATGGTATCTTGAGACAACATGCAGAGGTCATGTTGAAACCACCACATTCATCGTTTTTTTTTGTTTTTAACGCAGCTTCCAGGCGTTATGTCCAACCCAAAGCTGAAAGAAATCGGTGCAATGTATGGTTTTGGACATGGTTTTGCAAACACATGCTACTATGAGATACTATGAGCAAACACCGGCCTGGATTGTATAGTTTTTGCTGCTTATTTTGAGTTTGGATGACTACCATTTTGAAGACATGAAGTGACACAGGCTTGTTGATGAACATGAGAAAGATTCCCAAATCTCCAACGGGTCAAAATGATCAAACCCCAAAATGGAAGTAGCCTCCAGTGTCAGCATTCCCATGGCAGCCGCTGGGAAATCCCCTTTTTCTGTGATTGAGGTTTAGTTCGCTGGAAGAAACATCCATATAGGGGTTTCCTAAAATATGGGTACCCCCAAATCATCCATTTATAGATGGTTTTTTCATTATAAACCAACCATTTGGGGTACCTCATTTATGGAAATCCCCATATCTTTCCAGTGATTGTCCTTCAACGCCACGTTGACACCGGTGGCCAATGATTAGCCTCTTCTGGGTCGCGACAGAGGCGCACTTCAAGGACTGCGAAGCGAAATTGGAGGAGGACATCTTTCGACATATCGAGACTGTGATTTTTCGACATCTCCATGATGGATTGAAAATCATCCCTCAAGAGCCTTGTGAAACTAACGCTTAGTGAATTGTAATCTATCCAGATGATTAAAGATATTAAAGAGGAAAAGAAAGAGAACATTTGAGGCTCTTTAAGACGATGACTCTGCCAGAACAGATGCGACCAATTCGATGTCAGATCTCAGATCTCTGCCGATCCCAGGTGATCTTATCCAGATCCGCCTGTGGTAAAGCCAATGATAAATGGCTTGGTATAAACTAGTAAAAACCATCCCCAAATGCTAGTTGTTTATGGTGTTTATGGCATATGGCATTAATTTGATGAGTTGGTTTTTGGTGAATTCTTTCGTTCAATTTTTTGGTGTGCTTTCGTTCACATGGCGCCTCTGACATGTCGAATATCTCAACATCTCACATTTAGAATGTCGCCTCAAGGATGCCCTCTGGTAAACTAACATATATGTATATATGTATATATATATGTATATATATATATGTATAATATGTATATGTATATATATATATGTATATATATGTATATATATATGCATATATATATGTATATATTTATACATATGTATATATATATAAGGGAAATCACCATTTTTACTAGATAAATCAACCATAAATGATAATGTTCAATAGCAAACTATTAGTTTACCAGAGGGTGCGTTGTTTCTTCAACCACTTTTTCAGGTTCCGCACAGATCAGGAGATGGAATGGGACAAGACCTTGCAACATGTGTGCAAATAGAGGCAGCTTGGCTCGAACTCACCTCGCCTTGGCATCATCCACTCTGAGAAGATGTTTTGGAAGGTTGTTACCCCCATTTCTGATCATTTCTGATGATATCTGGTTGGTGGTGACTGGAACATTGTTAATATTGGTTAATCATAAATATATGGTTAATATATGGAAATACATGGTTAATATATGGAATTTTATGACTTTCCATATATTGAGAATTTCATAATCCCACTGACGAACTCATATATTTTTCAGAGGGGTTGAAATCACCAACCAGATATCCGTATCCACCAAATGATACGACAAGCATCCTTCTACATGAAAGTCTTTTTCCGGTTATGTCTCAAGAATAAGTCATTACAGTAAATCATGAAGCTGAGCAGGGGCAAAAGCGTTGTTTGTGTTCCTTCCATCAAACCAATGCAGCAATTTTTGATTTCTATAGTATTGTATACCCTCTGGTAAACTAACATAACTATGGAAAATCACAATTTTCAATGGGTAAATCCAATATAAATCACCGTTTTCAATAGCTTTTTGTTAGTTTACCAGAGGGTATGCTGCGCTATGTTTACCTATGTTTGGGTAATTTTTTGGGATTGCTGGAGGTCAATCTATCATAATCTATCACCCTCTACTGCTTCCCCGAAGAACTGAGGCTGCCGTCCTCCAGTTTCACAAAAACAGGAGTTCTCTGCGCCGAACCCGCGCGGATGGAAAACATCTGCGGGTGTCATGAAAGCTCAGGATATCATAACGTACGGATGAACGGAATTGTGCAGCAAAATTATTGATTACCCTCTGGTAAACTAACAGTTCGCGCCGCCTTGGGCAACTGGTGTTTTTTGACGCCTTTTGTTCTTTGCGTCTTGTGCTCTTTTGTTCCTGCGCCATTATCAGCGAGTGTTGCAAGCTTTGGCCAATTGTTTGAGAAAGTGCAATGGAACATTCCCCGACAAGTTAATTTAAGTTGTCTAAACATAAGTATATATATATGTATATAATATATCATATTATATTATATCATATTATATTATATTATATCATATTATATTATATTACATTATATTACATTATATTATATTATATATTATTATATTACATATATTATATTATATTAAATTATATTATATTATATTATATTATAGTCTATTATATTGTACTATACATTATATTATATTATATTATATTATATTTCTTGTATTATATTTTATTATATTATATTATATTTCTTATATTATATTTTATTATATTTTATTATATTATATTATATATATATTATATATATATTATGTTAAATATAGATATTATATATATACATACATGTGCTATATATATATATATGTGTACGTAAGTGAGAAATTTATGTGCATAAGTATAAACAAGAAGATATGTACATTTGTATGTATGCAATCATGAAAATAAATGTATGTGTATGCACATGTCTATATACGTATACAGTATATATATATACACATGTATCTAAATGTGACTTTCATTGTGTAATATTGTGAATATATATAATTATATATGTATGTATATAACCCAGGCAACCCCGAAGTTCACGAAGCATACATGACGTGAGCAAGTTCACAGGGACGTTAACATCCTCCCCCACACCCAAACCCTTAAAAAAGCAAAAAAAAGGGTTTCGTGACCAGTTGCTTGGGGGCGGCGTTGGGAACTACCATAGCTATTGAAAATGGTCATTTATGGTTGATTTACCTGGTGAAAATGGTGATTTTCCATAGTTATGTAGTTATGTTAGTTTACCAGAAGGTATTTGGTGTTTTTCCTTGTTCTTTAATTCACTATTCGATCCTACTTTCTGGGGGGTGATCTATTTATCATTATGTAACTATGTATCTATGTATCGATCGATCCATCCGTCATCCATTTGCCTATCCATCTCTCTGTCTATCTATTGATGTATGTATGATGTGTAATGTAATGTAATCTAATGTAATGCAATGCACTGCACATGTAACCTTATAATCTTAATGTTGATGTTAATGTGGATGTTAATGCTGATGTTAATGCCAATGCTAATGTTAAGGTGGCTGCCAATGTAATGCAAGGTTATGTTATGTTATGTTATGTTATGTTGTGTTATTAATGGTTACATATGATTATTAATCATGGTTAATGGTTATTAATGGTGGTTTTCATGGCTAGTTGATGGTTATGTTTTCAAGCAATACATGGATGCCCCACAGCCAACACCCACTTGGCCGCATGCGCAGCTGCTCATTGATGCGAGGCTTCCAGATACCCATTCATGGGGTATGGAAAAAGATCATCCACGTAGATCAGTGTGGAACATCACTGGTTGGTGGTTTGGAACCATGTTTTTTTGTTTACTTTCCATAATATATGGGAATACATAATACTCCCAACTGACGAACTCATATTTTTCAAGATGATTAAAACCACCAACCAGATCAGTTTTAAGACAAGAACAACATGTCATGAAACCTGGGAACACATCAATGCAGACTTTGCAGACTACTTGCAGTCTTAAATCAGGACACTGCAGAATCCAGCAGGATCAATCGATGTCTTCTTTTGCACCAGTTGATGACTAGGGTTCCCACCTGGTAGCAGCTTGTAACATGGACCATCTTTTTGGCTCAAACAAAACTGGGTTTTTATTCTGGGGTCATATACCATGATTACCCACATTTTCAATGCCTGGGATGTGGCTTAACGCACGATCAATTTGCTTCACAGGGACCGTTCGCGCGTTCGCAGAAAATGGACCCGCAAGCGGCTCATCGCATCGCAAAGTTAGATGAGGCCGGGAACCGCACAGAGGGACGGTGAATCCGGATGGGCCACCAACATAGCCTCCAACAGGTCATCAAAAATGGCAGTTGAAAGACCTCATCAGTTTTTCTTTATATAGATGAGTATGTATTGTATTGTATATATATATATGTATGTATTGTCTTGTCTTGTCTTGTCTTGTCATTGTATTGTATTGTATTGTATTATACTATATCATATTATGTCATATTATATTATGTTATTTTTTAATTATATCACATTATCCCATATTACATCATATCATATATTATATTATTATATTGTTTTAGATTGTATTTTATTGTATTGTATTAACTTACATTGTATTATATATTTCATCATATTATATCATATCATATTATATTATATTATATTATAATATAACATAATATAATATAACATAACATAATATAATATAATATAATATAATATTTGTATAATATATTACATATAGATTATATATAATATATCCCTATTGAAGATGGGAATTTTCAGAAGGATTTTGCATTCTTCATGAGGATGGTATCCCAGAACTGGATGATGGGTATTTGTCTTACAGGAAAATCCTCTACTTTCTGGTAAGAAGCATGGAAAAATTGAAGAAAACCATGGAACAATTGAAGAAAACCATGGAAAAATTGAAGAAAAACATGGAAACATTGAAGACAACCATGGTTTCAGAAGTAGATTTCTCTGAAAGCAATCCATTGATTTTTTGACCAATGTTGAAACACATCTTTGACCACAAAAAACAAACCCCTTTTAAAAATGGTGCTGCAGGGGGCGCGACACCTGTGATGTTTTGCTAAAGGATCCATGAGAGGACCTGTGATGCCTCGGAGGCTCCATGGCTTAACCGGTCAACATTTCTCACCCAAAAAACCATGGGTTTCAGACTGAAACCAATGACTTAATGTGGTAAATCCAATGCCATAATTGCCATAAATCCACAACTGAGGTTCATAAAATATCATGAAATATGAAATGGGGTATACCCTCTGGTAAACTCACCTTTTGCGAACTGGAAAATGACCATTTACAATGGGTAAATCCACTATAAACCACCATTTTCAATGGGTAAATCCCGTATAAATTGGTAATTTTCAATAGCAAACTGTGAAATTACCAGAGGGTATACCGTCATCCTAATAAATCCCATTAAATCCCATGGTTTGTTATTGGATTTACATGGATTTACATGGATTTACCACATGAATGGCCAGAACATGCTGAGATCAATGGCTGAGTCGATGTCCTTTTCCCATTGGTTGGTTGATTGTTTCAAGGTTTACCCCTTTAACAACAGGTTTGTTTGATGATAGATGGTATACCAGTCACCGGCCCATACCTATTTTTACCAAAAGGACAAATTTTTGGGGCCGGCGGCTGAGACAGGTCTTGCGGCAGGTGCCCTACCAGTTGGCTAGCTCAGCGGGTTCTTGGGAAATCCATCGGGGGAATTGGGAAATCTTTGGTGGGTTGTCCCCAGGACTGAAGCCATAGGGAAAATCATGATTTTTATGGGACTCGGACTCAATGTTTTTTTTTTTTACGAGATCTAATGGGATTTAATGGGATTTAATGGGATTTAATGGGATTTAATGGGATTTAATACGATTTAATGGGATTTATTAGGATATATGATGATATACCCCCTGGTAAACTAACAGTTTGCTATTGAACATGGCTGTTTATAGTTGATTAACCTACTATCAATGATGATTTTCGATGGCTATGTTAGTTTACCGGAGGGTTATGGATGGATTGGGGGTACATTATTTTCAGAGAACATCTTTTCAGATCATTTCTCTAGTCTTAAAAGGATCTAAACATGTTACAAGTCAACTGAGGAGTGGAGGTTGCAATGCCGCGGGTTTGAGAAGGAGAGGGAAACAACAAAACAATTATTCTGGTTGGTGGTTTGGAACATTCTTTATTTTTCCATATATTGGGACTAATAATCCCAACTGACTTTTATATTTTTCAGAGGGGTTGAAACCACCAACCAGTATTCTAATTTCTTTTGGTGGCTGATTTGTGTCTATTTGTGCCCACATATGTAGATAGATTTGAAATGATTTGAACACAGTGTAGCAAATCAAAACATGCCCAACAAAAAAACCCATTTCTCAACTGGCAGAAATGCTGACATGCAGTCATGCAGTCCAACAGATTTTTAGGGGCCCCTGAAAGCCCCTGAGGTACCAACACAAGAACCGTTTGCGGTCGGATGTCGCGCAACTTTTGCAGATCTTTGGCATCAGGGCCATGATGGTTTTAGACAGGGGGATGATGGCACCACACATGGCCTGAATACTAAAAATTATGTACAGGATGGGCCCCCCAGGATAGCTACGTTGAGATATAAGTGGCTTAAGTATGGTTTATGGTAGATATAACTATAGTTAATAAGGTTTATAAACCAACTTATAATTGAGGGGCACCATCCTGTATAGATGGTTATATTCTGACAACGGACTTGAGACTTTTTCTCTGGGACTTATTCTGATGTCTAGAAAATTCCCCATACCCTTCATAGCCCCTGAATCTCAGTGCAACCCAGGTGCAATTCCTAGTTTTACGAGAGTGCCTTCTTGCAACGGAAAACCATGAGACGCACATCGGTTTTTTATTCCCCAAACAGTGTGTCCACACTGAGGGGTTCTTACGGTAAGTGTAAAGGCCGGTGCTTGATCAGGGTCCTCACTCTGGGCTGCGGCATTTTTCTTGTAAATTTCCGTATAAACTGCGCAGGCTCGCACAAAGTGTGGTCCTAGCTTCTGTTTTGCGGCATTTTTCCTGTAAATTTCTGTATAAAGTGGCTCTTGGGAATTCTTGACATGCTTTTCGACTACGCAGGCTCACACAAAGTCTGCGCCGTGGTTTTAGGCCGCGGCATTTTTCGTGTACATTTCCGTATAAAGTGGCTCTTGTGACATGTTGAAGCGCATTTCGATTGCGCAGGCTCGGACAAATCGGTCTTCCTCCTCAACATCATCACTTGTTCCTCCTCAACATCAACATCATCATCTTCATCTCCCTTGACATCATCATCCTCAGCATAATCATCCTCCACCTCATCTTCCACAACATCATGATCCTCCACCTCATCTTCCGCAACATTATCATCCTTGTCATCCTCCCCAACATCATCATCCTCACCATCACCATCACCATCATCATCATCATCATCATCATCATCATCATGATCATCATCATGATCATCATCATGATCATCATCATGATCATCATGATCATGCATATTATCATTCATTATCCTCCCACTCCCACACACTGTTTGGGATCTCTTGCCGGGACAATCGGAATGTCTAGAGAAGTTCTCTATTGAACAGACAGAACCATCTGGATTAATTACACTGGTACATGCCACAGTTGTGCCAGTGAATTGGTTTAGATTATAGCCGTTATAGCAGCCCCCGAACAGATGCCGAAAACAGGGTTGAACCTGGAAAATTTGGGGAATGAACAATTTGGGGAAAACATCATGGAACCAACATCCTGGTTGCAACTCCATGGGTTTCCGGTCAACTGAGGAGCTGCAAGACCCTTCAACCGCAGACGGGCACCTTTTCCGGGGGCGCCCGAAGTGTCGGGTAGCCAAAGTGCTACCAGGAGTTTTGGAAGTTTGTTGCAAAGTAGACCGAACAGTTCTCACATGATCCCAACTTCTGGCTATCCTTTGATACCGCTTTCGAGATTTAATGTTTATAGCAACCTGCAAATAGATACAAAAGTAAACATCCTTGAAAATAAAAGTACCGTTCGCATTTTTTTGGGGTTACTCTTGTATTGGATGTCCTACATCAGTATGGCATAAGATTGCCACAAGATGGCTGAAAATTCATCCATTTCAGCCATTCACCAACGTGTATATACCCCCTAAAATTACGATTAGATTTGCCCAAGGAACCCCACCAAAAAACACATATTCCCTACAGATAAACCCATGCAGGGGGTAGAATTTCTAAATCTTAATACTTAATTTATCACTTTTGGAATTGATTCACCCAGAGTTGTTGATCCGTGATCAACTGCTCTGCGGCAATGTCGGCCTGTCAGCCAGTAGGGGTATCAACCCACCCTCTTGGGCAGGAACAACAAGACAAAGCACATCTTTGTTCATGTAAGATTGACCACTCACAGTTGATGAGGCATGTTCAGCTCGTTCATGTATTACTCTTTACCAACACTGGAGGAGTCCCGCAATTGAAAACTGTTTTGAAGAGGCAGATCCACCAACGGGTACTCGGACTAAAAGTAAAGGTCTCAGTCTCTCCTACTAGTAATGATAATCTTTGCGCTTCCATGTCACTTCCTGCTCCGCTGTTCATGGCTGGGTGTTTAACTGTATATTCTTGTTTTTGCTCAGAAGAGACATCCGGAAATGTCAGACAGTCCCTTGGATCCTTGGAATGTTCTCACTTGTGTTCATTTGGCGTTTCTTCAGTACAATGACCAGCAAACTAATCGCACGTACCCATCGAGCTAGGCTGTCATCGTCGTGAGCTAAGCCGACATAAGCCAAGGAAGCAACCCTCAACTTCAAAACAGGGGTCTGAATCCCTCAACAAACAGAAGACACTTGACAATAGCTACATGCTGGCGGTGCAGGTTGTGGCCTTGAATAAGCGTTTCCGACCCTATTTTGGACGAAGAATCCCTCTCACACCCCTTTTCCCCCTCTCAAAATCGCAGTTCAAGCACGATCATAGCTGAAAACTCACCTTTACCATGGCCATGGCCATGGCATCCCCGTCTCCGGTCCAACGCCAAAGATGCCTTTGGACCCCCTGCGTCACCGCCCCTGATGCCCCGCTCCGGGTCCGCCGGGAACTGCACGGTGCCGCTGGCGCCGCGGCCGGCTTCGCGGCCGCGGCGCTGCGGCCGCGGGCTTCGCGGCGCTTCCCGCGGCGGGGGCGAAGGACCCGGCGGTTCCTGCGGCCACGGTGAGTTTGCCGGAGGCCGGGGAGGGGGAGAGTTGGGATCTCCAACCCCCAGCCATGCTGGCAAGATCTGGCAAGGTTTTTTTGTTGGGAAACTGCAGGGAAAACTGCTCAGTTGCCCCATTTGATGGATTGGAACGAAGTAAACAGAATGAACTTGGGAGTTTAAAGTTTTCTGTTTTGATTTCTGGCAATACATGATTCTCAGCATTTCCCAGCATTCACTGTTGTTATTGGGTTTAATCCCCATCTTTGTGCTGTTTGTGCGTGGAATTCTTTTATGGCATATCCCAATTGCTTTGGCTATGTTAACTATCTTGCTTATATCAGCATGTTTGGTGCTGGTATCCCCACGGAACCTTAAGAATTCCGACATATTCCAAGATCAACTGCTAGGAAATTCGCCTCAGTGCCACAGTCTCATGCCAGTTTAAAAGACATTGCTAGATTACCTTCCTCGATGATCCATTTAATTACATAGTCCTACAGGATGGTGCCCCCCCAGTTGTGTTTGTTGGTTTATAACCCCATCTAAATATAATTATAAGTATCATACACTATTGTTATTATAGTTATGTTCACCAACTGAACGCTAACTGTGGGGCCCCATCCTGTAGGTACTATTTGAGCTGAAGCATCCACACTGATATACTGGCGACATCTGGCAACTGTGACATGCAGTAAAGTTCATTTGATGCTTCTCTGCTGTTCTGGGCCCCAGGTAGAGTACCAACAAATACAGAACTGTGTTTGTTATTCGAATATATCCGAGTTGTGCTTTTTACATGCTCACTTCTCACAGTATATTCACAGTTTATCTTATCCGTTTTGGCATTTCACATATATATATATATTATATATATATATTTAATGTAAACTTATATCACACAGGTACGTATTATTATATGAATATAATTATGTATAACTATATATATATATTATATGCATGTACATTCTCAATATTATTGTATTTTATCTGAGCATAATTATTTAAGTAGATATGGACATACACTGTTGTTTGAATATATTTCAATAGAACATATATATATATATATTGATGAAGAGTAAGCATCATTGTTTGAATATGTTTCAATATATTTACTGGTTGGTGGTTTGGAACATTTTTTTCCATAGTATATGGAATAATCCTTCCCATTGACGAACTCATATTTTTCAAGATGGTTATTGCACCACCAACCAGTATTGAACTATATCATAGATGTTGATGATGATACATCTTATCTGATGGGATTAGAAGATTACTATAAATACCATTGATGGTGATTAATAGAATATTAATAATTATCATGGATGGCGATATTTTTGAATCTCCAAATGCATCTGATGTCCGAAAGCCGTCGCCGGATACAGAAAGGTGCTACGCTTTGTTTGGCCCGTAATGCTCACCTTCCTGGCCTCGACGTTTCTCGGCCGTGGGCCTGGAAAATCTGTGGATTTTCTATATGGAACATGTAGAAAAAATATGAGGAATATTTGGGAATATATGATATATATTTTTTGATAGATATTTGATATTTGGATATGATAGATATTTATGTTGAAGCATAGACATTTGGCTTCATTTGTAGATCTTCAGTCTACATAGCGCTTGGTAATTTAACATAGCTATAGACAATCATCATTTTATATAACAGGTAAATCATAATAAATCATCTATAAATAGGCAATTTTCTATAGCTATATTATATTAAATAACCAAAGGGATACAAAATACAGATATGTGCATAATATGTGCACAGGATATGTTAGCATGTCTATTCAATGAATACATATATATATATATATGTATATACAAATAATGTATACCCATATGAATCAGCAAAATGGATTGGAGATATCTTTGAATGTGAGCCAATCATGTTGCAAATTATTTGGAACGAACGCTTCGTCAATAACCCTGATTCGAAGTATGGGGAATTGTGCCATTTCTTCGGGAAAGTCAAGTGTCGATAACTTGATCCAATGCTCAATACCTCAAGAACCAACGTTTGATTATTCACTGTAGGTATGATAATGATAATAATGACATTCCATGGATAGATCAAGAGGTAGGCATATCAGCCAATGTTTGCTTCGAGCATGGAAGGAGCTACAGAGCCAGGGAATGTTAATGTATTGATTAATGACCGTTAGTTTGGAGATGTTTTGAGGGTTGGCCATCCCATTTTAGAGGGCAAATATCCCAAAGTCAGGGTCAGGTGGGGTTCAGGTATGTTTATTTTCTTCTTTCGTTTAAAAGAATCAGTCCATCCATCCAAACCGACAGCATGCATTCATTGCATCTTACAACTTCCAGATGTTTCCAGCTTTCCAGCCATGCCTGGTTCCAAGTTTGTGAAAATCACACATCCGGCACAACCGCAGTATCCCAAAATGAACAGACACTTTTTTTTTTGGGCTTGAACACATCTGGACAAAGCTAAGTTGTGTCCATGTGTGACTGAAAATCTACCATAATATCCAAAATACCCGTATTTATTCCACATCTTCCAAATTAAGTATCCGAAATGCCACAAGAACAAAACTACCCTCCAGTAAACTATAGAATAGATATGAAACCCCCACCAGAACAATGTAGCTTTCATTTTACGAATTGGCAACCATGGGTTTTCATGGGTTTTCCGTTTGTATATGTACATGTATATCTATATCTATACCTATATCTATATCTATATCTATCTATCTATCTGTCTGTCTGTCTGTCTATCTGTCTATCTGTCTGTCTATCTATCTATCTATCTAGCTAGCTAGCTATCTATCTATCTATCCATCTATCTACCTACTATATATATATATATGTATCAATTAACCCTTTGGTAAATCCACTGGCAAATGATCATCTTCCCTTTTTCAGAGTGGCCATTGGGATGCAATATCCCTTGGTGAAATTTCCATGGAAATGACCTTTTCTTTGTTCAAATCACCAAAAGAATCAGGTCGACTCCTCATTTTTCCCTCATTTTTCCCTCATTTTTCCTCATGAAATCCATGAAAGATCCATGAAAAATCCATGAAAAATCCATCGAACTCCCCCCATTTTCGATGGCTTCCCTATGGCTTCCGCCGCTTCGCAGGGTCCAGGGCCTCATCGATTCCGCCTTCGTGGGTCGCTGTGGTGGCTCGGTCCAGCTGGCAGCGCTGGCGCCGGGCACCAGCTGGCTGGACAGCCTGTCGTATCTGCCCCTTGCGCGAAGGGATTCCGGGGATTTTACCTATAAAAAATGGTGGTTCAATGGTGATTCAATGGTGATTTAACGGGATTTAATGGGATTTAATGGGATTTAATGGGATTTAATGGGATTTATTAGGATATATGATGATATAGCCTCTGGTAAACCAACAGTTTGCTATTGAACATGGCCATAGAAATAGTTGATTTACCCATTAATAGCATGGTGATTTTCCATAGTTATGTAAACGTTTACCAGAGGGTAACTGACAGTGACACCAAAAAACGGTGGATTCTTAGAGATTGGGAAAATGTGTTGAATGATTTTACCATTTTTGCTGACAATTGCTGGTGTGAATCCACCTAGATATCCCTAGAAAATCCAGTCATCATGATTTCCCCTATCAAAATCGCCCACTGGTTGGTGGTTTCAAACATTTTTCGTTTTCCATAATATGTGGGATAATCCTTTCCATTGACTAATATTTATTGTCCATAGATGGTGAAGGATTTGTATAGACTTATTTATATAAAATCTATAGATGATTTATTTTCCATAGATGAATGATGGTGATATAGATATGATATCCCATTTGATGAGACTTGAATATTACAGTAAAGATGTTTTTTTCCATAGATGGTGAATGATGGTGATATAGATATGATATATCTGATCTGATGGGATTATGATTTACTATGCACATATGTTTTCTAGATGATATCTATAGAATGCTTTATATAAAATATATAGATGATTTTATATGACATATATTGAAATATATCATGGATGGTGATGATGATACATCTGATCTGATGGGATTAGAATATTACTATAAATATCATTTATAGATGGTTTCTGGATGATTTCCATAGAATTATTTTTATACAACCTATAGGTAATTGTATATGGAATATATAATGTATTTATAGCTGGTTTATAGATGAATTATAGATAAAATTCTGTTGGGATGGGGAATATATTTCGAAAAACATTTGGAATAGAATCTAGAACAACATATATGCTCCTTGTATTGAAATCCAAAAAATAGATTATGAATCTTCTAGTTAGGGATTAATAGATGATTTATTTGTATCTAATTGGGTACATCATTTATGTGATTTCTATAGATATTTGTAGAGGTATTGATAATGATATAAATTCTATAGATGATGGATATTATATGCATTTATCTATATCTATAGGATTTGTAGATTATTTACTGTATAGGATTTCTGGATGATTCCCAAAAAGATTGAACAGTTGAAGCCTACTAAAATAGTGATAAATCACTTTTCCTTTCTTTTTTTGGAGGGTGATGGTAGATAGATATCTAGAAACGAGTTCTATAGACATCTATATCATTTATAGGTAAAGAGATCCATCATGGGATATTATTGCTGATTTCATGTGGAAACCATGGGAGCACGAGAAAAAACGTCGTAAAACATGGAAACAAAAAGATATGAGCAAAACATGACCAAGACCCGCGCAGTCGATCTTCTCCATAGTCAAGTATTTTGGGATGCTGAACTATGTCCTGTGTCCAGACTAGGGTTTCTTGCGGTAGATGATCAAGGGTCTGTTTTTTTTTCAAAATGAGATTTAGCCCCAAACAAGTTCCCAAATGAGGATTGTATCCATTGTTGATTCAGTAACTGAGCCACTCATGAGGTACCCCCTTGAAAAATTGTCTGGATGCTGTTTTTTAACAAGGGTTTAATAAGGCATCCAATTATTTGGGAAACCTTGCATTTTAAAGCTTTAACACAAATATGGCTTTCTAAAGTAAAAGGACCAGCTTTACCCAAAGAAAGGTGGAGAAAGGGTTTTGTTTTTATTTTTCACTCCAAAAAGTTGGTGCTCACAATAGAGTACCGTCCAGACAATTATATTATTCAGTAACTGAGCCACTCATGAGGTACCCCCGGTACCCCCTTGAAAAATTGTCTGGATGCTGTTTTTTAATAAGGGTTTATTAATAAGGCATCCAATTATTTGGGAAACCTTGCATTTTAAAGCTTTAACACAAATATGGCTTTCTAAAGTAAAAAGACCAGCTTTACCCAAAGAAAGGTGGAGAAAGGGTTTTGTTTTTATTTTTCACTCCAAAAAGTTGGTGCTCACAATAGAGTACCATCCAGACAATTATATTATTCAGTAACTGAGCCACTCATAGTGTA
Source organism: Cladocopium goreaui (assembly GCA_947184155.2). NCBI lineage: Eukaryota > Dinophyceae > Suessiales > Symbiodiniaceae > Cladocopium > Cladocopium goreaui. The sequence goes on along the minus strand of CAMXCT020006785.1, from coordinate 257,475 downwards.
GTTAATTAATCAAAAAGGAAGCAATTAAAAAAACATATAAAAAAGGAAACAATTTACCCCAAAAATGAAACAATAATAAATAAAAATAAAAATGAAAATAAACAATTTAAAACATAATAATTAAATAAACATAAAATATAAATATATAACATAAAAAACAACAAATAATTTTAAAAAATAAAACATTTGAAAAAAATGAAAAAACAATAAATATGAAAAACATCTCACAATAGAGGCCCCCCACAAACAGCATGTTACTGAATTAGGAGCCAAACAATTCTCACAATAGGGTACCATGACACTAATCGGGTGCAAGCATTAACCATAGTTAACCATAGTTAACCATAGTTAACTTAACCAGTAACGAATGGGATAACTTCTTATACCCTCGTCCCAAAAGTCCCAAATCCACCAGGTTATCTTTCATCTCCATTGGTACGTTGAACGTCTTAGCCACCGCCAAAGATGCGGAAAGCCGTGAACGGCTCCTCTCACGTTCCGTGATGGTGGCATGGTGCGTGGGTACCTTGGCGATCAAACCTTACCCCGGCAGGTGATTGGGGTTACTAATGGCTAGTAATCTGGGTACCCTCTGGTCAACTAACAGTTTGCGAACTGGAACATCTGAATTTTTAATGGGTGAATCAACTATTTAAATGGCCATTTTCAATAGCAAACTGTTAAATTACCAGAGGGCAAATTTCATCGTGACCTCGCGTCGCGACCTCACTAGCATCATGGTTAGGATTTGGGTAATTATCCCAACATAATTTACCCAGATTAATGGCTTCATAATGGCTATGAATGGCAATTTCTATGGGACATAATTGGGATATGATGGAATTTCTGATGAGATATGATGGAAAGAAATGGCTGTTATGGTCATATACTGGGTTGTAAAGCCAACCACTTTGTGGGATGTTAGATGGATATAAACAATATTAGTGAATTTTTTCTGGACGATTTTCATGGGATTCTAATCCCTTCTCAATACCAAACAGCCCCATGAAATCACAGTGTAGGGGTTGAACCCCCATATGACTGGGACTTTGATCATGGGAGATGGGATGAGTTATATAGGTTTACTATCAACATCCATATTAACAACAGTAGTAAACTAACTCATCCCGTTGTATATTATTATTATTATCAACATCCACTATATATTATTGTACTATGTACTATTATTGTACTAACAATGATACCTATTGTTGTGGGTCAAAATAGTACAATCATATATAGTGGAATGGTGTACTATGGACTCTTATGACCCACAACGATGCCTATCAACCAAGCAGTCTTTCATGGGACCGAGCTATGATCAAATGGGTCAACAGTTTCCTTTGGAGTTTCGGAGTTTCTTTGAGACTTCAAGCAACATCAATGTGGGCAACCCGGCAACCCTGCCATAAACCTACCCTACCATGACTGGGAAGGATTTATACATATGGCAGTGTGTCAAAACCTTGTACCCCTGGTGAACATCAAAATAGCTGGTAAATGGATGTTCATCCCACTAAAAATGGTATTAATAGGAATTGATCCATACCCATATCAGCTATAAATTTATGGTGAGCAGCTACAGGGGATGGCACCGTCGCTCAGAGCCCTTTTTTGTGTCATCAAACCTGGAACATCCCCGACGTGGCCCTTCTGGCTGATCTTATCTCACTCTAACAATAGTGTATACTTTACGAACATGACTGGGGGATGATACATGTGTTTATAAATAATTACATGGGTATATATATATTTACATGTTTCTTTTCAAGCAACAAACATTCAACTGGGGTGCACCATCCCTTTTTCGATGTTCCCGTTGACCGTTCCCAGAAAAACAGGGCCATTTCACGTTGACCGTGACCTCAGGGGGATGATTCCCCGATTTTTCGACTGGATATGGGCCATATGGGCATTGATCGATATGGTCACTTTTATAGAATAGATGGTGGATTGTTCGAGATTTTTCCATGGAATTTGTTCATGGTGATTTATTGCGATTTGACCTTGTACTTATCAATATCAACTGTATACAATATGTGTATATATATATAAATAAATATATAAATAAATAAATAAATAAATGAATACATATATATATATAATGCCAAGAATCATAGACTTTTTTCAATGAACCTAATTCACACAGTTTTTTTTTTTTTTCGATGGACATCCATAGGGTAATACGAAGGACTTCGCCACCAACCGGGCCGCTGATTTCACATTCCTTAGGCGCAGTGGCAGCTGTGCCCTGTATGATCTGGGCCCCCTATTTAGTCGCCCTGTGCGTCTTGGCATGTGGCTGGTGGCTGATATCCTACCATGCCATGGTGGTCAACGGGTTTAGGGTTGGTCTAGGGTTTCAAACTGCCCGATGTTTCCATCAATGACGAGCATTTTTTTTGTGGGAGTGGCTTGTTCCCACCAACCAGAAATTCATGCGCGAGCGGCGAGGTACCGGGTATATTTCGTTTGGTGATTTGAGATCATAGATGTCCTTTTCCCACTGGTTGGTAGATGATAATAGATAGCCTTTGGTTATTTAATATAGCCATGGTATAGATGGCCCATAGAAATAGATGGTTTACCGTTCTTAATAGCATGGTGATCTTCCATCAACCTGTTAAATAACCGTAGTATACGAAACCGGACCCCCTATTTGTCCTACAAGGACAATATTGTTTGAGATGTCATTCAATTTGTCGTTCCCGGGGATGATGAGCTGAATTTGCCAAAAAGTGAAGGACAAGGTCCGCTTGATGTTGTGCCAAATCTGAGATTCTCTTGTTGGTGTTGTTGGCTTTCAGATTTCATTTCACTAAGGGAGATTCAGAAACATCCCAGCTTGGGATAAATCGTACTGATTCTGGATTGCATCATGAAGTACCCAATCATTTGATAGTAAATTGTGTAGTAATTCTGGATTGGATTAGTATTTGCTACTAAATGTCTGGGTAAATAATAATTAGATGATTGCTTCCCCAATAACCAACGCGTTTTTCTGTAGCTGGGAACGTCCCAATGCCACACCCGTTTTTTGGAAGGGACCCTCTTGGGACATCAAACGAGAGGAAACCACACAAGTTCCGAACTCAAACATGAAACGTTGGATGACTATTGGTTTGGAATATTTGTAACTATAACTGGTTGGTGGTTTGGAACATGAAGTTTATGACTTTCCATATATTGGGAATGTCATCATCCCAACTGATTTTCACTCCATCATTTTTCAGAGGGGTAGGGCTCAACCACCAACCAGATAAGGATTTCTGCTTCTGGAAATATCATGTTCTTGTTGCTTCAAAGCCATTTCTGAAAGAAAATAGGCAATTCTTTCTTAGTTTTTAGGACAGTTGAGGAGTCAAATCTGGGGTCCAACTTTGGATGCTAAGCACGCACCATGACTAGTCTCGGGATGCGCCAATTTGTCCAATTTTTTCGGAGCCATGGCCAGATTTTTGGTGCTGATATATCTGATATTCTGGAAATATGAAATCTCTCAACTCTAAATACGGCTTTCAGTGGCGAAATCTCAGTCGCCAGTTGGTCAGATCGCCAGTTTTTGTTGGTGACATTTGAACGCTTTTTGCTGATCACAATTGTGCTCGTTGCATCTCTATTTTTGGTCAATTAGATCACCAGCCTTTGTCAATTACAACATCCATCAAATGTCAGTTAGATCAGTTACCCTCTGGTTATTTAACATAGCCATGGAAAATCCCAACCATAAATGGAGGTTTCTAGCTGGGAAAATCATCTATAAATGGGCCATTTTCCATGGCGAACTGTTAGTCATAACCAGATCAGTGAGATGCAGTTCTTCCACTTCCATGGTGAAATCTCGCCCTTGGGAGATCCCTTGAGTCGGAGTCCTTACCACGAAGCCGGGAAGCCTTTCTTTCCTTTCTTGGCCTTACCTTTTCCCCAGGTTTACCTGTGTCTTATTGGTCAATATTGGTCATTTGTTTTCAGGAGAATATATAGCCCTTACCTTTATGACAAACCTCCATCTATGCATATCGTCATGCGACATTTCTCCAATCTCGGACCCGTCCCACGGTCCGCCTTTCGCGCCGCGTGAAGTTAGGCGGTGCTCGGGGACCTGTCGTGCCCTTTGCGGCCAGCAACTCGGACGATGATCGTTGGATCATTCGTGGTTATTGGCATTAATGAATTAGTGATACATCAACAATATGAATGGATAATCCATGATAATCATTCATGTTCATGAACGGAGAATTGCAAAATAGATACTTAATGAAGGCAGTAATGATCATCCAATGATAACTTAATGGAACCGTTAACTTAATGAACTTAATGAAGGTTTGGATTCATGTATAATAAATATAACTTAATATCTTTGGATTAATGGAATATTAACTTAATGAAGGCAGTAATGATCATCCAATGATATATTATATCGAATATTAACATAATGACTTAATGATATCAATCAACTATTAGGCTTAATGATCATGAATGGAATATTGAACTTAATTGATATACTAATGGGATATTGGGCAGTAATCTCTTGAAGTTATACCATTGTTTTCCACCATTGTAGGTAAATGTAGGTAAGTCATTTCCACAAGGGGGGAAAAATTGGTGAGTTTTACAATTTTACCATATTTTACCTCTATATTTAGCTATTTTTTTTCCCCCTCCCCTTGTATCTGGGGTGTTGGGAGCAGCCATGATCATTGGGTGCTCATCATATCTGGATGAATTATTGCTGACCTCACGCCGTGACGTCACTGGAAGATCTAGAAACATGGTTTACCCTCTGGTTATGTCAACAGTTTGCTATTGAAAATGGCCCATTTATAGTGAGTTTTCCCATTGATAGCATGGTGATTTTCCATAGTTATGTAAACGTTTACCAGAGGGTATATAATGGGAATCATCCCCAAATGGTTTTCTATCAAATGGTTTTCTATCATGCAATATTGTTCATCACATGGGTTTCTATCATGAAATATTGCTCATCAGGTGTGTTGAAAATGAGGTATCAAAACGATCCATATTTTTGATTCAGGATGATGATGATTATGTTTATGTCATTTATTTTCATTGGATTATATTGGATTCAATTAGTAACATTGTTTTATCATGGATCAACAACGACGCGCCAAAAGGGGTATTTTGGACTGTTATTGATCGGATCACAGGATAGCGTAGCTACGCCATGTTTTGATCAGTTCTGCCCCCAAATTGTGATGATATAAACAGAAGAAAGGATGATCAACCAAGCACGTTGTTTCTGAAAAAGGCACTTGATTTTCCATGATTTTCCGACCAACGGCCCCCAAAAAATATCCATATGATACATGTCATTAGCATGATGATCAATCCCGTGGCACATTCCATCACAACCAGGGTGATATCTGCGAATGAATCATCATACTGAAACAGCTATCACCCCGGAGCAAGCAGATTTTCATCCCGAGTGCCTATATCCCTATCGTCCCGAGTGGTTTTTCCCAGTCAGATTAGTGGTCTCATCCCCTCAATCCACAGGTTTTTTTTCAATCTACTGAATCCACTGGCCATTGCGGGCCAGTCATCCAATGGGTACAACAGTTACCCTCTGGTTATTTGTTACATAGCCATGGTATAGATGGTCCATAGAGATAGATGGCTTACCTGGGTTTACCTATTAAAAATGGTGATTTTCCGTGGCTATGTTAAATAACCAGATGGTAGGTGTACTGAAATCTACATTGTCACTGTGGTATGTAGCGACATCATCCACTTTCTGAACTCCGTTGTTTGTTTCTGAATTTTCGCTGGAGCATTTGTGCCACTTCACCACCTTGATGTTTCAAACCCAGCTTCTGGACATGATTTTTAATCAGGGTATGGTGCACACTGCGATATGCTTTCTTGACGAAGTACCCTCTGATAATCAAACATGGCAATGGCAAATCACCCATTTCTAGATGATTTTCTCATTTAATTACTGGTTGGTTGTTTGGAACATGAACTTTATTTTCCATTTCATATATGGGATGTCATCCTTCCCATTGACGAAGTCCATCATTTTTCAAGATGGTTATTGCACCACCAACCAGATGGTTATTAATGGTTTTTCTGGTTATTCATGGTGGTTTTCATGGACATTATTGATCCAGTTAACCACCATTAACCACCATTAATAATGTCCAATAACCACCATTTACCACCGTTTACCACCATTTACCACCATTAACCACCATTAACCACCATTAACCACCATTAACCACCATTAACCACCATTAACAACCATTAACCATTATTAACAACCCTTATAGTTTGGGATTTTCCAGCATCTTTGACGACCCAAAATTTGGGGCCATCTCTTCATGGAATTGCGATACCATGCGGACCTTGCGGGCTCAGGTTATGTGAAGATTCGAGCCTTGGGTTTGCCACTGGATTCTTGGCTGAAAAGTGATGAACCGTCAGGGCCGTCCCGGGCCGAATAAATATTACACCCCCATTGTATATCTAAATGCTCCCAAAGATGTGTGAAATCGTTAAACCATGGTTTTTGAGGAATATGAGGAATATTTTAAGATTGGGAAGGGATTATCATTCATGGTTTGTCAAGTCTTGTAGCAGTTCTCAAGGTCGATTTAGTTTTTTTTTCTTTTGCAGGAATTACTTGCTGCTTCACCCAGAAGAGATATGTTTTTCTGCTCTAGACAGTGGTTATTTGCCACTTCCAGTTTGGTTTCCAGGCAGATCAGTTTTATCGTCAATCTTGTGAACAAGTTTTATTAGAACATATGGATGTGGGTCAAAATGGAAGACCATTAATGGGACCACAGATGTGAATGTCTAGTTTAGTATTAACATATATTAACCATCCATAATTTTGGGGTACCTAATTTTGACCCATACCCATATTAGAATATTAGAACAAACACTTTGAATTAATTTGACTCACACTTTCTGGCCTGAAGTCAATCCCTCCATACCAGAATTGACATTTGTGTTTGAAGTCAACCTCCTTGTCCCAGTTGTGAAAAACTTTTTTTTTGTTTTAATGGGAAATTCTACATTACCCTTTGGTAAACTAACATAGCTATGGAAAATCACTATGTTTAATAGGTAAATCAACTATAAATGGGCCATCTTCCATAGCTATGTTAGTTTACCAGAGGGTGAGCGATTCTCCATAGCTGCAGATGTTGCATGGCTCACCTGCGCGATTGAGGACTCGCTATTTCGTGTGTGCAACGCTGGACTGCTATCAGTGCGTGACAGTCGCACGGGTTTGCAGGCGAGGACATGATATTTACGTCTTAATGGATTTTCTATCAGAATGGATGTCTTGCGATGTGTTGCTCTTCTTGGAGTTTTTTTTTCTGGAAAACATCGAAGAACAGCAAAACATGGTATTACCATATCATATATTTCTCAAAATAGTACAATATGTATCGTTAATTATTAGTACTAATATTTACAAAATAGTTCTAATAACTATATATATATATAATAGTATTGTTAATATCGATTCTCCGTTGTTGCAGTATTGTTGTTGCTGAATATTTTCCTGGAGGTCGTTGGCCTTCAATCGCTGTTGAATGGCATTGGCGACGCTTGGATGACCTGGGTTGATCCCATCCCAAGATGAACATCAATAGCCCCTATTTCCAACGAAACCATGGGTTACCCTCTGGTAATTTAACATAAGCCATGAAAAATGACCATTGAAATAGTGAGTTTTCCCATTAAAAATGGTGATTTTCCATAGTTATGTAAACGTTTACCAGGCCGGGTATTTTGTTGGGAATTTCCACGTGGAATCCATTGGGACCATGCAAACTATTGGGGTGTTTCATATGAACGGGTGATGGGATTAGTTGGGTACTATTTGGTGAAATATGACCCCCGAATTCAAGATAAAACATGATAAAACATGATAAAACTAGTGGAACTGCAGCCTGAAGTTGAACTTGACATATACCTTTTTTTGGGTTGGAAGTGTAGCTATTTGTACTGAGCCCAAGGGAGCTACTCAGAGTTTCCTCGGGGGACTTGAACTTGGAGATGGGATACTGTGCCAACGATTCCTCTGCGAGGGCCGTGAGGGATCAAACACAAGTTGGAAACATCACGACCCTGCCGGTTCCGGTCAGAATTTCAATATTCAGGTCAGCCGACCTCAGTCGAGACTGTCCATCAGTGTTTTTGAAAGTGCCAGTGAAAACACTTACATAAATTACAATCTCATAATAAATATGATTTATGTATATATATATATACACACCATATAAACCACCATCCACCATAGTATAGATACCTAAAATCTAATATATGACCACATGCACCATGCCATTATATTAATATTACTATGATATATATATATATATAGTTAATATGTTATATCTACCATTATTAACTATGATCTTATTAACAATATAGTTTAGATACACTGCTAATACATATATTAACGATATATTAACCAGATATTAACCATATATATATATAAACCATAATATTACCATCTAATATCCCCACCATTATATCTACCATCTACTAAATATGCCACCATTGTATCATATATTACCATTACCATTCAATATTAACAATAATCGTGATATGAACCATAAATATTACTATAATATTACCATCTAATATTAACCATGTATTAAGCATATATGAACCATAAAATTAATCACAATGTCACACTCTAACATACCATATAGCACAGACACACTGCTATTTTAGCGGGGAAACTTTAACCATATATTAATCGTATATTAACCATATGGGACAAATTAGCATAATATTATCTCCTAAAAATCAACATTATATATCTCCTGTAATTAACCATATATATATATATATCACTGGTTGGTGGTTTGGAACATTTTCTTTTAATTTTTCCATGTATTGGGACTAATAATCCCAACTGACGAACTCATATTTTCGGAGGGGTAGGTATACCACCAACCAGATCACCATTATATCTCCTAAAAATATTACCATCTAATATCGATCATATATTAACCATAGGGGAAAAATAGCATAATATTCACCATATATAGATATATATACATATATTAACCACATATATTAACCATAATATTACCATCTAATATTCACCATCTACCTAATCATATTCTCATAGAATTGGATGATGGGAAAATTTACAGGAAAACCCTATATTTGATGGTAAAAACCGTGGTTTCCTGTAGATTTTCCCTTAAACCAACCCAATCACATATATATATATATATAATATTATATAATATATGATCCTATAATCCACCATAGTATAGATACCTAAAATCTGATATATGACCACATACACCATTATATTAATATTCCTATTTTCACCTAATCATATTATATAATATTACTATTAATATACCATTATATATATCACTGGTTGGTGGTTTGGAACATTTCTTTTTTTAATTTTTCATCTTCGGTGAAGCGACCTCGGAGGACGCCCTGATTTGCCCCCGCCTGGGCATTGCGGGCGCTGCCATCACCACCTTGGCAGCGCAGGGTGTCACGACCCTGGGGATGCTGTGGGCCTTGCGATGCTTGGAGAAATCCATGTTTTTTTTTCATGGGAAGTCCGATAATATGGGGAAAATATGGGGAACTTATGGGGAAAATATTGGAATATGGTGAAACTATGGAAAACATGGGGGGAAAATATGGGGAACTTATGGGGAAAATATGGAAAACATATGGGGAAACACATGAAGCTTATGGGAAAAGATTGGAACATATATAGAAAATACGGGGAACATATAGGGGAAAAATGGGACACATGTGGGAAAATATGGGAAACCTATGGGGAAAATATGCGAAACATATGGGGAAACTATGGAAAACATGGGGAAAATATGGGGGACATATGGGGAAAATATGGAAAACATATGGGGAAACACATGAAACTTATGGGAAAATCATTGGAACATATGGGGAAAATACGGGGAACATATGGGGGAAAAATGAGAAACCTACGGGGAAAATATGCGAATATGGGGAAACTATGGAAAACATGGGGGGAAATATGGGGGACATATGGGGAAAATATGGGGAAAATATGGGGAACATATGGGGAAAATATGGGGAACATATGGGAAAATATAGAAAACATATGGGGAAACACATGAAACTTATGGGAAAATGATTGGAGCATATATAGAATATAGAAAATACGGGGAAGATATGGGGGAAAAATGGGAAACATGTGGGAAAATATGCGAAACATATGGGGAAACTATGGAAAACATGGGGGGAAAATATGGGGGACATATGGGGAAAATATGGGGAAGATAGGGGAAACATATGGGGAAAATATGGAACACATATTTGGAACAATGATCTTTGACCTGTTGTATCGAGATGTGGTAATCGGTAAGGCCTTCAAGACACCGATGTCGGGGGCGAAACTCATGGGGAACATATGAATCTTATGGGAAAAATATGAGAAACATGCGGGGAAAATAGGGAAAATAGGGGAAACATATGGGGAACACATGGAAACTTATAGGACAAATATGGAAACTTGTATACATGAAAATGATGGGAACATATGGTGAGAGCATGGAGGTCATATGGGAAAATGATGGAACTAGGATGGGAAAACTATGGAACAATGATGGGAAAATATAGGACACATACGAGAAAATTATGGGAACATTATGGAAAGGTGATGGAAAGTCCACCACTGTTCAAATAACTTTTCATGGGACATGGAAATCCACCATGTTTCATGGGAACTCCATATTGGATGATACAACCATACAGCAGCTTATCAACAAACATGGGGGATGCTTAACCGTGCTACTCGGGTTACACCAATATGGATGGAAAACTTATGGAATCACAGAATATCATGCCGAAAAAATGAAGTTATTTTGAGAATATGACATGATGTAAATATGTTTGATTATCGTGCTTTGCACCTTGCTTTTTATAGTTGAGAGGGATGCAGTATCAATGTTGATTTTTAGTTGTACATGTAATAAGTATCTCGCATTATGTAAATATAACTATAATTTATATACCATCTGGTTATGACTAACATAGCCATGGAAAATCACCGTGCTATTAATAGGTAAACCATCTATTTCTATGGGCCATGGCTTCCATGGCTATGTAACAAATAACCAGAGGGTAAATGTTCTCTGTGCTGAGTGTATTACTGTAGGTGTTGTTTTACATTGCCATGATAACCACGGTACATACATGCACTGTTCGTCCTTGATGACTAGGCATGTGCCCTACCTATGTAGATCCGTGGTTCATGTTTTTTCGTTCTTAGCTACCCTCCAGTAAGCATGCAACAAGATGTTTTTCAAACACACCAGAAATGTAGATCATGTTGTTTGCCACATCAGTGTTAGTTGTTGCATCCTTGGCGCTTCGCAGCCAAGGACGGAAAGGTCTCATCAAGCGATTCACAGTGCCATCGCTGGAGGACAAGGGTCAATTTTTCGGGATTTCCCCATTGGTTAAAATAGTGTTTAACACCCCCAAACAAGGTGATGATTATAGAGGCCATTATTATAGGAATCCGTGATAATGGGAGTACATAGGAACCCTAGTCCGGTAAGCTGAGCCCCAATCCCTTCCCACAAGAAACTTCAGTCGTCATGAACGACCATGACTTAGTATTGAAACCCATGGTGACTTGGGGATCAAACATCCATTTAACAACAGTTACCCTCTGGTTATGACTAACATAGCCATGGTATAGATGGCCCATAGAAATAGATGGTTTATCTATTAATAGCATGCTTATTTTCCATGGCGAACTGTTAGTCACAACCAATGTGGGGCCCCCTAGATAGCTAAGTTGGTTTATAACTCCAATAACTATGGTTTATTGTACTTATAACTATAGTTAATGGGGTTTATAAACCAACTTATAACTGGGGGGCCCCACGTTGTAAGTCACTATTTTGGAAGAAAATTCTGCCAGATTGGGAGGACTGCTGCAGCTTCCTGGCTTTTGCCCTTCCGGTTTGTCTCACCTTAGCGTTGAAGGTGCATTTTGACTGACTGAAACGCGGAGTTTGGGGAAAAACTGGGAGAGTGAAGCACACCCCAAAAGGTGAAAATTTCACCGTAGAACATGAAAACTGTGGTGGGAAAAATGGATTTTGACAGCCAACTTGCGAAGTTTAACCATCAGAATTATCGACAACACATGGTATTCTTGATATTATCCATAGATGATGGTTCATGGTTTGTGGGATTCTACCATCAACATCCATCTAGTGTCTCTTTTGGGAGAAACTTCTTCTTGTGTTTCCTGGTCCAAGAATGGTCGCATCGGTTGGACATGGCATCATGGCATGGTCTTTTTGTGTCCAGTTATTGGAGTTGTTGGTTTTGTTAAATGGTGGACCCCCCAAATCATCCAAGATTCACGATGTTTGAGTGTTTTGGAGTATTTACATGTATTTACACCAAAACTATCCAAAACTCAGAAACAGCCATGTGTGTGTGTGTGTGTATACGTACGTATATATTATATATATATGTATTATACTTGTTGGCAGCTTTTGGAATCCTATATTTGTACAGGCCGCTGTCCAATGTGGTTTGAAAGTTTCGTCCATGGGGCTTTCGGATAACTATATAACTACTAGGTGAATCTTAGATGGGTACTTTAATCCTTTAGTATTTTGGTATTAATGGGAATATCTACTAACCAGCAAAAACACCTATTTTTTTGCAGGGTATCTAAGATTGGCACTGACTATGACAGTAATATAACTATAACTACCCGATCGTAGGATGACGAAAAAAAAGTTGTTATATAATTAACTTCATAATATCATGGTTGTTAAGACTATATTTATATAAGATGATATACCCTCTGGTAATTTAACGTAGCTATTGAAAATGGCCATTAATAGTGGATTTTCCCATTAAAAATTGTGATTTTCCATAGCTATGTTAAATTACCAGAGGGTAGTTGAAAGACAAACAATATAGATGAGAATTCTTTTTTTGGATTCATTGGGAACACTTCACATTGATAATAGAATGCAGTATTCAACAAGCTTTCTTGATTTGTTGAAGTTATATAATGTCTTGTTTCCCTATTGGTTAGTCTACTGAGGAGGGAATTGACTCAAATCATTTACCCAAGAAAATTGATGTGTTGATACTAAACATGACCCTCTGCTTCGACAATATCTTTATGATCTCTTAGCAATCTTGGTTCTCACTGGGAAACTACAGTGCCTTCCATTTTTTTATAACATCAAATATTGTGTGAGTCAGCTGCTATCCCATGATTGAACCATAGCATGTCTATATATCTGGTTGTGGTTGTGGTTGTGGTTGTGGTGGTTGTGGTGGTTGTGGTTGTGGTGGTGGTGGTGGTGGTGGTTGTTGTTGTTGTTGTTGTAGTTGTAGGCGGACGTCAACCTGCTCCTCACCACAGTGGGTGCGGTAGTTAAGACGCCATAAGCCATCCTATATACAAACTCCGAAAAGTACACCAGCCTATACACAGTGCTGTGAGGAATCAATTGCAGAGCACCAGCCTGTACAAAAGACCTGCAACAGAGAGCACCACCTGTACAAGAAAACCTGTACAAATCCCGCACAGGTGAGAAAAGTCACCAAGTAGCGGGATGACATTCGCCAGTCAGAGCGTAGTCTGCAAAGATCGAGTACGTGCCAAGAAGCCAAAAGAACCAAGAAGCGAGAGCTTGGCATTGGCTCAGCAGAATCGAACTTCACATCCTGTGGGAGCATCAAGGAGAGAGAACTTGATAAGGCTCCCCGTCTCGTCGCAGACCCAAAATTCGCACAGAGCCTGGGTAGAATGGTAGCCAACAAGATGCCAGCCACCACAAAACTGTCCTGGTCCCTACCTACCGACCTGGGTCAGGAGCCACCAAAACAAGATGCAATCCACGGCCCATACATATATTGGAAATGTCATCATCCCAACTGACGAACTCATATTTTTCAGAGGGGTTCAAACCACCAACCATATATATATATAATATAATATATATATATAACATAACTATGGAAAATCACCATTTTAATGGGTAAATCAACTATAAATGGCCATTTTCAATAGCTATGTTTGTTTACCAGAGGGCATGTATAATTTGAATCAGTTGTGGATGATATAAAAAGGCAAAAAAAAATCAGAAAACTGCGAAAGTGGCAATCCCCGTGATCATTGCGGGGCCTGTCATGTTTTCAAGTGTCTCTTCCACAGTTTTCTCCGTGTCCCACATGTTGTGTCTGAAAACAGGGTAGAAACCAGAAAATTCTTGCAGAATATTTTGAGCTGTGATGATTGATCATGAGATTTTGGGGGTTTCTGAACACTTTCGGACAAACCCATATCCACCAGTGGATATGCCACATATCCCAGCTATATCCTATAGATATTCCAGTAATACTAAAGCCACATCTCATCAATATCTCATTCCCATGATCTAGATCCCATCAACATACAATTGATATGCAATCTATCTGTCACACAGAGAATACGCTTGATCTATATTTCCATCCCCAGATCTCATTTTAAAGGGCCCCTCCAAAAGAAAAAAACTTTGCTCTCTATTTGGAGCTTGCTATCCTGTTACATCATCTGGTTGGTGGTGACTGGAACCATGGAATTTTATGACTTTCCATTCAGTTGGGAAAGTCATCATCCCAACTGACGAACTCACTCCATCATATTTTCAGAGGTAGGTCAACCACCAACCAGATATATATATATATAACATAACTATGGAAAATCACCATGCTATTTATGGGTAAATCCCATATGATATGAAGTTGATTTGCCAGGCATCGATATCGACCCCACGTCGCCAGGTGGCTTCCGTTCAGTTTCTGAGCATCGCAGCGGCCGCAAAGGCGTCCTGGCTGAGTTGTGACCGGCTGGGGATATAACTTGATATTTTTTTTTAACGAACTTCACAATAGCACCTGGTTATGACTAACATAGCCAGGGTTAAGCCATGGCTCATAGAAATAGATGGTTTACCTATTAATAGCATGGTGATTTTCCATGGCGAACTGTTAGTTTACCAGATGGTACTGTAGGTATGGAACATCAGTCACTTTGTGAACCGGCCAGTTCTCGCGTCTGAAAGCGGTCGGGCAGATCTTGGCAGATAATGAGATGGGCGATTTCTACTGTGGATGGGCCCGATCAACCAGCAATTTTGGATGGTTGAAAGCCAAAGAAAATAGGTTTATAACCACCATTAACTATAGATATATCACATTATATCACCTATAAACCATAGTTGTTGGAGTTATACCCCTATAAATAATGGGATGTTTACCATCTATCAACTGGTGATTCGGATTCCTGAAAACCATCCACAGTATCATTTTTTTCAACTACCATCTGGTTATGACTAACATAGCGAACTGGAAACTCCAGAAAATCAATGGAGGTTTCTAGCTGGGAGTTTATCATTTGTTTCTATGGGCCATGGCTTCCATAGCTATGTTAAATAACCAGATGGTAACTACCCTCTGGTAAACTAACAGTTTGCTATGGAAACTGACCATAGAAATAGTGGATTTACCCATTAATAGCATGGTGATTTTCCATAGCAACACGTTAGTTCACCAGTGGGTAACCAACAAAATTAACATGACTCATAACCAACTAAGAATTGCTGTTACCCAATCTGATGAAGTTCTTACCCAACTCACTCACAGAAGTTCGGTCTGCCCTCTGGTAAACGATTACGTTTTGCTATGGAACATCACCATGCTATTAATGGGTAAATCTACTATATTCCACTATAAATGGTCATTTTCAATAGCTATGTAATAAATTACCAGAGGCTATACCACCAGTAATCCCATTAAATCCCATTGAATCACCATTTTTTCATCACCATTGAATCCCATTAAATCCAGAGGGGAGTTGGCAGATGTCAAGAAATCAGGGCGTGGTGGCTGCCGCGGCACATCAAATCACTAAGCATCTCAGCTGCGATTTGGTAAATCCGCGAGGACCGCGACGACGGTAGGTTGATGGGTTGTGACTGGCGACAGGGATATTTAATGGGATTCAATGGAATTTAATGGGATTTATTAGGATATATGATGGTATACCCTCTGGTAATTTAACGTAGCTATTGAAAATGGCCATTTATAGTTGATTTTCCCATTAAAACATGGTTATTTTCCATAGCTATATAGAGGGTATGGCAGTTTTTATTCATGGAAACCTGGATTTGATGGAAACAATGGGAAGCTGGATTAAACAATGGCAGTTATCCATAGATCTGATTAACTTATTAATAATAAGTTACCATTTGGTTATTTAACATAGCCATGGAAAATCCCTCATAAATGGAGGTTCTAGCTGGGAAAATCATCTATAAATGGGCAATTTTCCATGGCTATGTAACAAATAACCAGAGGGATCCAGAGGGTAAGTTTTTATTGATGTTGATTTCTCGATCATCTACTGCTTGGTGGTGGCTTTGGAACCATGGAATTAGAAATGACTTTCCCATATTAATTGGGAATGTCATCATCCCAACTGACTTTCACTCCATGATTTTTCAGAGGGGTTGAAACTCAACCGCCAACCAGTCTAACTTCACTAATGATTTTGATGGAGGAATGATTGTTTTGTCCTGCTAGGCACCTAGCCATTGCAGGGCAATGGCTCCGTGATGTGCTGCAATTTTGTGGCTGGACATCAGAACATCAAATGATTTTGCTACACATGTTCATCCTAGATGAATCTGGGTAAATTTGATCACGACCTCACTGTTCTCCCGAGCCCTGGGAATAATGGTTAGTATTGGAAATCATCCCCAAATGGCCGCAAGATTCAGGTTAGTGAAATATGATAATTTACCCAGATGAATGAGACTTGCCTATGAATTGGGACCGCTAAAATGATGGTGCGTTGCTATTGATCCTGGTAAAAGACAAATCATTAAGCAGCAGGGCAGTGCTGGATTATAGCCAGCTGGAGATCATAAGACGTAACGAAGAATGACTGATATCATATTGCCAATCATCGCCAATGGAAATGGGGACCTGAACTTTTTTTTTATGGCCAGCAACTAGCAATGGGCATGCAATCAACTACACATTCTACGCCTCAATTCTGGGCGAAATGCCCAGATTTCGGGGAGTTTTTTCTCGAAAGCAACACGGAATGTGGATCCATGGCTGTGTGGATTACATGTTTTAATCTCGGAGGGTATCAGAGATGGTAATGGAAAATCCACCAGTGATAGTATAGATTCGATAAACTCCCAGCTATAAACCTCCATTTATAGTTGATTTCAATTGCCACGTTTGCTTCCATTAGGAATATCAATAGTTGACTGGTTGGTGGTTTGGAATATGAATTTTATGACTTTCCATATATTGGGAATGTCATCATCCCAACTGACGAACTCATATTTTTCAGAGGGGTAGGTATACCACCAACCAGATTAAATCCCACCTATATATCATGATACCTATATTCTTTCATTATATCCCTCTATTTTCCCATAGTTCCATTAGGATATCAATAGTAAATCTCCAAGTGCCCGATCCATTCCATCCTGAAATCGACCATTGGTATATGCTAAAGCCATGAAATCACCATGAAAAATCACAAAAACTTTCATTCATCCCATTGGGATCTGATAATCCACATGAAATCCCACTACTGATTGGTGGTGCTTTGGAACCATGGAATTAGAAATGACTTTCCCATATTAATTGGGAATGTCATTTTATCCCAACTGACTTTCACTCCATGATTTTTCAGAGGGGTAGGTTGAAACCAAACTCAACCACCAAGCAGATTACCATTTCTGATCATCCTTGACTCACCATAAAATCACATAAAGTTATACCCTCTGGTCATTTAACATAGCTAACTGGAAAATCCAGAAAATAAATGGAGGTTTCTAGCTGGGAGTTTATCATCTATTTCTATGGGCCATCTATACCATGGCGAACTGTAACAAATAACCAGAGGGTATACCATCATATATCCTAATAAATCCCATTAAATCCCATTAGATTCCCATAAAAAAATCCCATTAAGTCCCATTAAATCCCATAAAAATCCCATTAAATCCCATAAAAATCCCATCAACCTCCCAAATCATCCACCATTGGTCCACCATTGGTCGATCCCATCTAGGTCGCTGCTCTGGGTCTTCGGTCTCCTTGCGTCTGAGTCACTCTCCTCGACGGCGCAGGCGCAGATGGAACGGTACCATGGAGATCGATGTATCCGACTGGGTCAACCACAGGAAAGTGGTGACTTAACCAAGAAAAAATGGTGATTTATATGGGAAAACCATGGGAAAACGGTGGTTTCTATGGAACAAATTATAAATGGGCCACTTTCTATGTCGCAAAGTGTGAAAAAATGGTGGTTCAATGAGACTTCGATGGGATTGAATGGGATTTAATGGGATTGATTCGGCACATTTGGTTCGTTGATTTACCTATTAAAGACGGTGAATTTCCAGCTCGCAAAGTGTTAGCTTACCAGGTATCCAGATTTATATGGAGGTTTCCTAGGTAATAGCTGGATGATTTATGGACACTCCCATTTTTTATAAAATGGATGATTTGGAGGTACCCTCATGACTCAAGGGAAACCTCCATGACTGAGTACTCATGTGGCATCTAATGGACAGAAACGTGGGAGTTTCGAGCTAAATGCCACGTGACTCATGTGAGCCGCGTTCAAAACTCTCGGCAATTGATTTTAGTATTCGGTGGAATTTATTCTTCCAAAACTTGAATGGCGTCACACGCGCGCAAGCTTTTCACAAGCTTCGCGCAAGCTCATGTACGCGCAAGCTTCGCGCAAGCCCGAAATCACGTAAACACTTTAAACATAAATTTAAATCTAAATTAATATACAACGAAAAGGGTTACACAACATGGTGGCTCCTATGGCGTAAACCAACATTCGAGCAATCTGTAGGCTTTGGGCTCGGGTTACAAGAATTGCCCAGGGAATTTCGCGCAAGGTTCGCGCAAGCTTCGCGCAAGCAAAGGGGTTCCTGGCCACTATGCCCCCCAGCAACCGGTAGCAAGATGATCGTAGACTCGCAAACAAGCAAAACCACCTTGTAGCATCAAATACCTCGCAAAGCTGATTGTACTGATTGTACTTTGGCTGAAGGCGATACACTCACTGGAGGCCATCAGGGACTAGACTGCTGGCAAAATAGGAACTGCGCTGAGTCGAGCCTAGAAGTCGAGAAGCCATCGAACAAGCCGAGAAGTCGAGAAGCCGAGAAACCACCGAACGAGCCAAGGAGCCGAGAATCTGAGAAGCCTAGAAAACCAAGTCCGAAAACAGCTTCGCGCCTACATCGCGCAAGCAAAAGTGCACGAAAACTCAGGACTTCATCTTCGCGCAAGGTCGCGCAAGCTCCGTTTGAAAAATTGACCGCGCGCAAGCTCCCATTGTGGTCGCGCAAGGATGGCGCAAGGATTTCGCGCAAGGATGAATAATTCCATTCAGTTTTAATTGAAGTTTTGAACACCGCTCATGTGGTTTTCCTGACAAGCTATTGATACGAGCTGTGGAACCCCAGTTTATGTTTGATGGTTTATAACCACCATGAATACTATAGTTATAAGTACCGTAGACCATACTTATTGGAGTTTTACTGACAACCTAGTGATATTCAATCTATGTGGGTAAAACAATAATATACCATCCCCCAAATCACCATAAATGGGTGGTATAAACCGTCAAACATGTGGTGGTTTATTATTGTTTTACCCACATTATATGTTTTCATGGTCAATCTCAATTTCTCTCTAACTGCCACACATTGGGGGTACCTCCGCCAAAAAAACAAAAACCTCTCAGTGCGGCAGGCCTTTCTCCCAGCCTTTATGCAGCAGAAGGATCAGCGTGGTGCAGACCAGACCTTGCGTTTGTGCCATGACCTCCATTAATGATTCATGTTTCTCCCTAATGGGGGTAACATAATTTTGAATACCAGCCATTTGGGAATGGTTGGAATCCCGCCTACATTTATGGTGAACTTGGGGATGGTGCTGGTTTATGCCATTGTGGCTCACCACCATTTAAACATGAAAAACCACCATCAGAAACCATGGGATTTAGTCGAGGATTTACACCTGGGATCATTGAAAAACTGGGAGATGGGGATGCGAACCATGTTCTTTCCATTCCATTCATACTCCATGGGACCCAGATTCGCGAACCATGGCGCTGGTATATAAAAACCTACAAAACTGGATGATGATTATATATTACCATCTGGTTATTTAACATAGCCATGGAAAATCCCAACCATGAATGGTGCATATTCCAGCACCATGGTTCACATATGGGTAACAAAAACCCATTGTCTCCGACATATTCATGGATTTCATGGACAAAATCATGGGGACATAATGGAGATATTCATGGAATATTAGTGCAATGTGGGGCCCCCAGTCGATAGCGTTCAGTTGGTTTATTTTTGTGGCTGAATTCTATGGTTTATGGTAGATATAATGATATAACTATAGTTAATGGAGATTATTTCACTAACTATAGTTATATCTACCAACTATTATTTATAAACCAACTATTTATAAATAGATACTAACTATAGTTAATGGTTTATAAACCAACGTTTCATAGTTTTTTAGGGCCCCATATTATGTGGGGATATCATGGGATCATTTTCCGTAAAAAAAAATTCTCAGTCTTATGAATTATGGTATTTTACCCAGATGATATATGACTATAATTATACCATAACATATCATGGAAGATCATAAAAAAGTATGGATATATGAAATACTATGTCTATGATATAATAATCATGGAAATAATTTACCCAGGCAATGGAAATAGTATCAGGCAATGTCTATTAAATAATTACCATAGTATACCACTGATGAATGGAAATACTATGTCTATGATTAATATCCATACTTTTTATATCTCTGTCTACTTTTCAGCATGACTATATAATCATATATATATATATAGTACTATCTAACATTACTCTGCGTCATAATCCCTTGCCCCTAGTACACCACCCCCGGATCGAATTAATCATTGGGTACACCCCTATTGGGTATTCCCCCGAACAAACATGAGGATTCACAAATATGAACTCATTCCATTCCCCGAATATTACCCTCTGGTAAACATACAAAAAGCAATTGAAAATGGCTATTTATAGTTGATTTTATTTATCATCAAAAATGGTGATTTTCCATAGTTATGTTAGTTTACCAGAGGGTACATACCATCCGGTGTCATCAAACCATGGCTGGCTGGAAATCCACTAAAAAAAAATGGGGCTTTCAATAGGAAAATCACCGAACTATACATGTTGTATTTTCCAGCCAGCCATGTTTGATGACACCGGAGGCTACCCGTCTTCCATATGAGGATGGTTTCTTTGGGGATTTCACCAATTTGTTGAGATGGAAAAAGGCACCAATTAATGGGATGGTTTAAGCGATAAGCTGGTCAAATCCTCTTAAACCATAGTATGGTACCAATATTTTCTAAGGTACCAATATTTTCTGGGTAATTTCTCGCTCTTTTGGGGATACCCCCCTTGTTTTTTTTTTTAAGTCAGGGCTAAACAACAATCCGCGGTCATTGCTGGCCCCCTCGGTTACAAGTTGATTTGTAGACCTATCCACGTACAGACTTGATGATTTCATCAGCAGGAAGTTATGTATATATATATAATGATATTACATAACAATCTATGAACTGGGAATGCCAATGAAAACCAAGCAGTACAAATATAAGGCATATTTTCATTCCGGTCGAACACTGCGCAATGAATTCCTCAGTAGGTCCCCCTTCGTCAGTTTTTCATCCGCTGGGATGGTGAAGAAAAATGGCTGAACTTTTCGGGTGACATATGACTAAAGCGCTGGTTGATTGGTTGTTAAATGGTGGACATCAAGATATCAATATCTGGGATTCTATATCCCCCTTTCAATATTATTCAATATCAGATTGATGATATTGAATCTGGGATTCTACTGGTAAAATCTATGAATGATGAGAAGCAAGGAAACCTGACCATCCCTGGCCATAGAAATCATGGCTACTTTATATATATATATCTCCTGCATCATCATGAAATTCTCATGATGTTCCCATTTTTTTGCCACTTGGATACTCCCTCCGGTAATCGAACATAGCAATGGAAAATGCAACATGTATAGATGATTTTCCCACCTATAACCCTCCATTTAGTCAGAGGATTCTCCAGCTAGCCACGTTTGATGACACCGGAGGGATATCCCAGAAATCCCATAAATCCATAGAAATCCCGTGATATTATCCAATATCCCACTATATTATACCATTATATATACCTACAATGTGGTGGGCCCCCCAGTTGATGGTTTATAAACCCCATGAATACTATAGTTACGTATAAGTATAAGTACTATGTAAACCATAGTTATTGGAGTTATACCATTATACCTACCATCTGGTTATGACTAACATAGCCATGGAAAATCACCATGCCATTAATAGGTAAACCATCTAGAAATGGGCCATGTTCCATGGCTATGTTCAATAGCCAGAGGGTAACTGTTGTTAAATGGAGGTTTGATCCCCAAGTCACCATGGGTTTCAATAGTACTATATAGACCATAGTTATTGGAGTTATACCATCATATATCCTCATAAATCCCATTAGATCCCATTAAATCAGAGGGTATCCCCTAAATATTCACGATATCCCGTGATATTTTCCCATACTTCCATGGTGAAATCCGCAAATTGCCACGGTAATTTCTCGCTCCGAAGGTTGCTGAGACTGGCCCTGCTGGGCGCTGTGGGAACCGTCGCCTTGCTGTTGTTGATGACCTCCCAAGGAGGCCCGGTGGGGAGCAGAGATACCTCGGGATATTATGGATGTTATTACAAACATAGATAGATGATAGATTGATATATTCAGATATTGATTGACGAATATATATATATATATATATATATATACAGATGGATGGATGGATGGATAGATAGATAGATAGATAGATGGATGGATGGATGGATAGATGGATAGATGGATAGATGGATAGATGGATAGATGGATAGATGGATAGATGGATAGATCGATAGATCGATGGATCGATGGATGGATAGATGGATAGATGGATAGGTAGGATAGGATAGGATAGGATAGGATAGGATAGGATAGGAAGATAGATAGATAGATAGATTAGATTAGATTAGATTAGATTAGATAAGATAGATAGAGAGAGAGATATAGATAGGGATATAGATATAGATATAGATAGGGATATAGATATAGAGATAGATAGATAGATAGATAGATAGATAGATAGATAGATAGATAGATAAATAGATACATAGACAGATAGGACAGGATAGGATAGGATAGGATAGGATAGATAGGATAGATAGGATAGATAGGATAGATAGGATAGATAGGATATATAGGATAGATAGGATATATATATATATATATACACATATGTTCTCATATTATACATTACATTCAAGGAACGATTCCGACACTATATATATATATATATACACACTGAAATTTGGTTTGCAGAGTTTGGGCCACTGCTCGGATGCAACATGTGTGAATACCCATGACATCACACGAATCTCCGCTCGGTGAGACGACGGTCGATTCTGGTGATGCCATCATTATTCACAGGGTTTGCATCCGATGATTATGTCTGCCGCTTTTCCATTGATGATGCCTCCATTTCTGTTTCTTATTTCAGGATGTAAATGGTATAGATGTCCGTATTAGCCACCCTTTTTTTGCATGGGAATAAACAAAGGCTGGTTGGTGGTTTCACACATTTCTTATTTTTCCATATATTGGGAATGTCATCATCCCAACTGGCTTTCACTCCATCATTTTTCAGAGGGGTAGGTATACCACCAACCAGATGGTTATTAATGGTTATATATGGTTATTAATAATGGTTAATGGTTATTAATGGTGATTTTCATGGCTAGTTGATGGTGGTTACTGGCTAGTTAATGGTTATTAAGTACCAGGTATACCACCAACAGTTCTATGATGACAATCCCCATGGGACATGATTGTCCTGGACAAATAAAAATCCATCGACTGACTGTGACGCTGTGACGCTGTGACGCTGTGAAGCCCCAATTTTATATTTTTATATAGAAAAATGGTGATTCAATGAGACTTCATAGGGATTTAATGGGATTTAATGGGATTCAATGGAATTTAATGGGATTTATTAGGATATATGATGGTATACCCTCTGGTAAACTAACAGTTCGCTATTGAAAATGGCCATAGAAATAGTTGAATTACCCATTAATAGCATTGTGATTTTCCATAGTTATGTTAGTTTACCAGAGGGTATCTGACAACCTCTTGTGTTGATATTTCTGAGTAATCCATAGTAATTCCATCTTCCTAATATTAAACGCACCGTAGACCAACGTTTCTGGCGAGGGGTTAATATTAACACAGGAAGGGATTAATTAGAGCTGGTTAGTTATAAACCATTATATGCCCATTCATATCCCATTAAATCACCACAGTCACCACATTTGGTCGGTTAAACCTTATTATCAATGGATTGGTTTTGTTGGGAAAATCTTAACCGGAAACCATCGATTTTCCCAGTAAGATCATGGGGTTTTCCGGTTTCAATTTTCCCTTAAACCAATCGATATTGAACCGAAGTGTTATCCCAGTAATTATCCCAGATTTTCCCTTAAAACCTCTGGACTGGTACCGAGTGCTAGGGACAATATCCATCCGTTGTCGTCGCGCAGGCCTTCGGCTCTTTTGCGAGGACGAAGAGGTCCTGAAGGCCGTTCCCGTGGCGTCTCGGTGCTGCTGCTTTTGTGGTGCTGGCGGCCTTGTAGGCCTTTTGTGTTGAAGCAGCATCGTTCAATGGGTTTTTTTTTATGGGTTTTTTATGGGATCTAATGGGATTTAATGGGATTTATTAGGATATATGATGATATACCATCTGGTTATATATTTAACATTTCGCCAATGGAAAATCAGCATGCTATTAATAGGTGAACCATCTATTTCTATGGCTCATTTCCCATGGCGAACTGTTAAATAGCCAGAGGGTAATAGGATTTGATGGCCATTTAATGATTTAACGGTCATTTCACCAACAAAAATGGGGATAGTAATTAGTAATGGGAATTATCCTCCTGCAATTTGTTTCAGTCTGCGAACTGGTATAGATGGCTAACTTTGTTCGATGATTTACTATTAAACACTGCGATTTTCGCAAAAAAAATGGCAAATGGGATGAACGCTGGGCCAACAAAATGGCCTGATTTTGGGATGAATGTGTCAGATCTTGATGGATGGACAGTGGGATTTCTCGGATTTCTCTGCATCAAATTACTATATGTATACTGGTTGGTGGTTTGGAACCATGGAATTTTATGACTTTCCATATATTGGGAATAATAACCCCAACTGACTTTCATATTTTTCAGAGAGATTGAAACCACCAACCAGTATTTGTGTGATGCTAAACACTTTTAAATCAGCAGACAAATCGGAGATACTCTTAGCATGCCAGGGTACAGGAAATGTCAGAGAAGGAACGGGTGCATGATGTAGCACAGAATGATCTGCTGGATACGTAGTGCATGTAATGCTTTTGGTGTGTTTGATATGTTTGCATGTGTACATGTATGTTGATTTTCAGAACATACTAACTTCCCCCAATGATACAGCAATGATGTGTAATTATCTCTTGGTATAATGGGGATGGGGTATATAAATGTATATAATATATAATGAACTTCTTAGTGGCATAGTATTATGTCCATGGGATATTAACATATATTATATATACACAGTATATATATATATACACATGGGTTATCATGGAGGCTATGGTGATTGTACACACATATATATATATACGTTGCTCATATCATATCATAATATCATAAAGTATCCTCATTGTATATTCATTGATTGTATATATATATATGTATATAATGTATTATAATGTATATATAATGTATATATGTATACTTTGACCACCGAATGTATCACATTGTGTAAGCATCCTGAGAACCTCCATGACATTGTCTTCATTGTCTTCATTGTCCTGGTTGTCTTCATTCATTGTCTCCCATCAATATATCCCGACAATCAGCAGAATATATCCCAATACATTGTCCCTTAAATATATCGATAATTGACAATCAGTCGAATGAATATGATTCTCATATATACATATAGATATTTGATAGTACATATTTGATAGTACATATTTCAAATATATCAGTCGAATGAATTGACAATTGTCCTGATACATTGACAATCTCGTTGATTGGATATCTCCAAGCTTTTGTTTTAATCCATCAACGAGCTCAGGTCTCGCTGTCTTGCGACTTGGATATGCATTGCTTCCACGGGTGATTCAATGAAACTTCATAGGGATTTAATGGGATTTAATGGGATTCAATGGAATTTAATGGGTGTTTTTAGGATGTATGATGGTATACCCTCTGGTAATTTAACAGTTCGCTTTTGAACATTGTCATTTACAGTTGATTTACCTATAAAGAATGGTGATTTTCGATAGCTATGTTAGTGTGCCAGAGGGTACATCCACGGTATGATGCTAAGTAACTTACATCCCATAGAAACCCCACATTTCAGTTTTTCTTGTGTTTCTGTCACTCCATTCTTGTTTTTTTACTTCGGAAATTCCACCACGTTTCATGTTTGTTTGTTACAACATCTATACTGGTTGGTGGTTTGGAACATGACTTTTATTTTTCGATATATTGGGAATTTCATCATCCCAACTGACGAAGTCCATCATTTTTCAGAGGGGTAGGTATACCACCAACCAGTATATTGTTAGTTTAACCAGATATATAACCAGGTTACAACATCTATAACATCTCTAGTTCATTTTTGTTTTCATTCCCTACACTCAGGACGTTGCCGCACATGCTTTCACCTCCGCCCAAAGGCTGATGAAATCCATTCCCCCTAGCATTGGATCTATTCTTTGGGCTGGTAGGGGGGATATTTGACATTGGGGTGAAGGGAATACTCAAAAAATGTTTCTTTGGTTGCATACTTCCATGTTTTTTGCTTCAATCCTAGTGTTTGCGGCTTCGATTCCCAAGGTTTGGTTGATGAAATTTCAAGTTTGGTTTGTTAAAGTGTTGGTTAGACATGTTAAAACACACATTTTGTTGCTTAAATCAGCAACTTTTGGGTTTTAACATCTCCATGTTTGTTGCTTCAGCTACCTGAGGCTGCATTCTGCTGACACCCTTCACCTTCTGCATGGAGGGTGCCCACATCGCAGCACAACGTCAACAGTGGCTCTCCCGACGACACTTGGGGATGGAACCGATGGAACACCTACCCTCCGTTAAAATTGGACTATCACCATCCATTACAAATGGGTATATAATGAAATATATAATGATATATATATATATAATGATATATATGTATATATGGGAATTAATGGATATTAATTTGGTATATGATATACCCTCCAGTAAATTAACATGACGACCCTGGCAGTCATCGGGCTTGGTTCAGATTAGTGAAACCACTAAAAATTTGGGTGAGAAAATAAAGGGTCAACAAGTTAATTTACCAGAGGCTAACACTAATATTTTATAGGAAAAAATGGATCATTGCAAATGTTAATTAATCAGATGATGTAACACCTTTTTTTATCACCTTTTTTTATCGTAGCAAACCGGAAAATCACCATGTTTACCCTCTGGTAATTTAACATAACTATGGAAAATCACCATTTTTAGTGAAATTTCCCATGAAAAATGGTGATTTTCCATAGTTATGTTAAATTACCAGAGGGTAATAGGTAAAAACTTGATACATCATCTGTAAATCGAGGGTATGCGAGGATGGGTTAAAACCCATGTATGATTTCCCATATGAATCGGGAGATGAATATCCAGAACTACTAAGTACCAGCCAGAGAGGCAATGAATCTTCTATTTTTTTTCCGAATCTCTATACTATTCCGTTCTCTATACGTATGGATTATTTTCCGGGTTTACATTTTATTACATTGTTTCAGATATGAATTGTTCTTCTTGAGCGCCCAAAAAGTGGGTTGCGATCTCCGAAGTGTCTCGAGATTTTAAGCTATTAAGCTAATGTTCTGTGATCGGGTGTGTGGAGTGGAGCAAGCTGAAGACCCGGAGGGAAACCCCCATGGAAACACGGGCAGATCTTGGGCCATGAACTTCGAGACATGGTGAAGTTTTTGTTGCCTACAACTATTAACATCTATTAACTATTGTATTTACAAAGGATGAGAAAGATGTATGTTATGTATATGTGACTCGATCTTCACATTTGTTTGCTTCCCCTCTTTGGCTGACGACGAGTGATATGTATGGATATATATATATATATCCATGATATATATTTATATATGATATATATATATATATTAATTATATATATGATATATATATATATATGGTACCCCCCCCGAGATCTACCTCAGACCATTTTGATATATTGTCTCTACATGTATATATATATAATATATATATAATATATATATATATAATATATAATATATATATAATATATAATATATATATAATATAATATATACAATATATTATATATATTATATATATTATATAATATATATATATATGTGCATATATGTATAAGAGTCAGTTATTTTTTAAAGATGTCTTGTGGGTAGTAGCTGTGCACACTATCAAAACAAGTTGGAAACAAAAAAAAATTTGACGACTCTTTGGGAGAGAACCCATGGGGAAAACTAAACAGATCAAAAAACTTCGAGAAAACCATCAAAAAACAATATTTGGAGACTCTTTGGGAAAGCCCCATTGACAAAATCAAAAAAACCTCGAGAAAACCAAAAAACAAAAAAAAAAAAACTTTTCAGAGAATGTTTGGTCTGAGGCTCATGTTTGTTTTTTTTGGTTTTGCCTAGTTTTTTTCTTTGTTTTTTTGGTCTTGACCTTGAAAAAACTAAAAAAACTCAAGGTTTTTTGTTTTTTTGGATAAAATGATGGTTAAAGAATTGTGAAAAGCAAAAAAAAACAAATGTTTTTTTTTTTGTTTTTGGGTGTTTGTGGCTTTTGTTTCTTTTTGGCTGCGCAATGAAAAACCAAAAAAAACCTTGAGTTTGGCACAGGTGAGACATGGGCTGATGTTGAAGCGGACGAAGCCACCTTTGACAAGAAGATCGTGCGTGGCAAACTCCACTGGGAGCAATGGTGCGGGATTGTGCAACGAGGAAAGCCGCAGACGCTTGTCCTTCATCGCCTCAAACCTCTTGCATCAAAGCTGCGAGCACCTGGGCCTGGAGCTGTTCGCAAAGTGGAGTGGAAGCCACTGGCAGCAAAGTGGCTGAAGGATCGGCAAGTCATCCTTCACACGGATTCTGCCAAGAGTTACGCCTCCAAGATCTCCGGCGTACTCCATGATCGGGTTGTCCACAAGAGAAAGCGGGTCAAGGTCAATGGGAAGTTCAAGTGGGTGGCACCGACCTATGTCAAGATCCAGAAGCACAAGATCCCTGGGACTAAGAAGACTCTGAGAGTGAAATCAGGCACCCAGATAGTGGATCGTTGTTGGCGTTACCTGAAGGAACGGTTGAATATCAACCAGCATGCCAAAGTGGGTAGCCGTTTGTTGCGCATTTAGTTGCGCTCAGCTCAGTACGAGTACTGGCTGCGAGGCCAAGACCTTTGGACCGCAACGGGTTCATTGGTCAAGTGGTTCATGGCAAAGTCCTAGATGGCCTTACTTGAGCAACTACGGCAATGGGGTAAAACAGGTTGCGTGTCTGCTGTGTGTATCCTAGCTAGTTCTACCTGTAGCAGATTTCTGTCTTCTCTTTGCTTGCTTGCATCAAAACTATCAACTTCCATGTGCACATGCCCTGTTGGATCCTTCCAGCAGCTGCCAACTTTTGCATGCAGCATGTACAATTGGTCATTTCACTTGAAATGCATCTCTTCTCAAACAAGCTCCTTGCATCAGAGCCTGATGTTTCCATATACACATGCACTTCTGTATTCCAAAAACATTTGCCCACATCTGCTCACAAAATTCCAAGTGAGCAAAGTCACTGCAAACTTAACTGAAGTGTGCAGTGAGTTTGACCATGTATGGCATCAAAAGTAGATCCACATCTGCTCACAAAATTTCAAGTGATCAAACTCACTCCACACTTAACTGAAGTGTGCAGTGAGTTTGATCATGTCTGGTGAACTCACTGCACACTTAACTGAAGTGTGCAGTGAGTTTGACCATGTACGCCTCCAGAAGAGCATCAAAAGTAGATCTTAGGGGGGGTGCCTAGCATATATATATATATCTATATATATATATATCTATGATATATATATATATATTTATGATATATATATATATGATATATATATATATGATATATATATATTTGATATATGGTATATATATATGATATATATATATGATATATATCATACACATGATATATATATATATGATATATATATATGATATATATATATAAATGATATATATATATGATATATATATATGATATATATATATATGATATATTTATATATATGATATATTTGATATATGGTATATATATGATATATATATAATAATATGATATATATATTTATAATAATATGATATATATATATATATTATAATTTGATATATATATATATGATATATATATATGATATATATATATATGATATATATATATCATATTATAATATATATATGTATATATATATATATACATGTTTGAAGTTGCTTTTCCAAAACAAAGCTTGGCCTGCTTGGTGGTTTTGAGGGCTTGCTTTGCTTGATGCTGACAGTCAGATGACGCAAACCCAGCTGACTTGTCACCAGATGGGTACGGTGCCAGTCGGCTGCCAGAGGGGCGGCCAGCTTAAGCTGGCCGCCATAGTAGTATCATAATACATGAAATTATCCAAGTCTGATTCGTTTAGAGCCGCTTCAAAATGAAACAAACCTACTCTCCACTACTGCAGCCCAGGACTGTTTCTTCTCACATCGTTGGTAGGTTCCAGAGGGGGTCGGCAGATTGGGCTGGGTACAGGCGACATGGCTGACGGGCCATAGCTAGGGATAGAATATGCCTCCGTTGATCTGTGGTGAAACAAAGAAAGAATCAAGATTCAAGACAGAGACGCACACACAAGGGTGCTTAGAAACCAGAACAAGAATTGGGGGAACCACAAGAAGATATCAAGAAACGTGACATGCATTCATTTTTGACTGCTTTGATCAGTTTTGCAGTCTTGGGCTTCTTAACCAACATTTGATACAGTGTGGATCAATGTGGTAAATCCATGTAGATCCAATCTCATAAAGCTCTTTCTCTGGGGATGACACAATATCCTGATGTAGGTAGAAAGATCCCACATTTTCTTGTGATTTACCAGAAATGGGCTAATGTCAACCCTGGATTCATAAACCCCGTTTACGGCCGTTTCATTGGGAAGGTGCTATCAAAAGCTGGTTGGTGGTTTGGAACCATGGAATTTTATTTTCCATTTCATATATGGGATGTCATCCTTCCCATTGACGAACTCATATGTTTCAAGATGGTTAAGTCACCACCAACCAGTATATATTTCATAGTTGGCTATGGAAGCCATGGCCCATAGAAATAGATGGTTGATGTTCTATAGATTCTATAGCTATGTTAAATTACCAGAGGGTAGTTGATGGTTTATACTGGAGATCATCCCCACAAAAAAACAGCGAATCAAATCATGACCGTCTCTTGGGGGAAGCCATAGAGATCCCAATTGGGGATGGTCGACCGAACTTGGATCTGGGTTGAAAAAAGGATGTGACCACAGATTGAGTTCAACTTATCAACTTCTTTTACATTGAAAAGGAAGTTAGAGGGAAATAGATAAGATCCAAGATACCTACATAGTCTATTTTGTACCAACATTTCACCATTCTATTTCTCAACATCCGTGCTTTTCCTAAGTTATAGCAAGTTTCGGACATGGATTTCTCCAATCAGCGGATTCTCTGTAGGGATTCTCCATTCCCAGACAGGACAGGCCCTTGATTTCCCAGAAAACAGACCATGCCCCGCCGCGTGCGCGGCGCGCGCAGCTGCTAGGTGTGAGCTTCCACTTCTTGCCGCAGACTGCTCAGCTCCCGACCCTCGACATGTCTGGTACTGTGACATTTTGATGGGGAAGATTGGTATTTCATGGGAAGATCATAAGATACATGACCAACAACAAGTAAAATCATCATCACCAGAAGTTGAAGCTTTGAGCCAGAAGTTGGAGGGGTTGATGGGTATTTCATGGGGATTTTCACCTACAAGTTGGTAACTGGAAGGCTCCAAGGCGGTATGACACTGAGGTTTGATAAATTAGGAGCATATGGGAGGTAGCACTGATACTTAAATACTTGGATTTGTCACTTTCTTAGGGATTGTTCAGGACTTGGGGCCATTTTTTGGGCATGTTCTATCCTGGAGTGACACTGATTTTAGTGGTCCAAGACTTGATGAAATCTTGACGAAATCTGGAGAAATGGGCATGGAAGTAAGGAGCCTATGGATACATCAGTAGTGCGGGAAAGGGTCTTGACAGGTCAATTATGGGTTGACAATAGCAACAAACTGTATCAATAGGCTCCAGTAAGCAGCCTCTCCAGCACATCAAAGCGGGGTAGTAACAGACCATGACACGTACCATGTCAACCCCGGATTTATCAACCACTGGCCTGTTTAGTTGGGGGTACCATTTCAATTTCTAGCAAATCATCATTTACCCTCTGGTGAACTAACATAGCAATGGAAAATCACCATTCTTAATGGGAAAATCCACTATAAATAGCCATTTTCCATTGCTATGTTAGTTCACCAGAGGGTAACCGGGCGGTTACCCGGGTACCCGCCGATTTTTCATGAACCGGAGTTTCATCCGAAGTTGACTTATGGAGGATCAGCGCCGAGAAAATAGAGATGGTTGCTGGGTTGGATATCCATTGGTCGGAGATTGGGAGAACCATGATGGCAACCAATGGATATCCATCAAAGGGTGAATTTTTAAAGGGTAAGAACCACATGGCAACTGGTCCACCAGCAGAAACCAGCAGATAACCAACATCGAATAAATATATATATATATAATCATATATATAATCATATATATACATACATTGGTGTTTCCTCAAAGCATGAGGATATGGGTTTGACATGAAACGTAGGTAAAGGCTGCGGCTCATGTCGCTCATGTGATACCGTTTGTTTTCTTCGGAACCATTTCGTGGTATTTTTATTTTTATTGTTGTGTGTGTGTGTTATTGTTGTTGTTATTATGTTTGTTCTTGTTACTTTTATTCCTTTAAACATATATACATTCATATGTACATGCCGCATCATGCCACACAATGGAACTACATTGTCTACATGATCTTGATATACAATGTTAAACGAACATTTGAGATTATCAGGTAGTCGCCAGCGATCATCAGATGATGACATATTCACAAAATGATTGTCAATTAGGATAGAGAATTCGTCTTTCATGGGTGTGGCCCATCCGACTCACAAATTCTGTGGTGATAAAGGTCCAGTCTGGTGATCAGGTTGGGTCCGCTTTTCTAGATTCGGACCGCTTGCAACTTCTCTTTTGTGCGGGTCCGGTCCCGTTTAGACCCTCAACAAGTTCAAGGGAAATCAAATTGCAAGTAGAAACCTGAGAAGAAACATATTTAAAAATCTCAGCAGATGGGTGGTCCCAGGAATCAAGAGCTGATTGGTGGTTTTGCATAGGCAGTGGCTGCTAAACACATTGGTTGATAGGAAGGCTAGTAGGGTTTTAGTATAATTTTAAAGGGGTGAACCATCAAGCATGTTTGAACATCATTGAATAATGATAGTTGGCTGATGATGTTTGATGATTGTAGAGGGTTAAACTATCCAGTTACCATGTAGTATACATTGGGGATTATCATCATCCATGAACTGGATAACTGGGAACCCCGTTCTTTACCATACTGTACAATGCAATGATAAATTGCTTTGAGCCCTGCTCACATGTTTGTCACTTCCCCTCTCGTGAAAGATGGTCCCTACTTGGCCGACGACTCAAGTATGAACGGCCTACCAGATCATAGTCTTGTTTGCAGTACCCTCTGGTAAACTAACATAACTATGGAAAATCACAATTTTTAATGGGAAAACTCACTATAAATGGCAATTTTCAATAGCTATGTTAAATTGCCAGAGGGTAGTTGTGTGATTCCCAATTTGAAACTGTCATGCTGCTATTGACTGATGGAACGCCAGGTTAGGGGTTCGAAACTTCCGCCCCCGGCTTGGCCGGGTTTTTAGTCTAAACTTCCGTTACGGACATACTTTGATCACATGTTGCCGGCAATCTGGAAGGACATTGCCAAGGACTTCTCAACGAAGCATGTTTGATGTTCTGGACTGAAATTGGACGCGGTCTTTTACTGTTTTTTTTTGTCGGCGCTTGGGCGAGCACATGTGGCCACCTGCTGTGGTTATTCCAGCGTTGTTTTGGGGGATTGGCTTGTTGCCAGCGCAAACCATGATTATTTACATACAAACAATTGGTGATTTCAGCGCTGGCAACAAGCCTTTCTGGTTTTTGGCAAACACGCTGTATTGGCGACGCTGTTAGTCGAAGCAGCAGGGGGTCCCAAATGGTTCTGATGCCACTAGCTGCTAGCTTCTGCCCATGGATGCCCTGACCGATGCCTAAAACATGCCCCTTCCCAGATTAGCAAACGTTACAATGATTTCTGCAGACTCACGCATGCCAGCTGTAAGGTCCCCTATGGCACCACCAATACAATTCCTTTCCATTCATGTATCGCCGTCCGTTTTTTGAAGAAGAACACCTCTGCACCCCAAGTGAATTCTGAAGCATTGAAGAAATCTTAAGACATGGCATGGAAGTAAGGAGCCTGTGGATGCATCAGTAGCGCAGGAAAGGGTCTTGACAGGTCAATTATGGGTTGACAATAGCAACAAACTGTATCAATAGGCTCCAGTAAGCAGCCTCTCCAACACATCAAAGCGGGGTAGTAACAGACCATGACACGTATCATTTCAACCCCGGATTTATCAACCGCTGGCCTGTTTAGTTTGGGGTACCATTTCAATTTCTAGCAAATCATCACTTAACCGGGCGGTTACCCGGGTACCCGCCGATTCTTGATCAACCAGGGTTTCATCCGAAATTAACATTCTGAGACGCTTACATATTCAGAAGGGCTAAGAAGGACTTGAAAGGTGAGTTGCAAAAAACATCTCTGCTAGCGCTAATAGAGATGGTTGCTGGGTGAACATGCATGGCAACCAATGGATATCAATCAAAGGGTGAATCCTGAAAGGGTAATAACCACATGGCAACTGGTCAACCAATAGATAACCTTTCTTCAAAGCATGAGGATGTGGGTTTGGCATGAAACGTAGGTAAATGCTGTGGCTAATGTTGCTAATGTGATACCGTTTGTTTTTCGGAACAATTTCGTGGTATTGCGTGTTTTTGTTATTGTTGTAATTATTACTGTCGTGTTGGTGTTGGTGTTGTTGTTGCTGCTGTTGTAATTATCAGTGTTATTCATACTATTTCCAAAATATTTACATGTATATATATATACATTATATATATACATCCGCATGTAAGTGTGAAGCACAATGGAACTACTTGTCTACATGATCTTGAAATACAATGTTAAACGAACATTTGAGATTATCAGGTAGTCTCCAGTGATCATCAGATGATGACATATTTACAGCATGACTGTCAATTAGGGTAGAGAATTCGTCTTTCATTGGTGTGGCCCATCCGACTCACAAATTCTGTGGTGATAGAGGTCCTGTCTGGTGATCAGGTTGGGTCCGCTTTTCTAGATTCGGACCGCTTACAACTTCTCTTTTGTGCGGGTCTGGTCCCGTTTAGACGCTCAACAAGTTCAAGGGAAATCAAATTGCAAGTAGAAACCTGAGAAGAAACATATTTAAAAATCTCAGCAGATGTTAAACTTGAATCTTGAGGGCCCGGAGCTATTCTGAGCCGAGGTACTTGAGCAATGCCCATCCCTCGTTGTTGATTGTTTAGATATTGACTCTACTACAATCGTAGGTGGTTGAATGGGAATTATGATCTATTCCAATGCGGGTTTGTCTGAACGCGGGTATCCAAAGCCACAGCTTAATCATCATGTTCCACATTGAGTTAGCCGCTAGCCATTTTGGGTATTCCCCATTTCTAGGCAAGCCAACCCACATGAGAACTGTAACCAGCCAGTAGGCTTGGGGATGGCAGAGAGCAAACTGGGCCTTTTTCTTTCCAGAGTGGTCCCAGGAATCAAGAGCTGATTGGCGTTTTTTTTTGCATAGGCATTGGCTGCTAAACACATTGGTTGATAGGAAGGCTAGTAGGGTTTTAGTATAATTAAAAGGGGTGAACCATCAAGCATGTTTGAACATCATTGAAAAATGATAGTTGGCTGATGATGTTTGATGATTGTAGAGGGTTAAACTATCCAGTTACCATGTAGTATACATTGGGGATTATCATCATCCATGAACTGGGAACCCCCGTTCTCTACCAAACTGTACAATGCAATGATAAATTGCTTTGAGCCCTGCTCACATGTTTGTCACTTCCCCTCTCGTGAAAGATGGTCCCTACTTGGCTGACGACTCACGTATGAACGGCCTACCAGATCATAGTCTTGTTTGCAGTAGTTGTGCGATTCCCAATTTGAAACTGTCATGCTGCTATTGACTGATGGAACGCCATGATGCGGGTTTGAAACTTCCGCCACCGTCTTGTGCTGTTTTTTAGTCTAAACTTCCGTTTATGGACATACTTTGATCACATGTTGCCGGCAATCTGGAAGAACAGTACGAAGGACCTCTCAACGAAGCATGTTTGATGTTCTGCACTGAAATTGGACGCGGTCTTTTAGTGTTTGTCGGCGCTTGGGCAAGCACATGTGGCCAACTGGCTGTGGCTATTCTTCGATTTTTTCTTGGCAAGCACCCGCGCCAACACACGAGCGCGCTTTGCTGCTCCATGGAGTTATTGGGCGAAGCAGCGGGTTGCCCTGAAGGGTCTTGGGGCCTTCTTGCCACTAGATTCTGCCCGTGGATACTTTGACTGCTGAACCATTTGCCCCATTCCAGACTGGTAACGTTTCAATTCTGATTTTTGTAGGCTCACGCATGCCAGCTGCAAGGTTCCCTTTGGCACCGTTTCCATCCATGTTTTGCGTTTGCTTTGGAACAGAACGCTTCTACACCTCAAGTGAATCATGAAACATGCCCGGTTTTTTGATGAACATACTTGCAAAATTCGTTGTCCGCAGCATGATTTACCAAATTCATCCGGAACAAAATTAAACCTATGGGTGCTGATGTTTTTCTTTAATGTGTCAATCTCTTTCAATCCTGCCGTGGGGAGGTTAGCTCACAATGGCCAATAATTAGTGGAAGGTAGGAACAAATAACCAACGGAAAATGGCCATGTCAATTTGAGGTCCAGATTGGGCAAACACATGTTGACCTTGGGGTTTGCATCCATTTCGAATACAGTAAACCATTCATGCAATTGGCTGATGTTTATTTTTCCGACATTTTTCTCCATGCCTTGAAATGATTCAGCCATATTCAGCCCCATCAAGATGGAACATATTAGAACATCCACATCATCTTATTGGCCGCGCCTTTCAGGGAGATTTGGGCCGTTTTCGTGGTGTATCTTTTCGCCCGCGGTGTCTGGTACTCCTGGGGTCTTTGGCGCCCCGGCGGCGTACTCCGCGCCGCCTGACGTTGCGGTTCGGTTGACGCCAGGCGCCAGGTGGTTGGAAAAAGGCGTGGCGTTGTGTGGCACACTGCATCGGTGTTTCAGTGGTGATTTTCATGTTATTTTCAGAGGATATCAATAGAGATGTGGATGTGCAAAATGCAGATATAACATGATATAAGAAGAGAAAATCACGGATTTCACGAAGCAACATTCGGAATTTGGATGATGGGTTTTAATACCATGGATGTGGATCAATCAGATACCAATAAAATTTCGCGCAAAATACTTGTATCCCCCGGATACCGTATTTTTGGCCAACAATAATTACATGTTCAAAGGGTGCTCAAAATTGAAGAGTCAAATGATATTAACCCGCTCCAGTTTGCTGTTTTGTTTTTTGAACTACTCGTACGCGTTTGTTCCCATCATTGAAACATTGTTTGCCACAATTCTAGTAAATGGAAAATTTACAATGAAACACCTGCAAAATCATTGAAACATTGTTTTCCCATCATTGGTGTTTCATTTTTGGAGGTTTTCCAAATTGGTGTGGAAAATCCAGGAACTAAAAGAAGGAAATAAATGGATCATCCACCAATGTCAAAGATCATTCCATTTGGGCCAATATTCAGCCTATTGAAACCACCTACAGGATGGTGCTGCCCAATGACAAGTTGGTTAACAAAAACCCATTAACTATAGTTAGTTATATCTACCATAAACCATAGTGAAACCATTTATAGATATTTATAGTTTACCCTCTGGTCATTTAACATAGCCATGGAATCCATGGCCCATAGAAATAGATGGTTTACCTATTAAAAATGGTGATTTTCCATGGCGAACTGTTAAATAACCAGATGGTATATCTCAGGTTGTTTTTAGTGGCCTAAAAGATGAGATTTGATTCATACCCTGTTGGCCTCGCAAGCGTCTAAGGTTACACTGTTTTACCTTTACGGCGCCAGTGGCTCAGAAAACGAGGGCGTTCGGATGGCTACAGTAGGATGACAGAAAAAGTGACCCAGGGAACCATGATTTTTTAGTTTCGTCACATGATCAAAGGTCCATGAATGAATATGAATGATGCGAAAATGATGATGCTTCATCTTTGGGTGAAAAAACAGAAGCGCCAGAAAACTCTTCCAAAATCAGATTTGGAATGTATCGGTTACCTCAAGTTTCCTTCTTTGCATATCTACCTTAGATGGTGATTCTAGTCAATTTTTTGGGATGAGTAGCTCAAGCATTTTCCAAATGGAAATCGGCAAGGTGGGACCTCCCCAATCTGCGGTGGTGATTTATTGTGTAAGGTATCTTTGCTCTGTGAAAGTCCCAAATCATTTGGGGATGGGTCAAGTTACCTAGGAACTTACCATGGGGGAATAAACATCTCTTTCAGAACCAGCTAAAACTTGCCGACCTAGGGACATCTAGGGACCTAGGGAGTTTTGCCTCGTTTCAACATGTTTCCCGAGGCAAGGGTTGAACATCAGCATGTCTCGCAGCCCTGCGACGCCCAGGTGGTCCCCATTTCTTATCAGGGAAAGAGCTACAACATTCCTGCCAGCCGGCGAGAAAGAAGTGTGGTTACGGTGGTTCAAAGTGGGCTTTCCCCGCGGAGTAAAGGGATATACGGTGATTAACAAAATGGAAGATTTTCCAGCAAACCATGCTTGAAACACCAGCATGAAGGATGGGGTGGGGGTCACCACAGGTCAGGGCGAGGTGGAAACCTCATTTGGTAAGTTGAGGGATTTTTCTAACCATCATATTGGGGATGATCATTGGGATTTTCATACAACTGGGAAATCTGTTCTTCACCAGGATTTTTCTTGGAATGACCGCGGCTTTTGACCACTGCTCTTTTTTGAAATGGACCATACTTCCAAAGCATTTGCAATGATTTGCGGTGCATCCCCGGTAGAATTTCTGCAGTGGACACGTGGGCATGTGTCACAGTCAGGGTACCCACAAATGGATCCAATTCCATCGACCCATGGACCCGTGTTGCGAGTTGGGTTGGTTTTTGATGCCGGTTTTTGTCGATTAGTCGACATCCCAAGTTTCACCCGAAAGTTTCTCCAAAAATTGGATTGGTGAAATGATGGAATCAGGCTTGGGTTTGTCTGACACTTGGGTACCCCTAAAAGTGTTGCTTAATGATCGTTTTCCTTGTTAGCACAACCAGTTTGGGGCATCCCAGACACATCCATTACCCATCATTGTTGGTTCTATATACCTTGATATCTCCAGAAATCACATTATATTCCTTCTCATAGATTCGCCAATTAAATCCCAATCTTAAGACACACTCACATCCTTATATCAGATTGTTAGTTAGTTATTCTCCATTACATCCCCATTGAATCATCATTAAATCATCAGTAAATCACCACTAAAATCATTAAATCACCCTTAAACCACCATTAAATCATCATTAAATTCCATTAAGCCACCATTAAAATCCCATTAAATTCCATTAGATCACCATAAAATCACCATTAAATCATCATTAACTATGGTTAACTGACAATCTTTCAGCTCCTTTCAGCTCGCTTCCCGAGCCGGCTCCCACGGCTCGGCTCGAAATTCCCCAGTTTTGAGGTGACGATTTACTTTGACGCGCCATATCCAAAACAACCTCCGCGCTGTTTCGTGACGTGGGGTCGCCCAAGGTTACCCTCTGGTAATTTAACAGTTTGCTATTGAAAATGGCCATTTATAGTGGATTTACCCATTAAAAATGGTGGTTTTCCATAGTTATGTGGTCACGTTTACCAGAGGGTAAGGGCATCAAAATCTGATGAGTCCATGAGTGTGAATGGTAAAAAAAGGGATCCAACCAAGGATTTTTTTTATGGATATTAACCAGGCAAATTGGTGTTTTTTTCATGAGAACTAGGGATTTGAAGATTTGAAAAGGCAATTCATAAGGATTTCATCAAGCCAAATGGGGAGTCAACATGAGTCAACCATCACCAACAAGAATCTCAGAAAGGGTTAAGTCAAACTACTGGATTATGATGATTATGAATATTGGATCCATCTGAAGACGGAGTAGACTTCCAATTTTTTTGGCCATTTTTCCATGAGGACAATGATGATTGACCAGTGGATTGTTCCGACAAAGCCACATTGATAGGATGTGTTGCGGAGTGAAAGAAAACTTGACGCATATGTAGTGGTCTCCAAAGAAAATCACTACATCGGAATCCAATTTGATATGGATATGAATCAACCCCCAGAAAGAATCCCATGGTTTTTCCCTATGAAAATTCGAATTTGTGGCTTTCTCCTCAGGTTTCCAAACCAAGAAATCTCTTGTCATGGCGAAGGCCCACCAATGGCATGGCTCTGAAACCCAACCACTTGAATGTGGATGCCGGTGGCATGTGGGGATGCCCAGAGCGGGGATGATGCGATGAACGAAGAGACAGCAACAGAAATTGATATCCCCATATGCGAACCATGGTGCTGGTATGTTTACCTACAAAACTGGGTGATTTCTAAGATTTTCATTTATTTTCCTATTGTTTATAGGGGAAATGACCGAATATCTGGGTAAATTTGATCACGACCGAACCCTGTTCTCCCGAGCCCTGGAAATCATGGTTAGGATTCGGGAAATCATCCCCTTTTATGGCCGCAAGATTCAGGTTAGTGAAATATTATTTCATTTACCCAGCCATATTAGCTCACCATGGTGCTGGTATATAAAAACCTACAAAACTGGGTAATTTTGGGCAAGGGCTTTGTTGTTGGTGTGCATATTCCAGCACCATGGTGAGCTAATATGGGATCTTGGGGAAACGCAAAAGAAGATTCTCCAATTTACCCTCTGGTGAACTAACATAGCTATTGAAAATGGCAATTTATAGTGGATTTACCCATTAAAAATGGTGATTTTCCATAGTTATGTTAGTTTACCAGAGGGTAATCTTACTTGTGCTAAACGAAGGGAATGAGGGAATGATCCACAATAACTATCAATAAGAATCACATTCCCCCATTCCCATCCATTCCCCACTAAGCACCAGTAAGTAATAGTGGTTTAATTAAGGGATTCACCAAGCAACAACAATGGTGATTTGATATATTTCATAAGATATTCATGGGTACCCTCTGGTAATTTAACATAACTATGGAAAATCACTATTTTTTATGGGAAAATCCACTATAAATGGCCATTTTCAATAGCTATGTTAAATTACCAGAGGGTATATAATGGTTTGACAAAAAACCAACCATAATTGAGATCTTACCGCGAAGAATCGCGAAACACCCCGCAGGAAACCCATGGTGGATGTGGGGGAAACACGTCCCGAAAAAACTGGGACCTTAAACAAAATATGGAGATGCTGAAAATCTGCGCGGGATGGGGGTTGGATACACTATTAGTAAACATTCACAGTTTGCGACATTGAAAAAATTGAAAATGAACCATTTATGGGTGATTTACCGTTCTTAAAGATGGTGATTTTCCAGTTCGCTATGTAAACGTTTACCAGAGGGCATTAAGATGGTGATTTTCCATAGCTATGTAAACGTTTACCAGAGTGTATTATTTGTCCTAAGAACACCTAGAAATAGTTTCATAATATAAGACCGGCCCAAATGACGTTCCGTTCCTGGACACGTCCCCGCTTGGTAAACAAAGCTAGCAAGGGAGCATCCTACATCAGAGTTTGCACGGAAATTGGTGTACTGCAAAATGCTATGGATTATCATCATATTCTCCACATTATGTTGATTACCATCTTGTTGGTGGTTTGGAACATTTTTTATTTTTCCATATATTGGGAATAATCCCAACTGGCTTTCATATTTTTCAGAGGGGTAGGTATACAACCAACCAGGTTGATTACCATAGTATTATTTGGTGATTACATTATATTATTTATAGAAAATGGATGATAATAGTGTACCACATTATGTTGATCATTGATTACCATTATATTTTTAAAATGTATCCACCAACCAGCTTGATGCATGATGTTCCGATATGGGCATTTCCATGGCGATTCGGCTCAGGATCTA
Organism: Cladocopium goreaui; assembly: GCA_947184155.2. Classification (NCBI taxonomy): domain Eukaryota; class Dinophyceae; order Suessiales; family Symbiodiniaceae; genus Cladocopium; species Cladocopium goreaui. The sequence goes on along the minus strand of CAMXCT020006785.1, from coordinate 214,619 downwards.
CTTACCTTACCTCAGCAGTTGGTCGGAGACGGCGTCCACGTTGCCACAATTGGCGTCTTGACATTGGCATCTGGATGTGCTGAGTTGATTCATGTCTTTTTTCCCGGACAATTTCACGACTTGGGGTCCCATATTTATAACTGACTTACCGATAAAAACGTGGTGATTTAATGGGATTGAATGGGATTTATTCGGATATATGATGGTATACCCTCTGGTAATTTCACGACTTGGGGATGTTTCTTTGGAATACGGTTATGACTAACGTAGCTGTGGAAAATCACCATTTTTGATAGGTAAATCATCATAAATCCTCTATAAATGGACCATTTTCCATAGCTATGTTAAATAGCCAGAGGGTATTTCGATTTTTTTCGGGTTCCTTAAGCAAATCCAAGTATATTGATATATGTGTATTGTTGGAGTTTGCATGGCACAGAATGATACATCAATTTGTGTAATGTGCAGGTATGCATACCTTGTAACATATATTCACATTCCTGTATTGATGTCTTGACAGGTTTGAACACACAATAGATGTTACTGGCAGTTGCTGGTATGACATCTATATATATGTAATTACTGTATATAATATAAGGTGAGGCCCCCCAGTGATGTTTGTTGGTTTAACCCCATAAAGTAGTTCTTTGTATCCCCCCCATAAACCCAGTCCAGTCCAGCAAGTTACGCTAGCGGAGCTACCGAGCTATCGTGTTCACGTGGGCCTCACCGAAAAAATATTCTCTCCCTCACCTTGTATATTCATTCAAAAACCCATTAATATCAAATTGGTATCCAGCTATCTTCATCTATATCCAGTTATATCATGTTATATCCCAATGATTTTCCCGCTTTTGTTGGCTAAGTTCCATGCTTGATAATAAGATAAAGTTTCCCTTGATTTGATAAGTGCATATCAACTGACCTCGACTGATGAGGCCCTCCTTCCTATGCGCTTCCAGCATGCTATAACCCCACAAGCAACGCCTCTGGCACCGGAAGTGTATGGAAAGCTTATGCGATGTTGGGGTCCTCTTGTTTCAGAGAAAACGCCATAAACCATGATAAACTACCTTAAACTATCACAAAGGATCATAAACTACTGTATCATACACTGGCTCATGTAATAAAAAAACCATCCCCTCTTGTCAGACCTCACATCGTCGATTTGCTCAGAAAAATGAAGCTATATACAATGGTACAACGGCAGCCCAGCCAACAGGTCCTGATCCTTTTATTGACAAACAGAACTTATCCGTTTCCATTTTGGCTAGTGCTTAGAGATTTACAAAATATAACATTCTGGTTATTTAACATAGCCATGGAAAATTACCATTTTTAATAGGTAACCCATCTATTTCTATGGGCCATGGCTTCCATGGCTATGTCAAATAACCAGAGGGTAACAAATATCTACAAATGGTTTCACTATGGTTTATGGTAGATACTACAAACTTATAGTTAATGGTTTTTTTTCAACCAACTTGTTACAACATCATAGCTGTTTTGACTCGTTTACCGATGTTGACATGTCGCCCTGCCTGCACCTGGAACCGCGGTTCCCCGCGCGCAGGTGACGGCCGTGACGGAATGTTTCTCCGCGTCGCCGCCGGTCTACTCCACCACCACGGCACAGAGGTGGCAGCGATTTTTTTCGCATCGCTCTGGAAGATCCCTTGTTTTCTGGAAATGATGATGTTCAAAGATGGTATTTCCGCAAAAACATGGGAAACACTTGGAAAAAAAATGGTATATCTTCCTGATTTTGCAGCCTTTGAGATTTTTGAGGTTGACCAGGCCATGTTTTTCTCCTTTTTGGTGGATGGAATTCATGTTTGGTGAATCCCATGTAGGCCGACGCAAGAGCAACAAGCAGCGCAGCCTGCGCCCGACGGGCTCAGTCGGCGTCAAGGGTTTTTTCAAGCTGAGCCATAAAAAAGACACAAACGTTGATGAGTTATGAGTTATATGGAATTATACTACCTGGGTTCTTGTTTTTTTTAACTAACCCAGATTTAAACCGGAAAGCCTACTGTATCAACCAACTAGTATTTCATGAGATGGGAAAACGGGGTATTTTCAATGCCTCAGCTGTGATGTTCATGGGAAGATGTCCCATATGGAGGGGATCAACGTGGATAAACAGCCCGCCGGGTTGGAAATGGGCCGAGTAAAAACAGCGTTTTCATGTGACTGGCAAGAAGTCAATCATGCGTTTCGCAGTGTTTTTTCATGTTTTTATGTTGTCCATGAAGGTCAATTCTATTGTGATTTTGAATTTTCATTGGGATTTACTGTATATAGTTGACATGTCGGAGTGCGAAAAAGGTTCCTTTTGGGAAGTCAGCGTGCCCAAAACCTCAGCGGCAGCCATTTTTTCCGGTGATCTCTACATCTTCGCTAAGTACGCACCTGTTTTCTCCAACAGGGCTTTTCCAACTACATTTGCCTCCCATCGCCACTGCCATGTGCGAACGTACGTCCAAATGAGGTCATTCAATTGTTGTTCAACTGATCGGGAACACTGGCAAGTACGTGAACGTTATTACCCCGCCCCACCCCACCCCACCCCTGCGTGACGTGACACATCTTCAACGTAGCATGACGTATGTACGCACGTGCAAGTGAACGTGCCGTGGCGTAACATCATGGGAGTGCGCAAGTACGTGAACGTTATTGCCCCACCCCACCCCACCCCACCCCTGCGTGACGTGACACATCTTCAACGTAGCATGACGTATGTGCGCACGTGCAAGTGAACGTGCCGTGGCGTAACATCATGGGAGTGCGCAAGTACGTGAACGTTATTACCCCACCCCACCCCACCCCACGCCTGCGTGACGTGACACATCTTCAACGTAGCATGACGTATGTGCGCACGTGCAAGTGAACGTGCCGTGGCGTAACATCATAGGAGTGCGCAAGTACGTGAACCTTATTACCCCACCCCACCCCAAGGAACATATATAAAACTGCCTAAAATGCTCGGACGGTTTTCAACCCGTAGGCATAAACATCCACCTATTTACCAGCTGAGATGTGATTTTCCCATGTTCTTTCTCGGCAAAATAGTTGATCTATATTTTGGCATCATTTCCCATTGAAGAAATTACGATTTAAACTGGGACACGGCCGTGGGATACCGTGGGAGAGGGCCCAATTTCTGGACAAAACCATAGAAATGGCAGATGGATAGCCCGCTGTGAAAGCTATGGGCCACCAGAGTTTTGATCCGGAGCCAAATAGGAAGGGATGTGTCGAACATCAGTTCTGCCTGAAGAATGTCCTTAAACCTTGCTTTGATTGATTGATTTTTCATTGTTGAACCGAATTGGAGTACAAAATCCCAAGAAATGACATCTTTGAGGCTGGTGGTTTGGAACATGAATTTTACTTTTCCGTATATTGGGGATAATCAGCCCAACTGACTAATATTTTTCAGAGGGGTAGGTATACCACCAACATCCACCAACCAGGAGGGTCAATCATGTCAATCCTCACCTCCAAATGGGCTCTGTGAATCTCTATTCTTCGGATGTTTGGGATGTTTTTTCGAAGTTGTTTTCTGGTTGAAAAAAAAGTCGAATTTTCTGGTTAGGGCTGCGGATTTTTGGCACTGATAACGATCAATATTTGCATGATTCGAATATTTGTACCTCAGAATGCCTGAATTGAATAGAACCAGTGATCAATTTCACATTCGCGCCCTTTTTTCAGTGAGATCGCCATTCTCTGGACTGAGATCATCCTTCCACTACTCTATATATATATATATATATAGATAATAATAAATATATATATATATAATATTATATTATATTATATTATGTTATATTATATTATATTATATTATATTATATAATATAATATATATATATATTATATACGCGGGGATTTCCTAGGTCATGGTGGTACTCCCAAGTCATCCATTTTAAAAGAATGTTCCATTATAGACTATCCATTTTGGGACACCACGACTATGGAACCCCCATTTTTTCCAAGGCAACAAGGCCCAGTGGCTGGCGTCTTGAACTTCCTGGGTTTGGGAGGTGAGGATGGCAGCCGCCCATCAAATGGGGTTCAACCAAAAAACGGCTGAAGATAGCTCTCGAAAATGGAGGTTTTACCTATAGAAATGGGACATTTTACATATTTTATCAAGACAAATGGGGACTTAAGCATCCTTCTTTGTGGTTGTGGGTTGGGCTCGGGGATTCATCAAGAGACGGTCTGGAGACTCTGGTGGAAGCTGGGCGTTTCTGGGCAGAAGATCATCCAAAATCCGCCTGAAATTGGGATGAGATGTACAACAATCAGATCGTGATTTAACAATCAGATAGTGGATTATATAGATTTATTATGATTTATTTTCACGGTAAATCGTTAGTTAAATCAACAACAATCGGGATTTTTCACATTGTTGGTTCAGTCTAGTCCATCTCATTCAACCAATCAGTTGAAGCAATGGATGGGTGAGTGTGCGCCTTTTTGTATGACAACTTTGATGGGGAACATGATGTCAAACAATGAGGGTTGGGGGTACCGATATGCATTAATATGAATGTTAAACAAATTCCATAATATATCAATATATATATATTATATATATATATAGATCCAATAAGTATTGATCTACTGTATGTATTGATGTATGATATCACATCACATCACATCCTATCCTATCCCATCCCATCCTATCCTATCCTATCCTATCCTATCTATCTAGTATGCCATTGATTTTCTCCACCCATCTTCGCCCATGTTTTCGAAGAGGTCAGCAATCCAGCCCAGCGCAGCCTGCGCAGCCTGCGCAGCCGACGCCAGTAGCACGGTGCTCAACAGCGATGAAATCATCTGGGTTGAATCACGGAGCTCAACAGCTTCCGGAGCCAAAATGGTGATGAATCTATGGTTAATCTATGGTGAATTATGATGAAAATGATGGCTAGTAATGGTTAATGATATGCTTAATGATTGTCAGTAATAATATCTAACGCTTCGAATGTGCTTTCTTTTTTGGGGGCGCTGTTTACAGGGATTTACTGATTTACGTATCAAAACTAGGGAACATCAACCATTGGAATGGCCAAAGCGGGCCAAATCGGGATCCAACCAACCAGCCAAACAGGATAATTTTTCCGCAATGAATGGGCGGATGTTGGCTTTGTGACCAACAATGGGTAGGACCGGGTAGGACCGGGTACAGTAGGACCATTTTGGACCCCCCAAAAATGGCAAATTTTTCACGGAAAACGATGATGATGAACTCTGAATTACCTATGAATTACCTTCTTAGAAGTAATTACCTAGGAAAAAGAAGGTAACCCATGAATTACCTATGAATTAGTGGTTGGTGTTGCTTTGGGTTACCTTCTTTTATCAATCCTGCGCCTGAAAAACCGAACACACAGGATCGATCCATTGGATACCCTGCGACCAAGGCTTCCTTAAATTGTTTTAGGATACCCGGCCCGGTAAACAAACATAACTATGGAAAATCACCATGCTATTAATGGGTAAATGATACCCGGCCTGGTAAAGGTGTTTACATTTTGCGAACTGGAACATCACCATGCTATTAATGCTGGGTAAATCAACTATTTCGACTGGGCCATTTTCAATGTCGCGAAGTGTTAAATTACCAGAGGGTAGACCCAGTCACCTTTTGATTGAAGCACCTTCCAAATGGTCAAATGGCCAGAGAACACTGAAGCCATGAGCTTTGTCACTTTCTCCAATTCTATGGATGTCCTATTCCCAGTGGTTGAGGTTTCCCCTTTATATAACAACCATGAAACAACCTTTATATTGTAGGTAGTTAGATGATGTTAGATGATCATAAAATATCAGAATTTCTCTGCCAAACCATAACAACCATGGAACAACCAATACCCTCTGGTAAACTAACATAGCTATTGAAAATGATCATTTATAGTGAATTTTCCCATGAAAAATGGTGGATCTTTCCATAGTTATGTTAAATTACCAGAGGGTAGATACTCTGGTTGTTAGATGATCATCTCAGAAATCCTCTGCCAAACTGGCCCCTCTATTTTTCCCTTTTAGGACAATGTTTTTTGTTTTCGATGTGCAGCTCGGGGGTGGCCACACGTGTCCCTGCTGGATGGTTGGTTTCATGGAAAAAGCCTATTAAAATGGATGATGACTGGGGGTACCCCATGACTTAGGAAACCTCCCTATCTATGTGAACATCAACCATTGAATAGTGCTGCATCTCAATATACACATAACCACAAAACATACTTGCGCCCAAAAATACAGATACAGCCTGTACTGTATCTAGATATTTGATGATATTTGAGCAGTGGCCATGCTTTCCGATCTTGACCTTCATGCGAACATTTCTTTCTTGGTTATACATGCTGGTCATTTTCTCACCATTTTTTTGATACACATTACATAACATTACATAACTCATTAATTGAATCCCTATAATTCGTGAGAAATTTCCCTCTAAACCACCAATAAGACCTATGAGCCCCTCCATATTTCCTTATGTGTTTTTAGTTCTATATATATACTGTATATATATATATATCTGGCTACATATATGGGCAAGTATATATATATACCCATTAAATTGCAATTCCTATTAATTTCCGTTTAATTTTCATATTGGTTATATCACCATCAAAAACTCTACTCATTGGATCCCATACACTCACCATTAACCACCATTGGATCCCATACACCATTGAACCAACATTAAATCATATATTATAATCACCTTTGAATCACCATTAAATCCCCTAAAGTCCAATCAAATAACCATCTTTGCTTGTTGGTTATAAATGTTGGCTATATAGCCCCATTAAATCACCATTCAAAACACATTAGATAATCACAACCATGAAATCCTGAGAGAATGTTTGGATCACCATGCTGTGGATGGAAGAAATCCTGCACCTCGGATGGTTGAAAGCCCAACACAATAATGGGATGTTTACCACCAATTTTCAACCGGTGCAGGATTCCGCAACCATCCACAGTATTATCGTTAACAATCTATCAAACCACCACAATTGTAGTGATTTATATAACACAGAATTATCATTAATAATCTATTTGGAGAGATTCCAGATATCACTGGGATATTTCATATGATCGTTACCCCCCCATATTTCCACAACAATCATGTATATACCAAAAAAACCCACATGTCTTGATCTCAACCGATTCTCCCCGCGATTTGTTTTCAAGGTTAAGGCCGTGCCGGTTGCGAAAGCGGTAGCGCAGCCCGTTCAGGGGCCTGTGGTACCTGGGCGGCTTTGAACCAGGGCGGTGTGCGAACGGGAAATATAATGAAATATATAGTGTTATATTGATGGTTAAATATACCATACTATATTCCCATTACTTAACTATCCACGATAGTCACTATGTATATTTTATGGTTAAAATGGATGGTTTATAATGGAAATGGGGTACCCCTATTTTAGGAACCACCCCATCTAGATTATGTATAATGTGGTTAAAACAATGCCATAAACCAGCAATTTGGGAATGGGAGCTATACCACCTAAAAATAGGTGAAATGGGGAATGGCTTATTACTGTTTTACCAACATTATAGATGTACATACTGGCTATGGCATGGTGGATAGTTAAGTAGTGGGATTATAGTATGGGATATTTAACCCTCAATATAATATTATATGTTATTTGATATTGTTTCAATATAATAATATAGAACAGATTATCATCACTATTCACTATTCACACGAGTCATGTTAATGGATTTAAGCACTTTCCAATATCATAAAAATGATTTTAAACATCAAACACATGCTTCAAAATATGTACCCTGGTCAAAAATTGTGTTAGATAAGCCTTTGGGGGATTCTTATCAATCCATTTTCATTACGGGATTGATAGATACAAGCATAGTAGTGGGACTTCCATTACGGGATGATTATAAACCATATTACCATTTGGCTTATTGCATAGGTATTTATTGGATTTAATGGAATTTAATGGGATTTATTAGGATATATGATGGTATTACCCTCTGGTAATTTAACACTTCGCTATTGACTGATTTCCCATGTTTTTCCATTTCAGAGGAATATATATATAGTATGATTGGGAAGAAGTTGATGTACAGTAGCCTTTACTTTTGTTGTTAAAAAGAGCTGCAGGGGGTATCTAAGATTAGCCGCCAAATCAGGTTGGTGTTCATTCTCGCACACACTTCATTTATCTTCATTCATAGTTCAAAGGTTTCATCTGATTGGTGGTTTGGAACATGAATTTTATTCTTCCATATATTGGGAATTTCATCATCCCAACTGACGAACTCCATCATTTTTCAGCGGGGTGGCTCAACCACCAACCAGATGGTTATTAATGGTTATATATGGTCATTAATAATGGTTTTTCTGGTTATGAAAATGGTGCTTTTCATGGCTAGTTGATGGTTATTACAATAATAATTAATGTGGCTAGTCATTTTTGGCACTAAATCCCTCTTCTTGATGGCACTACTCTCTGGTAAACTAACATAACTATGGAAAATCACCATTTTCAATGGAAAAATCCACTATAAATGGCCATTTTCAATAGCTATGTTAAATTACCAGAGGGTAGATCCCAAGTTAAGGTGAAATCCCCACATGGGAGCCATGGTTCGTCAGCCTGTAGCTGTGAACATCAAAATAGCTCAATCTTTGGTGCTGCTGCTGAAGCCACCTGGGAAACAACCATCCATAAATTTACCTTAAGTTGTTTCTAAATTCCGCAACTTTGATGTGAGTTTTTCTGTATATTTCCATAAATAGAGCTTACATCTGGGGAAATTCCCCATTTCCCCAGAAAAAAAACCAAGTTTCCTCAAGTTTCCCATCTTGATTTTCACACCTTGCCGAAGAAACACCGTAATCGCTAGGCCACCGTCATCGCGACCACCGTCTCGTCGTCCGGCAGCCCGGTGGCTGGAAACCGTCGAGAATGATGGGATTTCGATGGAGGATTTCAGCGCTGATGGGAGAAGATACCCTCTGGTTTACATACCATGGTGGTTTGAAAAGGGTGTTTTTCGCTTGGCTGGTTTACAACATGGTGGAAAAAACACATCATACCCTCTGGTAAACGTGACCACAAAACTATGGAAAGATCCACCATGCTATTAATGGGTAAATCCACGAACTAAATCACCGTTTTCAATAGCAAACTGTGAGTGTTTACCAGAGAGTAGGGAGAAAATATATAGGGGATGATATAAATCTATATAAATCTGGATATTTCATACTATAAATATGATTATATATCATATAAATCATATAATATTTCATGGGATACTTTGCTGCATACTTTCTGGGGATTTCTGGATGATATTTCCATGTCATGATCGCCGAAAAAAAATGCCCCCAGAGAAAACCTCCATGGATGACAACTGGGGAAAGAGTTTACCCTCTGGTAAACTAACATAGCTATTGAAAATCACTATCTTTAATAGGTATATCAACTATAAATGGGCCATTTTCAATAGCTATGTTAAATTACCAGAGGGTATAAATTATAAACAGTGTTGGTACCCTCTGGTAAACGTTTACATTTTGCGAAATGGAACATCACCATGCTAAGCATGCTATTAATGGGAAAACTCACTATTTCGACTGGGCCATGTTCAATAGCGAAGTGTTAAATTACCAGAGGGTAATACCATCATATATCCTAATGAATCCCATTAAATTCCATTGAACCCCATTAAATCCCATTAAATCCCTATGAAGTCTCATTGAATCACCATTTTTCTAAAGGGTAATACCTATGCAATAAGCCAAACCGGGGTTTATGGGAATCAGCATTCCGAACACCATTTGAACTATTGTCGCATCGTCTCAGCTTTCATCCACACAATGACCAGTCAAATTATTGTTTGCTCGGAAAATGGGTTTCCCCAACGATTTCAATTGGTTATCATGTTCTATTAAATAAGAATTTGGAGATATACCATGATATACCCATATACCAAATCCATCTCCACTTATATGTGATTCCCTCACTTTCGCCAATCAAAAATCCCTCAACCAAAAACACACGCCTTTAAAGGCGAAATGAAAAGGAAGAGCTGACCAAAGCCGTGACCGCCATCATGAAGGCGACCAGCATATGGTGTCAACGGGGGCATTGACACTCTAAATAATGTGGGTAAAACAAATGCACAACCTTGGCTGGTCGGTGGTTTGGAACATTATTTTTTTCCATATATTTGACGAACTCATATTTTTCAGAGGGTTGAAACCACCAACCAGATAGTTATTAATGGTTATATATGGTTATTAATAATGGTTAATGCTTATTAATGGTGGTTAATGGTTAGTTGATGGTTATTACAATAATGATTAATGTGGCTAAAACAATGACATAAACCGGCCATGACTGGGAATGGTTTATATATACCACCTATAAATTTATGGTGAGTCATCGGGGATTGTTATTTATGGCATTGTTTTACCAACATTAACCATATTCTCGCCATTATATAAACTTCATTAGATTGTATTAAACCATCATTAACCATCATCATTAACCATATATTATATTATTGTTTTACCAACATTAACCACTAGTATATCAACCATCATTAACCATCATTAACCATCATTGACCATAATTTATCAACCATTCTCCCATTAATGATCACTACTTGTCGGAAAAAAAAACATGGTAAAATGATGGATCACCCGTTGTTTTTTGATGCGGAGGTGAAGCCCGAAGCCGCTAAGCCAGCATCGAAGTATAGCCCTCCAGTGGCCCTACAGTTAGCTATGGTAGCTATGGAACAAATACGAGCAGTGGCTGCGATCCACCCCTGTTGCTTGATGATTAGTTCGGTGATTTTTTCTACCCTTGGTATATTGGGGATTATGTCATAATCCAAGAACGGGGAATCCCTATCAACATTATAAACCAACCAGGATTAAATGGAATGATAGAGGGATTTATTTCACACTGCTCATTTAGTTCGATGATTTACCGTTCTTAGTTCGATGGTGAAACAAATCACTTCGCAAACTGTAAACGTTTGCCTGGGAAATCCCATATAGGAAAGCCATATTCTTAGATTACCCTCTGGTAATTCAACATAGCTATGGAAAATCACCATTTTCAATGGGAAAATCAACTATAAGTGGCCATTTTCAATATATAGCTATGTTAGTTTACCAGAGGGTACCAGAGAGTATGTTTATTCAAAAAGCCGTGCGAACACAGAGTGCGAACTTGTTGTGTTTGTATCCTGAATGTTGTGTTTCTGTCCTCTCCCATGTGACATTTTCGCATTTTCTTCCGACATGTTGATTCTTGAACAGCCCAAAACGTTTTACGATGACGAAACCACAGCCGGCATGTTGTTGTCCTGTCCCTCGAAACAATTCACAGAAAGGCCTCTCCGTCCTATTCCGGATGATGATCCTACTTTACCCTTTGGTAATCAAACATGGCTAGCTGGAAACTCCTATGTAAATGGTGGTTTTAATGGGAGCACAATCTATAAAATGGGATATTTCCATTGCCATGTTTGATTGCCGAAATGTATCCAGGATTTTCGTTTTTAGAATTTGTTCAGCTATTGGAAAGCCCAACAAAACCGGAGACTTTTTTGGTCAGACTGAAGCCTTACCGCAGGAAAGATGGCCTGGAATTGTGGAGCCTTTAACCAAAGACTTGAAAGAACAGATGACCAGGACCGGCCCCGGATGGTGGGATGGTTTACCCTCTGGTAATTTAACAGTTTGCTATTGAAAATGGCCATAGAAATAGTGAGTTTTCCCATTAAAAATGGTGATTTTCCATAGTTATGTTAGTTTACCAGAGGGTACATGGTTTTTCTCCATCGAGCTCAATGGATGATCTGAATATTATGGGTACCCCCATGACTTGGGAAACCTCCATGACTTGGGAAACCAAAAACTCCGCCCCTGGCCTGGTGCTGAAAAAATCTGCGACCTGGGATAGTTCGATAGTGCACCACTGTACATCTTGTCGCTTTGAAGATGTGGCTTCCCAGGATGGGAAGACATGTATCTTACTGTATCTATGGTTTAGGTGTATTTGACACCATGTAGGCTTTTAGCAGAGCACAGAGCACACACTCAGTCTATTTTGCGGCCATTGTTTTCTTCCAAATCTTGGATTGAGATGATGAATGCAGTTGACAGCATGAAACAAGATGATCTTGTTGGCGATAGATGGACTTTTGTGGCATGGCCTGGTACCCTCTGGTAAACTAACATAGCTATGGAAAATCACCATTAATAGTGGATTTTCCCATTAAAAATGACCATTTTCAATAGCTATGTTAAATTACCAGAGGGTACTCTCTAAAATTTGCTTATGCCATATTTTCCCATGAAAAGATATGGCACATCCCATGACTACATTACTCGAGGCAACTGACCGCTTTGCGCACAGCAAGCTGGCACCAGGAAGGAAGAGCTGCAAACTGCACAGGCAAAGGTTGAGCAGGCGCGGCATGGCGCAGCCATGGCGCAGCCGTGCCTGAAATCTGGTGATGTCAGCTCGTAACGGTCACGTTAGGGATGAAAGTGGAATGATGCTTAATAAGGGGTACAGTGACTATCCCCAACATTGCATCATATTTTACGTGAAATGTTATGATTTTTCATGATTTTTCACCAAACTAGTGAATGCTATTAGATAAGAGCACATACCTGAATAGTAAGAGCATTATTTGGATAATCTTCACTCTTTACCGTACTCACACAATCAAGCCCAGCAAATGATAGGGAACATTGTGGGAAAGAATCAACCAACCTGCAGGTTTACTCACTTGATCAGAAGTTGATCACCTGTTTTTTCTCCTAAATACGTTCAATAGCGGAAGTTGGTTAGATTGCGGGGAAACATCCCAATATAGCCGAACTTTTCAGGTGAGTGAAATATTGTAATTTATCCAGATAGATGCGGAATATAAAGGTGGGAATATAAACCCAATCTACGACTTGCACGGCTTGTAACGGGACTTGACGCCGCCCAGCAGCTCTAGTAACTTCATGTTCTTTGTGAAGAACGTCCTTTCGCTGGGCATTTCTCATAGGGGCCCCTTTTTGTTTGACCGATGCGAAAGACGGATCGAAGTCTGCTGTTCTGATTTGTTGATTGGCAACAATGATGGACACAAAGCATTGGACACAAAAAAAGCAGGGCCTAACGGGTCTGAAATATTCTGAAATTCTGGCGCCACAAACTCATCAATGATCCCAAGCGGGGGAAGCACTTCTACTTGATGGTCCAGTCCAAATTTTTCGCGCCCTTGGTGAGTGGCTGCACCACGAAATGGGGACTGGTTCACAAACACCGGACTTCCAGTTTTCAGTTTCGATAGGGTGAGCCTCCAGGTGCAAGCTGAGCAACATGTGAATCCGTGTGGTACAGAAAGGTTGTTCAGCATTGAAGACTACCAACATCTACCAACCGTAAAATACAGAGTTTTCATGGCTGGGAGGACAACCTTTTTTTTTCCCGCGGGAACGACCAAAGGAACGGACGGTTTTTCATTCGCGCCAGCCACGAGCCAGCGCCAGCTTGTGGACAAGTCAGGATACGTCCAGCTTCTGGCTGGCAATTGAAGGGGGATACATGGGATACCAGCTGGGGATCATCATCCTCCAATCATGTGGTTAAAACTTTATGTCATAAACTACCCATTTTCCTGGGAATGGTAACCATACCAACCTATAAAAATGGTGATTTTCCTGGGGGGCCCATGGGAAATTAGATCCAACTATCAAAATCCAACTATCGAAGGTTCGCATCGAGGATGACCCATGGTGTCATTGAACTATCAATGTGGTAAGCCATGGTAAGCCCAACCATAAACCAATCCCATCTGGATGCTCAAGTTTATTTTCACCTGTCAGTGATTGTCAGGAAGAGAAGAGGCTGCAGGATGCAGTTGCTGAAGTGGCAGGCTTAGCGTGTCACCATGTGTCACCGGCACTTTTGGACTGTCCTTTTTGCAATATGGTTATTACCCTCTGGTAAAGTAACAGTTTGCTATTGACAATTGCCATTTATAGTGGATTTACCTATTGAAAATGGTGATTTTCTATAATTAGCTATGTTAGTTTAGCAGAGGGTAGTTCTTGGCTTCTAGGTCTAGTTCTTGGATGTATCTATGGTCGTTTCCTTGGAAGTGCAGTGTGAAATCCAGAGATTTCGCTGACTCATATCATCAGTCTAAGTGCCAGAAGCAAACAGCTGCTTTGGCATATATCTGGGTAAATTATAACGACCTCACTGCGACCTCACTTTAGTAAGGGAAATCATCCCCAAATGGCCTTAATTCAAGTTGGTGAAATATTATAATTTACCCAGATATATACAGTTGACGTCAACTCCAGGCTCATAAATATAGACATGAAAATGCCTGTGATGAATTAGGGGGTTAGCCCCCCCAAAAAAATGATAGATATTTTAAATGATATATAAATCTTTGTTAGACTTGGTACCTCCTTGAACATAAAAGTTTTGTGTTGTCTCGGGATAAAATACGCGTGGATGCCATTTAATATATTCCACATCAGTGGATTTTTCATCTCTAGCCACAGAACTCCAAAGAAACAACAGCGACATGTCGGGAAAAGAAGAGTGGGGGGGTCCCAGGCAACAGGTGGCTATTGTATACTAGATATGCTTGGGAAAAATCTCAAAGAGGAACGTTTGAAAAATACTTTGGAACAACATCACATCACAATTGTTGGAACTAAATCAGCCCTGAGTTTTGAGTATCCTGAGCCATGGCATCATGGCAGTGGTTCGAGCGCTTAGCGCTCGAACCGAGGTTGAGCAGCAGACGCAAGAGCTGCAGAAGGTTGAAAGTGAGTTGGACACCTTCATCCAGGTCATGGCTCTAAAAAGGGCGGCATTTTTTTTTTTTGGATGGCCATCAAAGTGATCGTTTGGAGCCACGAGGAGTACCAATGGATGATCTTTCATGAGATAGGATGGGGAGATGATACAACTCACAAATTTGATGGATATGTGATGATATGAGTCATATGAGTCTGAAAATGCAGTATACACCTAACACCATGGCCATTTCAATAGGGAACACATGATGATAGACCATGCGATTTTGGGGTGAAACTTCAGGATTACATGGTCTCTGCAAAGCAACTGGTAGAAGGCTGTAGCCTCTGGTAATTGAACACTTTGCTGTTGAACACGAACATTTATACTTGATTTATGAATTTAGTGGTGATTTTCTTTCCATAGCAAACTGTTACTTTACCAGATGGTAAATCTTCATTAAATCACCAGCAAGGTGACCATTTTCCTACCAAATCACAATCTTTTACTGGTGAATACCCGTTGGTAAACTAACAGTTCTCTATGAAAAATCACCATATTCAATGTTGAATAGGTAAATCAACGAACTAAAAAATGGGCAATGTTCAATAGCAAACTGTAACAAATGATTAGAGGGTATACCATCATATATATTCAAATAAATCCCATTAAATCCCATTAAATCTCTATGAAGTCTTATTGAATCACCATTTTGACATGCTGTACCTTGGCCGCAGGCAGAGAGTGGTCGCGAGAACTTTGACCCCGAGGCTTTCGTTGAGACGATGGAGCCAGACAGACGCCAGGCCTGGTCGTTTGACAGTTTGCTATTGAAAATGGCTATAGAAATAGTTGATTTACCCATGAAAAATGGTGATTTACCCATGAAAAATGGTGATTTAGCCATTAAACATTGTGATTTACCCATTAAAAATTGTGATTTAGCCGTTAAACATGGTGATTAACCAATTAGAAATGGTGATTTTCCATAGTTATGTTAGTTTACCAGAGGGTATCTTGGAGGTCCGCTGATGATTTTAGTCGTAGAATTACTGTAGGGGTTGATATTTGAATCACCTAATACCATGATTTCTCATATTTGCTCATAGTCTCTTTGGGGATCTTTGGGGGTTATTATTTTTTGACCTTCTTGAATATGTTCAGGACTTGTGTATCTATGTAG
Source organism: Cladocopium goreaui (assembly GCA_947184155.2). Lineage (NCBI taxonomy): Eukaryota > Dinophyceae > Suessiales > Symbiodiniaceae > Cladocopium > Cladocopium goreaui. Next base: position 198,602 of record CAMXCT020006785.1, on the reverse strand, counting down.
CTGCCTTCTGTTCTTGTCTATTTTCATGGATCCCATGGTCACTGCTGAATCGTTACCTTCGCTTTCTGTTCCAAAAGCGCTTCTGTTCGATGATTTCATCCTAGGAATCTTGTTCGTAAAGTCAGCCGATTCGCCAACAGCTGTTTACCCTCTGGTAATTTTTCACGTAGCTATTGAACATGGCCCAGTCGAAATAGTTCATTTCCCCATTGAAAATGGTGATTTTCCAGTTCGCAAAACGTAAACGTTTACCAGAGGGTATATGTTTAGTACCATCCAACTGTCAGGGCACTTGACTCCATACCCTCTGGTAAACATACAGAAAACGATGGAAAATCACCACTTTTCATAGGTAAATCGACTAGACTATGCTATGATATGGGGATGCTATTGGTCAACACCTATTACCGTACCGGGAGGGGATGAACATCAACCAGCTATCATGGTGGGTCTAAATTTGATGATTGTTGGTATCATTTACTACACTGACTTGATTTATCTATGTATTGTAGTGTTACCATGAGTATTATAATATATAGTTTATATGATTGATGGATAATTATGCAATATATATATACATGTATAATATATATATATCTTTACATCACTAATTCCATGACTATTACGATTTGGCGTTTAGTTCTGCAGATTTTTTTTGGCACTTCCAGCACCTCTGCCGCAGGTGCTCGACTTGCTTTCGGAGGCGGCGCGGCACGGGGCCAGGGGATTTTGATCGTTGATGCCGAGGACTACCAACCATCTATGATGTTTTTTATCCGAGAGATCAGCAATAGACAGTAAGATATGCTCAAAAACATAGATTTGATAGATGCCATTTTGTTTGGCTGATGGACTGACGGATAGGTTTTTTGTTGTCAACATGAGGAATAACATCCTCACTTGTGAGGATGATCGACAATTGACACGTTTTTTTCTTGGATAGTTGGAGCCGCTGTTCACCAACCTCATCACGGCCACGGCTGCTCCAACAGTTGGCCTTCCGATGTCCAGCCGGATTCACCGATAATTGGTGAAAAAACTCCCCAAATTGGGATTGGAAATGTCAGGGTCAGGTCCTCCCAAAAGTAGCCTCTAAAGAACAAGACATCACTTGAGTAGGCGATGACACCCTGTAACCGTTGCAGATTTTGTGGGCAAAGCTGCGGCCATATCCCTTTTTTTGAAATTATTTTATCCTCCCATCTGGGTAAATTATAACGACCTCACTGCGACCTCATTGGAACCATGGTTAATAAGGGAAATCATCCGCAAATGGCCTTAATTCAGGTTAGTGAAATATTATAATTTACCCATCATTCACAGAAAATGCCCAGTGCAGGAGTTGTCCTATGAGGAGCTTCTGACCGCCCTGGATGAGTTTCGCGGTGGCATTTTTGGCACTGAGTGTAGAAGGAAAGAGGTATCAAATGCGGGAATCAGGCAGCACAATGAGAACACACAACTAAATTCTAATCTGGTTGGTGGTTTGGAACATTTTTTTTTCCATATATTGGGAATACTACTCCCATTTGACTTTCATATTTTTCAGAGGGGTAGGCTCAACCACCAACCAGGTGTGTTTTTCGTGCTGCAACCAAGGTTTCGAACCCACTTTGTGTGCATTCATCTCAATGTTCTTTTTCGTTCGTTATATATTTTGCATTCACTTCTAATTGGTTCCCATTAAAACCTCCATTTATAATGTATTTTCCATAGCTATGTTAAATTACCAGAGGGTATATTCTAAATAGTATGTAATGGTCACCTTTGAAAATGGACAAGATACAACCACAAAGTAGGCACTCTTCTCGGGATTTTGCCAGGAAATTGATTATGTACCAACTGAAATTGGGGATTGAACATATCAAAGCCACCTGGCTGATGTTTGGGATTTGTTGAGTAGAAACTGGAAAGCGGGTGACGATGGCACTCCAGTAATACAGCTTTCATGCAATGCGGTTGCCGGCTTTGGAAGTGTGATTTGGACGATGTGCAGACATGTGCATATATATATATATATCTAGTTTGTTTTTTCAGATGCTAGTGCTCAAAATGTAGACAGACTTTGTTGGTTTGCCCATCTAAAGGTTGAAGAGGTCAAGATCAAGTCGTGACGTCCTGCTATTTCATACACCGGCTCCTGGCACACCTGGAGAGCTGACATGAGTAGCAGAGCTCACCTGCAGAGCTGGGCCATGATTTGGGTTTAATGAATTGCCGCCAAAGGCGGTTTCTCCGAAAGTTGAATACCCCAAATTCCAATGATCACTTTATACATATAATAGTTATATATGTATATAAATATATGACAATATGTATATATATATATAGATTCCCGCCCCCGGGGGTTAAGATGCTAATGTTGTTTGATGTTCCCTAGTGTTCTGGTTCAAGTCATATGAGTACCTGCCCCCACTGTCGCGTCTTCAGCGGCATACCTACCTGCTTGGCGTGCAAGACCTATCATCGAATAGGCGCGTTCCTCCAGGACGGGCGTTTCAACGCTTACCAGGAAAACCAGGTGCTGACCATCCTGCGCAACTGCGCAGGGGCCTTGACCGATCTGGTCGAGGCGGGAGGTCCTTTTGGGCCGCGCAGCGCCGCTGAAGTAGGAGGCGGCGAGAGAGAGGTGGGCAGGTCACCTTTGAAAGAGGAGCCAGATAAAGAAGTAGTAGCAGAAGCAAAGCCGACAGAAGAGGAAGCATCCAACGGTGAGAAAGAAGAGGAAGCCGAGGAAGGGAAAGAATCCCCAAAAGAGACCAACAAAGAAAAGGAAAACGCCTCCATCAAGAAGCCGGTGAGTGCCAAGAAAGAGAAGAAAAAGAACAAGAAGAGCAAGGACAAGACCCGAAAGAAAAGAAGAAGCAGCCCTTCAGAGAGAAAGGAAAGCCCTGAGATCGGGGAGTCGAAAAAGAAGTCAAAGAAGGATTCATTGAAAGCCACGGGAAGCAAGACATCACCCCCTAAGAGGGACCGAACGGTCTCAGAGGAAAGTAGAAAAAATACCGCCGAGGAGAAGCCGCAGAGAGAGGAGAGAGAGGCAAGCACAAGAGAGGAGCCCCCCGAAGAGGAGGTCGCAGAAGATCCAGCAGGATGTGGCTTGGGACATATCCCCATCAGGGGCAGTGCCGGACGATCTCGAGAAGAGGTCATCCCTGCTGGCAACCGTCGACCTGCCGAGCCTGAGGCACTTCCGGCAGAAGAGTGGGATTACCACTACGACGGAAGGCAATATTACTCCACGGGGAATTGGAGCCCTGACTGGAAGGCCAAGCGCTGGAAAGGCTACAACCACTACACCAGAGGAGTGGAGTACTGGAAGAATCGCAAATATAATCGATGAGGATGCTGGCAAGAGCCAAGGGAGGAGTCAGAGCCAAGACACATCCCAAAGGTGGGGTAAAAGTAGGGGTTCCGGAGTGCGAGCCACGGGGACGGGTAGCCCTGATATGGCCCACTTCAGCCCGCCCCGGCCGGAGAGATCTCCAAGACTTCAGGAGTCCACAGGAGGCCGGCCACTCAGTTCGAGGGATCGATCTGCGCCTCGACTGGCTGAGAAGGGAGATAGGCCTGAGAGCCTTGAGGGCCCAGTGCCTCTGTTGGAGTGGAAGGCCAAGCGCGGCCCGCCTGAGCCAGAGGAGGAAGGGCTGTGGCGTGCAGTGCCTGATGCCGATGGGCACAGGCAAGTTTCGCCCCCAGGCGTGGCATTCAGAGTTTCTTCAGGGCGATCTTGGGGTGGTCTTAGACCTTGCCATTCGCACTCACGGGGAGAAGCCCTGGATAGCAAGCTTGGAGAAGGAGGTTCGAGGTCAAAGAAGCGAACTGGAACCCTTGAGAAGCCAGGTGAAGCACGGGGTGGAAGCACGGAATACCGCCTGCGGCCAAGATACAGGCGAAGAGAAAGAAAAGAAAGCAGACAGAAAGGAGGAGTTAAAAGCGAACGTTCTAAAAAACTCCCGCGTCAAGACGGAGGAAAAGAGGAGGCAAAAGTTGCGCTCAAAAAGTCCGGCCACGGGGAAGGTAGCCCTGAGTGGCCGTCGACCAAAGCGAGCGGCTCAGAAGAAGTGGAAGGCCCTCGAGAGGGCAAGGGTGAGCCTCTCAGAGCAGGCGGGAAGCAAGCTGAAGGAGATGGCACAGAGATGTCTGAAGAGAAGAGGAAGGCACCAAGGCCATGGGTTGGAATCATCCAGAGCAAGTTCCAGAAGGGACAGAGGAGAAAGGCTAAAGGACACCTGCACCATCCTGGGGCAGCGCCAAGGAAGAGGTGCCCTAGAAGGAGGCAACTGACAGAACCCGAGAGGGGGTTTGATAAAGAAGGACACGGCTGGAGGCCACTCCGGCTACAGAGGAGTAGGGCAGGTAAGGCAGAGAGGACGGGGCTAGAGACCCTGGAAAGTTTCGGCGTGACGGGGAAAGACAGCCCTGAAATAGCCGCCATGGGGAGCGATCCGACGAAAAATGGACCCTATGAGGGAGGTGAGGAGACTCCTCCCCTGGTCCGGGAAGAGAAGAAGCTCCCAGCACCAAGCTCAGCAGCGGCGCTATGGGAGTATGAAGCTGGTGCGCAATCAATGCATGTGACGTCACCTTCCGACGGGGCGGCGATGAGGTCAAATGACCTTGGCACAGTGCCCTGGCAGCCGAGCGAAGACTTGGCGAGCGACCGTCGAGGTGAGCAAAAAAGAGCGAGGCAGTTGGCTTTTGAGGGTCTTCCCCTGGGATGGTGTGGTTCGGATCTGTTTCAATGTCTCCTAGAAGTTTTACCACTTCGCAGCCAGGACACGGGTAGGCGGTCTTCATTTGGAGTTTTCCCCCTACCTACTTCTAGGAGTGTTTTGCTGAACTACGCCCCGGGGATCACTGAGTTTGAGATTTTTTGGTGCTTGTCGATTTGTATTTCACTCAATTCTTTGTGGGGTGCTGAAGTCCTGTGTGACGGGGCTTTGAATGAAGGGCAATGCAAGTGTCTGGATGGGATTTTGCGAGATGTGAAGAGGTTTATTGGGATCCATCAGGTGGTTGGAAAGGTGGATTGGGCGAATTTCTTTCACGTTAAATCCATAGACTACAAGGGCGATGAAGTCAAGGTGGCACAGTGGTTCCACTGGCAAAACATCGCTCCAGCTTTGCCCCAAGATGTAGGTGGTGTGCCCTTGAATGAGGTTTGTACTCATGGGTGCAAAGATTATGTCTTAAACTTTGAACGGTACCTGAAGCCCGAGTCAGAATGGGGGGCCCCCACGCGACCAAGGGTAATGGTGGCTGATGTGGATTGGCCCGAAGTGTGCAAAGGACTGGTAGCCTCCGGGGTATGCGTGTACATCCCTGAAGAGGACGTCTTTCACACCGGGTCAGGGCCCCTACTCAACGGGATGTTCGGGGTCACCAAGGATGAGACATCTGATCAAGGTTTTGAAATCTACCGCCTCATAATGAATTTAATCCCTTTGAATGGGCTGTGCAAGCCCTTGGCGGGGGATGTAGATACTCTTCCGGCATGGTCAGCTATGAGCCCCTTCTTTCTACAGCCCAACGAGCGGCTCCTGGTGTCGAGTGAAGACGTGAGATGCTTCTTTTACACGATGTCGGTTCCACAGTGTTGGGTGAAATTTTTGGCCTTCAACAAATTGGTCCCTGACACAGTCTTACCACCCGAGTTGAAGGGCTCTCGAGTGTACCTTGCGAGCCGAGTGCTCCCCATGGGGTTCCTCAACTCCGTGAGCCTGGCACAGCACGTACATCGCAATCTTGTCAAGTGGAGCTCTACGACGGCAGTGGACGGGTCGGTCGGGGCGAACGTCCCTGAGGCCGAACTGAGGAAGGATAGGGAGTTCTCGGTGCACAATCCTAACTGGAGGGTGTACCTGGACAACTATGATCTTCTTGAACGGGTGAAGTGCTCGGAGGTTTCCTCTCTGGAAGGCACCCAAGCGGCCGGGGTCCTATCCCTGAGGCACGAGTACGAGAAATGGGGCATACCTCGGAACCTGAAGAAATCAGTGCAGCGCTCCAGCTTATGTGAACTGCAGGGGGCCACCGTGGATGGTGAAGCAGGTGTCGCCTACCCGCGTGAGAACAAGCTGGCTAAATACTTTGGCATGGCCTTGGATTTGTGCTACCAGCCTTTCGCCACGCAGAGGCAATGGCAAGTGGTGTGCGGAGGATTGGTTTACTTCAGTATGTTCCGTCGCCCGCTTCTAGGATCCCTGAACCAAGTGTGGCAGCACATCATTTCATTTGACACAAAGAAGAAGGGTAGCCTGGCGACCCCTCCTGAGTGCCAGCTCGAACTCCTACGGTTCTTGGGGATGCTGCCTCTGGCCCGCATGGACTTTCGTCTTGACATGAGCTCTATGGTTACATGCAGCGATGCTTCACAACAGGGAGGAGGTATATGTGCAAGTGGACCACTTACTCCGTTTGGCCAGGTAGTTGCCCAAGGGGCCCTGCGGGGCGAAGTCCCTGAATCTGGAGACCTTGCCGTTTTTTCTTTGGGTCTGTTCGATGGCATTGGTGCCCTGCGGGTAGCGTTGGAGTTGATCAATGTCAAGGTATTGGGTCATGTGTCGGTGGAGTGCAACAAGAGTGCTCAACGAGTGGTAGAAAGCCACTATCCAGGGGTGGAGACGGTTGATGACATCCAACTGATCGATGCAACCATGGTGGAGAGTTGGGCAGCAAGGTACTCCCAATGTTCTCTTGTGATCATTGGGGCTGGACCGCCTTGTCAAGGTGTTTCGGGGTTAAACCCTGGTCGAAAAGGAGCTCTACGTGATGTGCGATCCAATTTGTTCCAAGAAGTGCCACGGGTTCGCGACTTAGTGAAGAGGTCCTTTCGCTGGTGTGCGGTCCATGTCCTTATGGAATCAGTAGGGTCAATGGATTCTGGCGACCGCCAGGTCATGAGTGACGGTTATGGAGCCGAACCCATCTTGTGCGATGCGGGGACATTCACATGGTGCCATCGTCCACGCTTATATTGGCTTAGCTGGGAAATTGAAGAAGATGAGGGCGCCAAGCTGGAGCAAACGGGCGAGGTCTGCACCCTGAAGCTGACGGGGAAGCAGCACCTTGATGAAGTGGTTCGCGCCGGTTGGCACAAAGTGGATGAGAGCCGTCCTTTTCCTACATTTACGACCAGTCGTCCGCGATCACATGCTGGATACAAGCCGGCAGGAGTTCACCAATGTGACCTTGTGGAGCTGGAGCGATGGCACAATGATCAGTTTCGGTTCCCTCCATACCAGTACAAGACCATCAACTGTGTGAGGAATAGGACCGGGGAATATCGAATCCCTGATGTCTCAGAGCGCGAACTCATGATGGGATTCCCGCTTCACTACACGGCAAATTGTTGCAGCAAAACTGAGAAGAAAAAAGCCCACTACAACGACACGCGGCTGACCTTGTTGGGTAACAGCTGGTCTGTGCCAGTGGTGGCGTGGTTGATGTCGCAATTGTTTTGGTGGCTTGGGTGGATTGCACGACTGTCGCCTCAACAGATACTGGAATCATGCCGACCAGCAGTGCACCAGTATGTGCAAGGGCGATTGGTTCGACTACCCCTGAATCCTTCGCGCAAGCGATGTGCCGGGGATGCCCATCAATTGGCATGCAGGCTAGGAAATCTGGTGTCTATCAAGGGTGAGGATATCATGCTATCTACCCCAACATCCCAGATGGCAAAATTTCACCGTCTACGGGCGAGCATCCCCGCGAGATTGTGGAGGTGGACAACTATCGCAGGGTGGAAGTGGACGCATGGGTCAGAACACATCAATAGTTTGGAACTACGTGCAGTCTTGACAAGTATTCGATGGCGCATTGAAAAGCAGAAACAGGTTGGCTGTAGAATGATTCACCTGACTGATAGTTTGGTGTGCTTGCACGCCCTATCACGGGGAAGAAGTAGCTCACGGAAACTCCGTCGTACTATGGCACGGGTGAACGCATTGGTCTTGGCGGGGAATGTGCAGATGGTGTGGGCTTATGTCCACACGGATCAAAATCCTGCTGATCGCCCATCCAGATGGGGACAGCGGGTCAAGTCTAAGTATCGCCATGCCCCGAAAAAGAGTTCTTGAGGCAGCCCTGCCCCAAGACCGTGCCGCCCAACGCCGTAGGCTTGGGAGTCTCCGTGAGCTTACTGTCCAGCCAGCCACCAAAAAACGATATTCAGCCGCTGTCGAGGGTTTCTTTTCTTATCTGCGAAAGGCCCAAACATCTCTACCTCACCGAAAGTCAGAGCTCGATCCGATTGTCTCAGACTACATCGAGTTTCTATGGAGTACAGGAGCTGGAAGGGCTCTAGCTGCGGACACCTTAGCGGGACTACAAGATATCCAACCAAATCTTCGTGGCAATCTGCCAGGGTCGTGGCGTCTGTTAAAGACCTGGTCAATCAACGAGATACCCGCCAGAGCACCTCCGTGCCCTGAACATGTCGTCCACGCTATGGCGGGATGGGCCTTTTTCAAAGGCTGGTACGCATTTGGGGTTTCTTTAATGCTGGGTTTCTACTCCATGTTGAGAACTGGCGAACTACATGGTCTCCGGTCTAGTCATCTTTTGTGTGGACGACATGATAAACAAATCGTGATTAGCCTTGGGCTTACCAAAGGAGGGAAGAGACACGGCGCGGCCGAAAGTGTTATCCTCGGGTTTGAGCCTGCTGTCTCATTGGTGAAACGATGGAAGTCTCTCGTAGACCCCGTGACTCCGCTGGTGAAGTCCACTGCCAAGTGGCGTAAATTGTTTAATGAGTGTCTAGACGCACTTAACTTGACGACCTTCAAATTTCGCCCATATTCCTTGAGAAGAGGAGGGGCAACGTACTGGTTTAGTAAACATCAGTCCCTAGACCGTTTGCTGGTACAAGGCCGATGGGCCTCTCAAAAAACAGCTCGAATTTACATTAATGAAGGGCTGTCCATGCTGACGAGCATGCAATTGCCAAAGACGCATCCCAATTTGAAACCGTTTCTTACTGTGTATGCCAACACGCTTCGTGACTTGAATTTTTTCACACTTGAGCCTCCAGTAAGTACTGGAAGTACAGGGGGCCGTGGTAGGAAGAAGAGACTCAGAACTTTGAGAAAGCCAAAAAAGGCCTTTTGTTCAGTGCGTGATGGGTTGTAATTTTATCCTAACAGGACAACACCTGTTTGTGATCTGGCACCTTTGATGCTAGAGGTATGGCTCGGCCAAGTAAGGTGGGATCACTGAGTGAGTTCAAATGCTTGGGGTCTGGCCCGGCTTGAACAATTGAAAGAAGGGATTTGGGAGAGGTGTTTCCTGTTTAGGTTTCTGTTTTCTTCGAATTTTTATTTGACTAAATCGCTGCGAAGTGGAACAAAAGAACGCATTTGCATCTTTAGATTCCCGCCCCCGGGGGTTAAGATGCTAATGTTGTTTGATGTTCCCTAGTGTTCTGGTTCAAGTCCCACCCTGCCCTCCCGAGGCAAGACCTTGATGGAGGGTAGGAAGAAGAGACTCAGAACTTTGAGAAAGCCAAAAAAGGCCTTTTGTTCAGTGCGTGATGGGTTGTAATTTTATCCTAACAGGACACCACCTGTTTGTGATCTGGCACCTTTGATGCTAGAGGTATGGCTCGGCCAAGTAAGGTGGGATCACTGAGTGAGTTCAAATGCTTGGGGTCTGGCCCGGCTTGAACAATTGAAAGAAGGGATTTGGGAGAGGTGTTTCCTGTTTAGGTTTCTGTTTTCTTCGAATTTTTATTTGACTAAATCGCTGCGAAGTGGAACAAAAGAACGCATTTGCATCTTTATATATGTATATATGATATATAATATGTATAATATATAATATATTATATATATACGATTATATGTGTATATAATATGTATATATAAATATATCTGTAATATGTATATATATATATATTGTATATAGGTTTTTTCCTCATTGTTCGAACAATGGGGGTCCCCGCCCCCGGCCCCAACAAAAACCCAGGCTTTTGGCGTCCCGAAAAATTGGCGTCGAGGATTTCATGCGGGAGGCAGCGATCACTTTCTGCCAACATATCACCTGCGGGTGATGGAGAACTATACAATATGATTCTGATAATAGTGGGATTTAATGGGATTTAATGGGATTTAATGAGATTTAATGAGATTTAATGGGATTTAATGTGATTTAATGGGATTTAATGGGATTTAATGGTGATTCAATGGGATTTAATGGTGATTTAATGGTGATTTAATGGGATTTAATGGTGATTCAATGGGATTTAATGGTGATTTAATGGGATTTAATGGTGATTCAATGGGATTTAATGGTGATTCAATGGGATTTAATGGTGATTCAATGGGATTTAATGGTGATTCAATGGGATTTAATGGGATTTAATGGGATTTTATGGTGATTTAATGGGATTTAATGGGATTTAATGGTGATTTAATGGGATTTAATGGTGATTCAATGGGATTTAATGGTGATTTAATGGGATTTAATGGTGATTCAATGGGATTTAATGGGATTTAATGGTATTTAATGGGATTTAATGGGATTTAATGGGATTTAATGGGATTTAATGGGATTTAATGGTGATTTAATGGGATTTAATGGTGATTCAATGGGATTTAATGGTGATTCAATGGGATTTAATGGTGATTTAATGGTGATTTAATGGGATTTAATGGTGATTCAATGGTGATTTAATGGGATTTAATGGGATTTAATGGTGATTTAATGGGATTTAATGGTGATTCAATGGGATTTAATGGTGATTTAATGGGATTTAATGGTGATTCAATGGGATTTAATGGGATTTGATGGTATTTAATGGGATTTAATGGGATTTAATGGGATTTAATGGGATTTAATGGTGATTCAATGGGATTTAATGGGATTTAATGGTGATTTAATGTGATTTAATGGGATTTAATGGTGATTTAATGGGATTTAATGGTGATTCAATGGGATTTAATGGTGATTCAATGGGATTTAATAGGATTTAATGGGATTTAATGGTGATTTAATGGTGATTTAATGGGATTTAATGGTGATTTAATGGGATTTAATGGTGATTCAATGGGATTTAATGGTGATTTAATGGAATTTAATGGTGATTCAATGGGATTTAATGGGATTTAATGGGATTTAATGGGATTTAATGGGATTTAATGGGATTTAATGAGATTTAATGAGATTTAATGGGATTTAATGTGATTTAATGGGATTTAATGGGATTTAATGGTGATTCAATGGGATTTAATGGGATTTAATGGTGATTTAATGGTGATTCAATGGGATTTAATGGTGATTTAATGGGATTTAATGGTGATTTAATGGTTAATGGGATTTAATGGGATATATGATGGTATACTCTCTGGTTATTTAACATAGCTATGGAAGCCATGGCCCATTGAAATAGTTGATTTACCCATTAGAAATGGTGATTTTCCATAGCTTCTGGTAAATTAACTGTTTGAATGAACTGTTCATAGTTATGAACTGTTATTGAATGTTAATAGTTTATGTTAATAGTTAATAGTTATGAACTGCTAATGAATGTTACTTAATGTTAATAGTTTATGTTAATGAATGTTAATAGTTTGTGTTAATGGATGTTAGTGAACTGTTAATAGTTTATTAACGTTACCCTCTGGTAAATTAACGGTTTGACCCTGAAAATAACAATTTTTTAATGGAAACTAATCTGAACCAAGCCCTATCTGCCAGGGTCTATGTTAATTTGCTGGAAGGTAAAGCTATGAACTGTTAGTGCATGTTAATGATATCTATTGGTTGTAATATTATTGTTAATAGTTTAGTTATCGATATCATTGACTTACTAGTTATTGGTTATGCTGACACAGTATCTATTCTAATAGTTCACTACAATGAGCATATACTGAAAAACCATAATGATATACTATAATTGCAATGATTTACTGTACTTTAATCAGTGGATTGGTTTTCACGGGACAATTTACAGGAAACCCCCCATGATCTTCATGGGAAAATCGATGGTTTCTGGTTTCGATTTTCCCTCACACCAATCCATTGACAGTAGTTATTTTTTGGGGGTCCTGAACATGGGGGTTCCCAATAGCTGGATGGTTTTTGTCAGGGAAAATCCCATCTACAAATGGATGATCTGGGGGTACCCCCCATTTTATGAAACCTCCATTTTGGTTCAAGGTTAAGGTATGTTAAGATAGGCAACATTTCTTGGTAACATCCATCCTGTCAAGAAAAAACGCTTCAGTGGTGAGGTACGAGACGTGAGCCGCCAGCAGTTCATGTGCAAGATGAAGAGGAAGAAGGTGGCACCAAGAAATGATTTTTCTGGGCATCACTTGAGGATTTTCCATTGAAAAGTCCTTGTGATTTTTGAATTTTGGTTGGGATATCGGCGAAGAAAGGGATTTTGAATTTTGAACTTCAGATTTCCAACCAATTCTAGGAACTAGTTGTGTGGTAGTTGGTTGAGGGTTGAGGGATGGTGAAAAAGTATGAAAAAGTTGGATTAGACCAAGGCATGACTTGGGGGATGCTCATCTTTCCACTTTCATCATCTTTCATAGGGATTATAGAAATGATATACAAATGATTCATGTGGCTAAAACAATGTCGTAAACCATCCATTTTCCTGGGAATGCTTTATATATACCACATAAATTTATGGTGAGTCATTGGGGATTGTTATTTATGGCATTGTTTTACCAACACTAACCACATTCTCACCATTAAACTTCATTAGATTATACTAAACCATCATTAACCATCATCATCAATCATATATTATATTCTGGTTTTACCAACATTAACCACTATTATACCAACCATCATTAACCATCATTAACCATCATTAACCATCATTGACCATAATTTATCAACCATTATCCCCTTAATGATCACTACTTGTCGGAAAAAAAATAAAAACACATGGTAAAATGATGAATCACCCGTTGTTTTACCAACATTAAATGGGATGTTTATATTTCCCCATCGCCCCATGATTTTCCCAGGCTGAAAAAGCCGTGAACGCGGCGAATGGTGTGGAGGTGCGTTCCGCAGCCAACATCCACCGTGACTCGGTGGAGGGGACGTTCTGAATGGGGGGTTTCTGGGATTTTTTTAAAGAAACAGCTGCTTGATGTTATCAAATATAACCATGGTTAATGATGGTTAATGATGGTTAATGATGGTTAATGATGGTTCATGATGGTTCATGATGGTTCATGATGGTTAATGATGGTTAATGATGGTTCATGATGGTTAATGATGGTTAATGATGGTTCATGATGGTTAATGATGGTTCATGATGGTTCATGATGGTTAATGATGGTTAATGATGGTTAATGATGGTTAATGATGGTTCATGATGGTTCATGATGGTTCATGATGGTTCATGATGGTTCATGATGGTTAATGATGGTTCATGAATGATGGTTAATGATGGTTAATGATGGTTAATGATGGTTAATGATGGTTAATGATGGTTCATGATGGTTCATGATGGTTAATGATGGTTCATGATGGTTCATCATGGTTAATGATGGTTAATGATGGTTCATGATGGTTAATGATGGTTCATGATGGTTCATGATGGTTCATGATGGTTAATGATGGTTAATGATGGTTAATGATGGTTCATGATGGTTCATGATGGTTCATGATGGTTAATGATGGTTAATGATGGTTCATGATGGTTAATGATGGTTAATGATGGTTCATGATGGTTAATGATGGTTAATGATGGTTCATGATGGTTAATGATGGTTAATGATGGTTAATGATGGTTCATGATGGTTCATGATGGTTAATGATGGTTAATGATGGTTCATGATGGTTAATGATGGTTAATGATGGTTCATGATGGTTAATGATGGTTAATGATGGTTAATGATGGTTGATATAACCATGATCAAATCTTATAAACCATGATGTGTTTTTTGTTGTTTTTTCATGAATCCATGAAACATCACCATGGTTTCATGGTTTGGGTTGGTTCAAACCCATGAAAAACCACTACAAGAAACACCACTTTTTGGGGATGACATCGCCAGAGAAATCTGGGTCATTTTTTCGTTCTCGACCTCACTAGTCTCACTGGAATGATGGTTGAGATTGAGTTTTTTTTGTGGGTGCCGCTTTCCCAGTGCTTGGATGAGATGGATGGATGATAAAGCCCCTGTTGGTTGATAAAAAAAGGATTATACTACCCTTTATAATATATATATTACATATATATATATTATATTGGGGATTATGAAAAATAATCCAAGAACTGGGAATCCCAATTTTAACCAACCAGGATTGAATGGAATAACAGAGGGTTTTGAACCCTGCACAAATATGTACCATGTTTTGACATTTTTTGACCCTAGCGTCAAAAGATGTGATATTTGAGGGATCACCATCCAATTTGCCAACGATTTGGATGTTCATCAAGGTACCAGGGTGCTGACATATCCCAAGAAATCCTTTTGCAAGATGGAATCTGAATCTAATTTCATGGATTTCAGATGATTTCAACGTCCCAGTGGGCATTTTCTGTAATGTAAGAGAATGGGTTTGCAAAATTGATGATGGTTAATTATGAACTAAGACTTACCCTTCAGTAATTAGCATGACGTCCCTGGCAGATAGGGGTTGGTTCAGATTAGTTTCCACTAAAACAATAGTAGTTGTTCATTGATTTTCAGGGTCTATATTAATTTACCAGAGGGTACAAAAACCCAGGGTACTACTCTTATTGTTACTAGTGATATAATATCTAACTATATATTTTTGATCATTGCAATAAGTAATCCGAACGGTTTACGAACGGAATGCGAAGTAAGGATCCAGCCAACAGCCTACTTGCGGGTGCAGTTCCAATTAGCAGTGCAGGTATGACTATAGTTGTAGGGGTTTTATATATGTTCCATAAATGGGGGTACCCCAATGTGGATGGTTTATGGTGGAAGATCCATCTATAAATGGATGATTTAGGGGTACCCCCATTGCAGGAAACCTCCGTATATATATATATATGTATATCATATATCATATATCATATATCATATATCATATATCATATATCAAATATTATCACATCTTATGGAAGTTATAGGGTTTCTACCATGGTTACTCCCATAAAATACCCTATAGTTATAGGTGTCTCACATCCCATATTGAGAGAGGTTATCACCATGGTTTTTCCCATAAAATCACCCAACTGCATTCCCGACTTTCCATGGCTTTCCGAATGCCACGAAAACAGGCCCCTGCCGTTGCCGCCGTCGCAACCGCTGCTGCGGTGCCAGTGGCACCACCACCACCACCAGGCCAAACTGACCTGGGGTTTCACGTGCGAGGTGGTGCCCTTGGGGTTTATGGTTATTTAACAGTTTGCTATTGAAAATTGTCGTTTATAGTTGATTTACCCATTGGAAATGGTGATTTTCCATAGTTATGTTAGTTTACCGGAGGGTATACTCTCTGGTAAATTAACGGTTTGACCCTGAAAATCACCAAATTCTAGTGGAAACTAATCTGAACCAAGCCCTATCTGGCAGGGTCGTCATGTGAATTTACTTGAGGGTATATCGAACTACTTAATGGGGCACCACAGTTGTGATTTCTTTATTTTCTCAGCCAAAAATCCATCACTGGGCGAATATATCGTTGATTCTTTTGGAGGGTGGTTCGGGGGTGGGGACCTTTTCAGTACATCCAAGACTCTTGGGAATCCTATCCCAGTACTGATCCGAAATGGATAGATCCCAATACTAATCCAGTCTTTCTAAGGGGGATCTTATTTGATATCAGGTAAAAGGGATCAAGAAATCTATTGCCGTTTACAGAGGTCAACACCCTTTGGCTGTACCCTGGTTTTACATGAAAATATCTGGTGTTCATTGATGTTCATTCCCTCATCCAGATTGTGAATATATTGCCTATAGGCTTTGACACATCCCCATACATCGTCATACATCCCCATACATCGTCATAAATTATATGGCTTTCACTATACATTATCTACAGACATGGATGTGTTTACAGGATTTTACAGCTTTCCTGTTTTTTTTTCATTGAAAATCGAGGGAGCCCAAACTTCGCCATTGGTTTTCCTATCAAAACGCCCCAGTAAACGGCAAGCCCTGCAGTCCAACGAACTGCGGTTGCTGCTTGAGAGTTCTACAGGCGGACCGGAGGGGAGAGGACTGGTGATGAAAACAGCGGGATATTGTGGATATACAAGCTATATACCTGGTTGATGCTTTCAGAAACTAGTACTTTACAAAGCAGAAATTGTTATTTTCGCCAACTCAATATAAGGGATATATATATATATATTATGCAAGCATGCATGCATGCATACATGCATACATACATAGATACATAGATACATAGATACATAGATACATAGATACATAGATACATAGATACATAGATACATAGATACATAGATACATAGATACATACATACATAGATACATAGATACATAGATAGATAGATAGATAGATAGATACATACATACATACATACATACATACATACATACTACATACTACATAATACATAATACATAATACATAATACATGCATGCATGCATGCATCCATACATCCATCCATCCATAAACAATATATAAAACTGGATGGTGGTGGTTGGTGGCTTCAGATATTGTTTTTTTTTTTTTATGTTCCATCCTGGGATGATCCCGGTTGACTGGTACTGCGAGGTACGAAACGTACGGGATGTGCATCCCACACAACGTATCTGTGGTTTTTTTTAAAATCCATTTTGGACCCATAGAATCCCATATATAAGTGGGGATCTTCCATATATATATAGAATTATATATATACACATATATAATTGGGGCCAATTGGGGCTGTAATCCATTTACTAAGTGGGATGCACCCCCAACTAAGTAATCTTTCCAAGGATTCGCAAATTAGAGCTTAAACACGCAAAAAGACATATGCTGATAACATGATTTCAAGATATTTTATCGGCAGTTTGCTATAGAAAATCACCATTTTTAGTAGGTAGATCATCTAACTACATGGGTATTTTTCCATTTCGCAAACTGTGAATGTTTACTGGAGGTTACCCTCTGGTAAACTAACATAACTATGGAAAATCACCGTTTTCAATGGGAAAATCCACTATAAATGGATCATTTTCAATAGCTATGTTAGTTTACCAGAGGGTATCTGATGTCTTTTGGCATGACCATCTCTTGCCAGGAGTCAGCTCTCCCTGAGCGAATCTACACTGTCAGAGTTGGAAAACGCGGTCTTCCGTTTGCGAATCAAATTCACCTTGGTGGTCCTTAAATGGCTATGAATCAATACCTATTAATACCATTTTTAGAGGGATGAACATCCATTTACCAGCTATTTTTATGTTCACCAGGGTTTCAGAAAGTCTCGCCTAAAACTGTTGGAACTGTTAAAATATGATCAGTATTGATCAGTGGGATAGGTTAAATCGCCTAAAACTGCTGGAACTCTTGGAATTGATTGGATTTCTTTTCTGAAAATATGATACCCCCAACCCACATGGCTTATCATCATTTTCCTATTTGGTGGCCGTCAAGGGGGAATCAATGCCCTGATTTTCATACACCCATCATGCATCATTTTGTTTTGTGCTGGTCATAATTACCCTCTGGTAAACTAACAGTTTGCTATAGAAAATCAGCATTTGTAATGGGTATTAATAGGTAAATCAACTATAAATGGCCATGTTCAATAGCTATATTAAATTGCAGAGGGTATATCTCATGATACTCCTATCAAGAAAAGGACATTACCAGTTACTGTAAATCCTTCTTGTTTATGCTAACGCCGCCCGTAGAGACGCGGGGTTTTTTAACGTTTTTTTACTGCGTTCATACTTTTTGTGGGTTGTCTGGGTGGGGGGGGTGGGGTGATGTTAATGTTCCTTGGAAGCGTTACGTGACATACGCTGGGGTTGGGGTGGGGGGGGGGGGGTGTGTTAACGTTCTGGAAGCGTTACGTGACATACGCTGGGGTTGGGGTGGGGGGGGGTGGGGTGATGTTAACGTTCCTTGGAAGCGTTACGTGACATACGCTGGGGTTGGGGTGGGGGGGGGTGGGGTGATGTTAACGTTCCTTGGAAGCGTTACGTGACATACGCTGGGGTTGGGGTGGGGGGGGTGGGGTGATGTTAACGTTCTCCAGTAACTTACTTCTGAGACGAGGTTGATGCTACGTTGTAACATCTTGTCTACATCTTCTCACAACTAACTTCGGATACGCTCTGGATGCTACGTTGTAACATCTTCTCTCCAGTAACTAACTTCGGATACGCTCTGGATGCTACGTTGTAACATCTTCTCTCCAGTAACTTACTTCTGAGACGAGGTTGATGCTACGTTGTAACATCTTGTCTACATCTTCTCACAACTAACTTCGGAAACGCTCTGGATGCTACATTGTAACATCTTCTCTCCAGTAACTAACTTCGGATACGCTCTGGATGCTATGTTGTAACATCTTCTCTCCAGTAACTTACTTCTGAGACAAGGTTGATGCTACGTTGTAACATCTTGTCTACATCTTCTCACAACTAACTTCGGATACGCTCTGGATGCTACGTTGTAACATCTTCTCTCCAGTAACTTACTTCTGAGACGAGGTTGATGCTACGTTGTAACATCTTGTCTACATCTTCTCACAACTAACATCTGGGCTACTCACAACTAACTTCGGATACGCTCTGGATGCTACGTTGTAACATCTTCTCTCCAGTAACTTACTTCTGAGACGAGGTTGATGCTACGTTGTAACATCTTGTCTACATCTTCTCACAACTAACTTCGGATACGCTCTGGATGCTACGTTGTAACATCTTCTCTCCAGTAACTTACTTCTGAGACGAGGTTGATGCTACGTTGTAACATCTTGTCTACATCTTCTCACAACTAACTTCGGATACGCTCTGGATGCTACGTTGTAACATCTTCTCTCCAGTAACTTACTTCTGAGACGAGGTTGATGCTACGTTGTAACATCTTGTCTACATCTTCTCACAACTAACTTCAAAGCCTTGGCAATGGACCTACAGCTGGCAGTACAGATACAACAATGGCAAAGACCTTTGGACAGCTGTGCCACATGTCCTGAAGCACATCAGAAATGCCTGAGTGCAAAACAGCCCGCGTCTTTATGGGCGGCGTTACCTTGTTTATGAATCATTGCCTACGGATGAGGTAGCCCTGACCAGGACCTACAGAAGTTTTGACCGCCAAAGACATTCCAAAAATACCTTGAGTCGCAGAGTTGGTTACAAGGAAAAATCAACAGGACCCACCCCTTCTGGTAAACCCAAACAAACATAGTTTGTTTCAACATGTTTCAGGCGTATTTTTGCCAACAAGAACACTCCCAATGATTAGGTCTTGGTCAACTTGCAAGGAGCACCACATTTTGCCGTGTCCAACGAAAGTTTCCCGGCGAGCGGGCCAGCCGTGCATGGGCCAAATGGACCCAGGGTCGTACAGGCAATGCTGGATGCTCTGCCAGAGGTCCTTGTGGTTCGATGTTAATGTGGTATAAAAACCCCGGATGACACCAATGTCAAAGCCGGATGAATACTTGGTGATCCCTACTGACAACCATTGACTTAAGAAAAAAATGAAATGGTACCACGCATTATCACGCTATGATTTTCCACTGGGGCTTTATATGCTTTATGGATTTTATGGCTTAAGATTCTCCGGTATATTTGGCATTATCATAATCCCTTTGTCGGTTCTTTATGAGAATTCCTACTGACCAACCCGCTGCATTTTTCATGAAATTCTCATCCCTACTAAGCTTTCCCGAAATGATGAAATTCATTGAAATCGTGACAGGAAAATTGCTACAACGCTGTAAACCATATCAAAATGGGGTTTTAATATGTTTTAATATGGTTTAATGGTTTAAATGGATCCCAAAAGCCACTCATTTCAATATTTGAATGGTTTTAAGATCCCCCAAAAAAAAATCAAAAAATCAGCATTTTTAATGGATCTCAACACCCATCCCATTGTTATTTTGTAGGTTGATGGCGGGTCCCGGGTCCCGGGTTGATCTTGTGATGCTGGATCTGGACCAGATCCTCCAGGTATCCATATCCTAAAAACCAGCCTGCTTATTGGGTTGGTAAATATACTATAATTGGATATCATTGGATACTTTTTTTGAGATTGGTAGATGGCTTCTTTTTTTTTCTTTTTCTCAAACTTTCTTGGTGGTGGCAACTGCGACAGACTCGCAAGAAAAACTCCTGATTTGTGAGATCTGCAGCCCAACTGGCGCTCCGACATTGATGCCCAACGAGTTTGATGCAGTACTGAAGGTGAATCATCAAACATGCTGATAAACTCTATGTCATTAAGCAGCATAAAATTGAGAATACCAAGCATTCCTGGTTGGTGCTTTGGAACAATTTTATATAATTTTATGACTTCCCATTCAGTTGGGAATTTCATCATCCCAACTGACGAACTCATATTTTTCAGAGGGGTAGGTATACCATGGTATACCATGGTATACCATCAACCAGAATTGAGAATACCAACCATTCGTATTTGTCTCCCACGTTAGGGACTTTTGTGCAGCGAAAGTATTTTCCGAGCCATGAGGGGCCACATTGTAGCACCTTGACATCGTAGCCGCGTCGTCCCGTGACTTGCACGTTGGACGCTGAAAAGACGCCACGAGATTTGACGCGCCACTCTGGATCTTGTTTTTTTTGAATGGTTTTCTTGGGAATTTTCTTGGGAAATCTTGGTTTTCTTGGGAAAATCTCATGGAATTCATATGGATTTGATTCATTCCGGAAACCCATCGATTTCGTTCACAACGGCATGATGGGATTCGGCTCACTGGTGCGTTTGACGTAGGGTTGCTGGATGGGTTGCTGGGGGTTGCTGGGATGATGATAACTACAATGTGGGGCCCCCAAGATAGCTAAGTTGGTTTATAACTCCAATAACTATGGTTTATGGTACTTATAACTATAGTTATGGGGGTTTATAAACCAACTTATAACTGGGGGGCCCCACATTGTAGTGATGAAATGGATCATTCCTGAAAATTCACTGCGTTTAGCACCAGTAAGTTTGCCAATCATGGCCATATTTCAGGCGAACTTTCAGGATGTTTTTTTTGATTCCACAGCAGATGAGGAGATCCTTGTGCTGACCAAGTTCGTAGAATTCGCACATCAACGGACATTTCAGGATGGTGAACTATTAAAATTCAGCCAGATGGGATATGTATGGGGAAAATATGTATATCTGGAAATAAATATATTTCAATGATAAAGATTCGCGTGCGGAACCCACAACAAAAAGTAATTATATTAACCTTTCTTTTGCCACTAGCGTGAGATCTATGAAATGTCCTCATTTTTCAAATCTCAAGCTGTAAGAACATATTGTATCAGCATAAGATCATGTCCAGACAACTCATATGTCAATTTCTGAAACCTGAAGAGGTCCCACGGCAGAAGTTCTCGTCATCACTAACAATGTTGGAAGTACAACCAAGATCCAACTGCACTGAAATCTGAAACCTGCTTAAGTCTACTAAACTCAGAAGTGGTGACAAATAGGTTTTCATCATATGTCAGAAACTAGTATCTATAAACTGGTTGGTGGTTTGGAACCATGGAATTTCATGACTTTCCATATATTGGGAATTTCATCATCCCAACTGACTTTCATATTTTTCAGAGGGGTACAATGTGGGGCCCCCAAGATAGCTAAGTTGGTTTATAACTCCAATAACTATGGTTTATGGTACTTATAACTATAGTTATGGGGGTTTATACACCAACTTATAACTGGGGGGCCCCACATTGTAGGTATACCACCAACCAGTAAATCATATAAACATCGTAGTACATCACTTTGGATCTCTGATTCTCCCTTGATCATGCCCATGGATGCCTTGCTAGCAGCCTTCTCACCGGACATTTCAGGCAGTGACGACGCAGGGATGGGTTGAAACTTGAGACTTTAACAGTACCGTGTAGTAGATGTGTACATACAGACTCTAACAGCATTCCCGGGGTGTAGTATTGTTGAAATTTGAGACTCTAAGAGTATTACCGGTGATATCTGATTCAACAATTGCACGTTTGCCTCTCTGTTTTTTGTCAAGCTCTGTTGCAATCTTATCCCAAAAGGTGATTGGGAGGCTAGGATTGGAAGCGCCATTTCTCCAAGCCTGGGAATTTTGGATCTCCAGAGCTTCGAAGTGTAGCAACTCCCATGGTATGATAAAAAGGCATTTGGTCCCAGATATCTTAACTGCTTGGTGGTGACTGGAACCATGGAATTAGAAATGACTTTCCATATATTGGGAATTTCATCATCCCAACTGACTTTCATATTTTTCAGAGGGGTACAATGTGGGGCCCCCAAGATAGCTAAGTTGGTTTATAACTCCAATAACTATGGTTTATGGTACTTATAACTATAGTTATGGGGGTTTATACACCAACTTATAACTGGGGGGCCCCACATTGTAGGTATACCACCAACCAGTAAATCATATAAACATCGTAGTACATCACTTTGGATCTCTGATTCTCCCTTGATCATGCCCATGGATGCCTTGCTAGCAGCCTTCTCACCGGACATTTCAGGCAGTGACGACGCAGGGATGGGTTGAAACTTGAGACTTTAACAGTACCGTGTAGTAGATGTGTACATACAGACTCTAACAGCATTCCCGGGGTGTAGTATTGTTGAAATTTGAGACTCTAAGAGTATTACCGGTGATATCTGATTCAACAATTGCACGTTTGCCTCTCTGTTTTTTGTCAAGCTCTGTTGCAATCTTATCCCAAAAGGTGATTGGGAGGCTAGGATTGGAAGCGCCATTTCTCCAAGCCTGGGAATTTTGGATCTCCAGAGCTTCGAAGTGTAGCAACTCCCATGGTATGATAAAAAGGCATTTGGTCCCAGATATCTTAACTGCTTGGTGGTGACTGGAACCATGGAATTAGAAATGACTTTCCCATCATATTGGGAATTTCATCATCCCAAGTGGCTTTCATATTTTTCAGAGGGGTAGGTATACCACCAACCAGATCATATAAACGTCGTAGTACATCGGATAGAACATATTATATTATTTTAAATCCATATAAATCCATATCATACCATATAAATCCATATTATACCATTATACCTATATTATTGAACAACAAGAACATTTTGTGGTTTGTGCATGGACAGGGCAACAACACCATAGTCCCATACTGGGGGATAGCTATCGAAAATGGTGTCATGAAACATGGCAGGAAGATCCCCGAAGAAAATGTGGACATTGATGTAAAAGGGAAAACTATGGAACTAAAACACATCTGGTTGGTGGTTTGGAACATGAATTATATTTTTCCATATGCTGGGAATAGTAACCCCAACTGACTTTCATATTTTTCAGAGGGGTTGAAACCACCAACCAGCACATGTTAACGCATATTTTTCCCAGCAAATCATGGTACATTGGGACATGGTTGACCACAAGAGGCACCCATTTTCAACATTTGAATGAGAAAAGTCCAGGGTTGCCTGTAAAATGCCACTGGAATTCCCCATTTCATCATTTCATCCTCAATTGAAGCCAGTTTAGGAAGTCATCAAGAGTCATATGAGTCATCAAGTAATCCTTTCCCCATCCCTTCCCTATTCCCCCTATTCCAAACACCCAAAAAATATCAGCCATGCTGGATGTAGGGGCTGAATTATTTGAATCCCAGCAACCATTGGAGACCACCAAGAGGGGGCCTTTTTGGGGATGGCTTTTTTCTACAACCATGGGACTTGGTTTTAGGGGATACCCGGCCTGGTAAACGTGACCACAGAAAACTATGGAAAGATCCACCATGCTATGTAGCTGGGAAAACCTCCACTATTTCGACTGGGCCATTTTCAATAGCAAACTGTTAGTCATTACCAGAGGGTAATGTGGGGATGGGTCAAGTTACCTATGAACTTACCATATGACTGGGGCAAGTTTACCGCAATAACTGTCCGTAAATTTTATAAATACCAGCTATTTTAGTGTAGGCTACCAGGCTTTTGACTATCTAACCATGTGGTTATTCACAAATAATACACCATCCATTGGGGATGCATAGTTTCTACAACCCATTTCTGGCAAAGTTGGGATTGTATTAATTGTAGTGCGTGGGCATTCCCATTGAAAAAATGCTGATCCCCCCATTTGTCCCATTTTATCCCCAGCATGGCGGGTTTAATCCCCGTTCTTGAGGAGTTTTTGTTCCATTTTTATCACCAAGGTTGTCATTGTCAAATCACCGGCTTTTTCATTGCTGAAAAATCACCTTGTTTCATGATAAAATGCAGATTTCAGGACGGTGAGAAAACTAGGATTTAGGAATATACAGTTAAATACGTAAAGAAAAGATCATACCATTGTCTCATACCAGTATCGTCAGAAATATCAGTATAATCAAACGTGGCATTTAACCATTCACCATTTATAGATGATTTTACCAGCTATAAACCTCCATTTACAGAGGATTTCTCATCAAATTTCCTATATGATTTCTATGATTTTCCTATTGTTTATAGGGGAAATGACCGAATATCTGGGTACATTATAACGACCTCACTGTTCTCCCTCACTGGAATTATAGTTAGATTGCAGGGAATTATCCCAAAATGGCCCAACAATTCAGATGCGTGAATTATTGTAATTTACCCAGATTCATTTTCCATTGATTCTTTTTTCATGGACATTTTTTCATGGATTTCATGGGCACAATCATGGGAACATGATAATTTACCCAAGAATATCCCAAATAAATACCTCCATTGACTTTCGGATAGCCAGGTCACGACGGGCTTCAGACTTCCTTCGCAGATACAGGTCCGGTGTCACGCTGGAAAGTTTGGCTGACTGTGGGTCAACACATTGGAAAAATGGGATATACAGGAAAGAAGATACATATACAATGTGGGGCCCCCCAGTTATGTTTGATGGTTTATAAACCCCATGAATACTATAGTACTCGTAATAAAAAGTATCAGAAACCATAGTTATTGGAGTTCTACCAACTTAGCTATATAGGGTGGCCCACATGGTGTATATACTGTATATATATATATTCGAATAAACCTCGGCTGACACTTGATGTTTATATTTTTTTAAAGTTAATATCTATAATTTTAGCTCTGTAAATCAGACATTTTCTTGCTTTTCCCCCACAGATTCATGAACCACCTGCCACATTCTTGAGATGCGGTTCCAGTTACATGTTTCACCATAGTTATAGGGGCTATATCCTAACTAATAGAGGTTATCACCATGGTTATTTCCATCAAGATAACTCCATTCCCATCCATCACCCATCATTGTTTGTGATATATCCCATGGAAATATCACTATTCAATTCCCATGATATTTCCATATACCCTCTGGTAAACTAACATAACTATGGAAAATCACAAATATTAATGGGAAAACTCACTATAAATGGCCATGTTCAATAGCTATGTTAAATTACCAGAGGGTAAAGCGGGCTTAAAACCCCCAACTGCAACCCCCCAAGTTCTTCGGAACCAGGTGTGCCAACATTTGCGGAACACCCTCACGATGCGGCGTCGGAGTTCCTGATGCTGCCAGGCACTGCAGATGGGTGAGCAATTTTGGTCATGATATGCTCCCGGAATTCGTTTCAGATATGCAGGACCTGTCTACATCAATGTGGAAAAACAATGGAAAACTCATGGAAAACTCCGAAGTAGATCTTCACGGAGTAGATGTTCAGCGCAGCGAAATGTTTAGAGTCTATGCGGCGATAAATCCGGCATGTTTTTTTTCCTAAACCACACTAGTCACATCCCCTCATGTGAGGCCAGAAGATTCACCACACGGCACTTGCCACGCACTTTGGCGGATCGCTTTTCGGGGAAGAGGGTAGGTTTGTGTCTATAGCTAGGGATAACTAGGCTATATCCTGTGAAATGATATGATCCACTTTCTGAATGTTGCTGTCATCCGGAAGTAGAACGAATGTCCTTGAGGATTAAACGAGTGTTTTCTAGAGGATTTTTTCGGGATGCTCCCATTCGTCGGACGGGCCTAAGATGGTGGATGCACCCCCCGTACTGGAGTGAAAATAGGCATCAAAAGATATGGTGGTTTCCTAAAATTGGACATGACCAAAATGGAGGGCTTAGTTCATGGAAAGTCCCATTTTTTGAATGGATGATGACTGGGGGTACCCCTACGTCTATTCCTAATAAGCAATGATTAAGCAATGAGATCAAGGAGAACTCTCACGAACAGTGAGGGCACACTGCCTGGACGTATCTTGCTCTCTACAATTCTACAATTGGGATCGACAAAAAGGGAGAATGGAATGATGTAGTAGAATCCATGCAATGGGTCTGACAGTCTGAACTTAAACAGTAGATATCCGAAACTTTTCTTGTGAAAGTCAGTGGATTTATCACATTTTATCACTATGTAGTGTGGTCAGGCAATCATGATTTAGGGCCCCACTATTACCATTTGGGGATTTTTGTAACAGGGGTTGGTAACTGTCCCATTTTGGGAATATTGGACATCACCGGTATATGTAGCCATCTAGTAGACCATATACCTAATGGTTGGGTGATGTTCAATGGGGACATTTAATGACCCATGTGTAAACAATCTCCCCAACTAATTTCACTATTGATTTTGGCACATTAGAAGTTGATTCTCCTACAGGATATCTCAGGCCAACATTTCAGAAAAGGCAGCGGAACATGCCTCAGGTATTTGCCAGAGATATCCCCATCATATCATATTGCAGCAAAGAATCCTAGATTTGGATACCCTCTGGTTATGACTAACATAGCCATGGAAAAACTTCATTTTTAATAGGTAAACCATCTGTTTCTATGGGCCATTTCCCATGGCTATGTTGAATAACCAGAGGGTATCTAAGAAAACCCCCCTCCTGAAAACTTATGTGGAACATTTGACAATGATTTCCCTTGGAACATTTGCAAAAGAATGATTGCATTCAAAGATTGCACCTTTTCGTGGGTTCCAAGTCATTTGACAACGGTTTTCCTTGGAAAAAAATGCAACATATTGCAAGAATTATGGTGTTCCAAGTCATTTGACAATGATTTCTCTTGGAAAAATGGACATTTCTTGGGTTCCAAGTTGGTTTTCAGGCATGTAGCCATGAAATAGACCACGACTTCCCAGGTCGCTCCTGGGCTCTCCCCATGGATTTGCGCGGAGGCTGGCGACCAAGGCAGTGAACAAGGCACATGGCCCGTTGGTCGGGGAAGCTGGTGGTGTGTGGTGGATCTATCATCGTATCCTCTGGGAAACTAACAGTTTGCTATTAAAAATGGCCCAGTCGAAATAGTTGAGTTACGTATTAAAAATGGTGATTTCCCATAGTTATGTAAACGTTTACCAGAGGGTATATATTAATTATATATATATACTCATAGATTTCAGGTTTTAGAGGTATTTTCCATGTACTTTCTACATTTGGAGCTGTTTTCTTTCCCTCATTTTGACCTTGTTTGCCCATTGTACCGCCAGGCTGCTTGGTTTCATGACGCAGTGGTAGACTTTCAGGAGACGGAATTCTTTTGGCAGGCCGTCGAAAAATGTGTGATGCCGAATCCATGGGGAACTGGGAAATGGGTATTATATGGTGATTATCCATGGTTAATAATCACCATGTTTATAATACCATAATACCATAATAGCCATCATGAATATATGGTATAATCATCCATGGTTAATAATCACCATTATTGTTAATAATTATCAGGTTATTCATTATTTATGGTGATTATCTGGTTAATGAGGGTTAATAATGGGTGATCATGGGCTTCCCATACATCTAATACTTATATCCAATAGCTGGATGGTTTCTGAATCATGGATTTTCTCCATCGAACTCAAAGGATGATTTGAAGGTACCCCCATTTTCGTAAACCCCCATATGATGGGATATGACTATAACGGGACAAATTGTAATATATATATATATCGTAGATACCATACTGCATCTATTCCAACAGAATTTTCTATATGAGCATCATCC
The DNA here is from genome assembly GCA_947184155.2 of Cladocopium goreaui. Lineage (NCBI taxonomy): Eukaryota > Dinophyceae > Suessiales > Symbiodiniaceae > Cladocopium > Cladocopium goreaui. Next base: position 170,519 of record CAMXCT020006785.1, on the reverse strand, counting down.
CCAAGTCACCATGAGTTAACCTATGCTAAGTCACCGTCTATGTCTGCTTGGATGATTTGGAGGTCCCTTTCCTCAACGGTGTCACCTCCAAAAGATGGAGATGTTTGATGATTTTTGGCCGGCCATCTTCCAGGTAACAGCCCATCCCTACGAAAAGGGGGCAGAATGAGCATTTTTTTTTGGGGGGGGGTACCCTCTGGTAAACTAACATAGCCATGGAAAATTGCCCATTTATAGATGGTTTACCCATTAAACATTATGATTTTCTATGGCTACGTTAAATAACCAGAGGGTACCATTGAGACGTACATGATGAAAGTCCTGATTTTGGATGAGATCAAGATTTTTGGAACCATGGAACCATGGTGTTTAAAAAACAAGCGCAAAAAATACCATGGAGGTGACGGTTGACGTTGACATTTTTTGAGTACAAGTGACATGGTCTGGTGTTTTCTCTGTGTGAAAACAGCAGCTGTGGCTTGTCCTGTCCATGTTTTTTTGCTACCTACAGCTACTCAAAAATTAGGATCATGATCTCAGTGGCCTCTCAGTGGCCTCTTCCGGGAGCCCATGGAGGCACTTGGAAGTATAGAAGTTAATGAGTTTAACTATAGCTATTCTTTATTTAGAAACTATTGAAATCCATGTTTCATTAGGGTTTTTACTATTATTGTTCATGATGATTAACATGAGTTAATTAGCTATTGAATATGGTTCGCTATTGTTATTTATTGATTACCCTCTGGTAAACGTTTACATAACTATGGAAAATCACCATTGAAATAGTGGATTTTCCCATGAAAAATGGTGGATCTTTCCATAGTTTTTTGTAGGTTTACCAGGCCGGGTACCATGAGTTCCGGCAACTACGAATGGTTTTTTGGAATTTTCCGACCATCTGGTGATGACTTCGAAGAGTTCAACTTGGCGTTCGAATCCCGAAGAGGATCCTATGCTTAATGGTTGGTGGTTTGGTGGTGACTGGAACCATGGAATTTTATGACTTTCCATACATATATATATATATATAAGTATATATATATATATATACATATATATATATATATATACATATATTGGGAATGTCATTTTATCCCAACTGACTTTCACTCCATGATTTTTCAGAGGGGTAGGTATACCACCAACCAGATATGATGTGGGGAAAACCAGTGATGTTTGATGGTTTATAATTTATTATAAACCCCATGAATATATACTATAGTTATTTGCATATCATAAACCATAGTTATTGGAGTAAACCGATGCGTTACTTAAATAGTAATTCAATGTTAATGTTGTGAAGGGAAAAAAGCCAACCTCTGTAGAACATCTGCAATAATTATATAATTAGTCAAACATCTGTAAACATTTCACATGGTTGCTTGGGATTAGTAAAAAAACATGTTGACAGATGATGGATTAGTCCACCATTCCATTTGAACTTAAAACCATTCAGTTACATTAGTCAAGCTTTGGGATTAGTGATTAGCTAAGCCCATGTCATGGGCATGTCTTAACCGTTTTAACCATTCACCAGCAACCATATTGACCATCTATACCTGGTTGGTGGTTTGGAACATGCATTTTATGACTTTCCATGTATTGGGAATGTCATTTTCTTATCCCAACTGACTTTCACTCCATCATTTTTCAGAGGGGTAGGTCAACCACCAACCAGATGAACATTTTTTTATTTTCCATTTCATATATGGGATGTCATCCTTCCCATTGACGAACTCCATCATTTTTCAAGATGGGCACATTGCACCACCAACCAGATGGTTATTAATTAATGGTTTTTCTGGTTATTCATGGTTGTTTTCATTAACATTATTGATCCAGTTAACCACCATTAACCACCATTGATAATGTCCAATAACCACCATTACATACTATCTATGCTGGCACCGCTCCAGGCACAAAAGTTTGCCCGTCGTCACGTAGTGGCTGAGGTGGCTCGGGATCTCCAGGGATGTACGTGTAGGAGATGCCTATCATCGCCGTAGATTCTCAAAAAAAATGCCTATAAACATGGGAATCATGGGAAAATAATCTATAAACAATGGGAAAATCATGGGAAGATACGGACAAATATGGGGATCTGCTTGGTGCTTTGGAACATTTGGATTATTTTTCCATCATATTGGGAATGTCTATACCTGGTTGGTGGTTTGGAACCATGGGAATTTTATGACTTTCCATTTAGTTGGGAATGTCATTTTATCCCAACTGACTTTCACTCCATCATTTTTCAGAGGGTTTCAAACCACCAACCAGCATGGATATCTGCCGATGTCAGTTGCATCTACCTTTGCCATCTGCATTAAAACTCAGATTTCGCAGTACAAGGCGTAGCCCCAGAGATGCTTTTCCACCAACTTTCGCACACAGATTTGTTTGTTCATATTCGTATAAAGGGGAACGCCGCAGAAGAAATCTAATTTGTTTTTGCAGCAGAAGTCTCTAAAAGAACAACTCCAGGTATTCTTGCAATTGAGCACATATAAAGGTATCCCTACTACAGTGGTTTGGAGGGTTACGGCTTAGGAGGTTTGAAACTTAAGACACAACAGAACGCACATGCCGTCATCCAGTGCTCAGTTGCTGGGCTTTTAAGTTTCTATAGATATATACATGTATATATTATATATATATGTATATATATATATGTATTTAAACCGTTGAGACCCACACTACTAACACTACAACAGAGTCTTTGATCGGCAGATCGCTTGACCTGATAGTGTGTTTGTTGCTAATCCCCTCCTCACAGAATGCATCCCATAAATAAGTGGATACTGATATTTCAGATGATATTTCAGATGATATTTCTGTGTAGGCGTGCTCCGTCAGAAGTGGGGCAACAAACATCTTGGCTTTCAGACATGAAAACGCTCGTGAACGAACTCCACCAGGCGTTCGGCTTGGGAGTGGTCACCGGTGGTGTGTTGCTGCTAACTGCTCCACCCAGCGCAGCACCAAAGACGATGAGGTGCGCAGCCCGTGGATTCTGACCATGGGATCATGAGGAGAATCCCATGGGTCCGGGGTGGAGGATGGCGATCCATGTGGTGCCCTGAGAATCTGTATCTATTGTGGTAAAAAAAGAGAATCATCCAGGAGGGAAGATATGGAATATGGCTGACTTAATAAACTCATTTATGGTAATCATGGGGATATGTCACTATTGGCTTTACCACATTATGGATGTACCAAAATTTTCGGTTGGGTGATATAGTCGACATTGACATGAGACATGGATCACTGCCGCAGACCCCAGCCATCAAGGCTAGCCAGTCGCCAGCTGTAAAATCATCCTCACCATTTGAGGCTTGGAAAGAGTTGGGTAGCAAGACACGTCCAAAAAATAATATTTTAGAAATCACCGAAATAACTTGCTCGTTTTTATATACCCAACATGATCCAAGGTACCCTCTGGTAAACTAATAGTTTGCTATTGAAAATGGACCATAGAAATAGTAAATTTACCCAGCTACATAGCATGGTGGATCTTTCCATAGTTGCGGTTGTTCATAGGTTTTCATCCCACACATGGCCCAGACATTTGGTCCTCAAAATCCCCAAACTCCGGGTGATCTGAAAAAAACTCGCTGCCAGGTCAGTTGCCCCGGCGCCGCTTTCGCAGGCAAGAGCTGGTTCACCTTAAGTTGCCTCAGGGAAGAGGTCAAGTGGATTATAGTGGATAGAAATGTGGATTTGACAAATATATTTTGAAATGATTTAAGAAGTGGAGGTTTCCTAAGTCATGTCAAGTAATGCCAGTCAACCATTGAAGACATATTTAGTTCGATGGACTTTCCCATGATTCATAAACTTAAATAAACTATCCATATTGAATAGATCCCCCATGGAAACAGCCATTGGTGACTGGTTTTTTATGTCGTTCCTATCCCAAGAGGACTGGGAATTCTAGAGAGGCATGAGCCCGATGTGAAATAAAGGATTAATACCAAGTACCCTATGGTAATTTAACATAGCTATTGAAAATACCTCATTTATAGTTGATTTACCTGTTCAAAATGGGTAAACTAACGGTTTGCTATGGAAAATGGCCCATAGAAATAGATGGTTTACCTATTCAAAATGGTGATTTTCTCTAGTTATGGTAGTTTACCAGAGGGTAACCAACACCACCCAAGGCAAGAAAACTCTAGATACCAAAGATTCAATCAAGCAATATCAAGCACATATCAACTGGCACAGTTGGACTGCCACGCGACTTTGCATGTGCTTAGGACTCTGGCCTTTTGTTCTTCCATTCATATGATAATGGGTTTAGTTCATAAGCAATTGTCCCCATCATGTCCCGCTTAGTTTGGCTCAGGATCTCTTACAGAGAACCTCTAAAAGGTGTAATTTCACAGGTGTGTTTGTAGATGTTTCCTCTAAACAAACTCAGCGATTGCATGTCAACTATTAGTTGTTGAACTAGCCCGGCTTGTAGCTCATACATACTGCAATTTTTGGTGGAACCCCAAGAACAAACAAAACATGTCATATGATCAAGAAGAACACTAATTTAGATGTCCCAATTTTCAGGTTCCCTGTGGCTTGTCTCCGATGTCATTTGGGATGATTGTCAGTGTTTGTTATAGTATGTGATATAATTATGACCTATGGAACATATTTTAATCGTTTTAAGACACATTAATATATATATATATATCACATTTACATTTTAATACCTGGTTGTTTGTTTCAAACATTTTTTATTTTCCATTTCATATGGGATGTCATCCTTCCCACTGACGAACTCTTTCATCTTTTTCAAGATGGTTAAATCACCACCAACCAGATACATATTTCATAGTTGGCTATGGAACATGTTAATCGTTTTAATACATATTGATATATATATATATCACATTTACATTTTAATACCTGGTTGTTTGTTTCAAACATATTTCAATACATATTGATATTAATACATATACATATATATATATATATCTTAATACATATTCCACACATATATGTGTCTTCGTTCATTGTTCCATATGTTTTGCCATGGGGAAAGCCACGTTTCAACAGGGCTGCCGACAGTTGCCGACATCCCCAGGCCACTCTGACAGCTGGCCGTCACAAGGCTCGCACCGCGGGAATTGGATTGAGAAATCACCAAATCTCCTGAGAAAAAAGTATGGATTTAGGACATTTTTAGGACATTTTAGGGACATTTTAGGACATTTTAGGGACATTTTAGGGACATTTTAGGGACATGTTTAGGACATGTTTAGGACATTTTAGGACATGTTTGGGACATTTTAGGGACACTTTAGGGACATTTTAGAGACATTTTAGGACATTTTAGGACATTTTAGGACATTTTAGGGACATTTTAGAACATTTTAGGACATTTTAGGGACATTTTTGGGACATTTAAAGGACATTTCAGGACATTTTAGGGACATTTTAGGGACATTTTAGGGACATTTTAGGACATTTTAGGGACATTTTAGGGACATTTTAGGACATGTTTAGGACATTTTAGGACATATTTGGGACATTTTAGAACATTTTAGGACATTTTAGGGACATTTTAGGAACATTTTAGGACATTTTAGGGACATTTTAGGGACATTTTAGGACATTTTAGGACATTTTAGGACATTTTAGGACATTTCAGGTACATTTTAGGGACATTTCAGGGACATTTTAGGACATTTTAGGACATTTTAGGGACATTTTAGGGACATTTTAGAGACATTTTAGGGACATTTTAGGACATTTTAGGATAGTTTAGGACATTTTAGGACATGTTTGGGACATTTTAGAACATTTTAGGACATTATAGGGACATTTTAGGCACATTTTAGGGACATTTCAGGACATTTTAGGGACATTTTAGGACATGTTTGGGACATTTCAGGACATTCCAGGACATTTTTGGAACATTTTAGGACATTTTTGGGATATTTTAGGACATTTTCCCAAGATGGGAACTCTCCTGAAAACCAACATGGAACGGCGATTTTTCGTTGCCCCTGTCGGGTTTATTCGGAATACGAATGGCATCATTGATGATGGAGATATGCGAAAGATAAGGTACTTTCCATTCCCCAAGAATACCCTCTGGTAATTTAACATAGCTATTGAACATGGCCATTTACAGTTGATTTTCCCATTAAAAATTGTGATTTTCCATAGTTATGTAAACGTTTACCAGAGGGTATGCGAGCACACCATGGAAATATGTGGAGTTCTTAGAATGCTGGCCCAGATTGGAATAACGCAGTGGTGGGATCTTGTAGATATGTGTGGTGATTTTCACACAGATTGCTAGTTGAATATGGTGAAACCATATGTTTCTATACTTGGAGACCATTGATTCTGTGGAAGATGAGTTCTCGCAATGCGACTCCTATGATGTCATATGGAAACGGCTCCAAAATGGGTTCCCTATGGACATGCGAACATGGTCATATTTAGCCTTGAAGCATCCAAGTCGAGGTCAACTTGCACCCAGTTCCACTGTTTACGTTTATCCCCCATTGTTAGCTGGTTGGTGGTTTGGAAGGCGACCAGCATATGGTGTCAATGGGGGCATTGACTCTCTAAATAATGTGGGTAAAACAATGTCATAACTATGGCTGGTTGGTGGTTTGGAACCATGGAATTTTATGACTTTCCATATATTGGGAATTTCATCATCCCAACTGCCTATATCATATTTTTCAGAGGGGTAGGGATACCACCAACCAGTTAACCATGTTTTTTTCTGCCACATCCACATTCCACCAACCAAGGGCCACCTATTTTTGAATGTGTTGATGAGTGCACGGAGACGCTGGAGATAGAGATACAACTTGACTGATAAGTGGTACAGTGATTGATTGGGCTCCCATTTTGTGTTGCACCTCCCATTTTACCCTCTGGTAATTTAACATAGCTATTGAAAATGGCCCAGTCGAAATAGTTGATTTACCTATGAAAAGTGGTGATTTTCCATAGTTATGTAAACGTTTACCAGAGGGTACGTTTGCAAACGACGAGACAACAACGAAACCCACGACGAAAAGATCCCATATTCTGGGCTCGTTGCAGCGTTACCAAAAGGGCAGTCTGAGGATGGAAACTGTCGATGAATCCACTGGTTGGTGGTTTGGGATCAGTCCACTGTTGACAGATGATGGATTAGTCCACCATGACAGTTGAACTTAACCATTACTGATTGGTGCTTTGGAACATGTTTTTTTTTCCATATGTTGGGAATTTCATACTCCCAACTGACGAACTCATAGTTTTCAGAGGGGTAGGTAGACCACCAACCAGATCCATGTTTGTTTGGACCACACACTTTTCTTCTTGTTGCTTGCGCACACGTGGTTGTGAGTTGTTTGTTGGCTACCGCAAATTCCTGACCTTGTTGGTGAAAGCCTTGTTATTGCTGGTGACATCCTCAATTGCTTTTGTTCTTAAATCTCCAAAGTCATTGGAAAGCAAAGCACATTTCTTAGAAATTTCTTGGCTGTTTCATCACAATTTTTAGGTGCACATTTTAAGGCTCAATTAGTGTCACTTAATAAGTAGTCAAATCCCCAATTTTGTTGGTCAAATATGTCTATTTTTTCAGGATGGCGTTCGCTTTAACCGCGCGAAACGTTGCGTAGGCACAACTTCGGAGTTGCCGAACTGGCGTGCTCCCAACGCTGCCAGTGGTAGGGGAGCCAAAGCCCGGGGACGTGGCAAAAAGGGCATCCTATGGAAACGGAGCAAACTTCAACTGGAGATCATGGTTGATTTGGTGCCTCCATTAATGATATAACAGTTTTGGTGCTTTCTTTCGTGCAAAAAAATCGTGGTCTAGATCGTGATCGCTGTTACAGCTCTATAACATATATATATATACGTATATATATATATATTTGATTATATATATATATATATGATGATGATTGTATATATATATTATATATATATATGGACCCCCCGTCACGGTTGGTTACCCAAATAAAATAAACTCTATGAAAACTGGGAGATGTTACCGACATCGAGCCAAACGCCCTGAGGTCCGTGAAGAGGTGGAGGAGACCACTGAGGCCGAACAGTCGCTGGGCCATTCCTCAGGCAGGGCGGCTTGGGCGGGTCCTAAGTCATAGGGGGTCCAAAATCCGCAATCATCTGGAATACATCACTAGAATTCTGGTGAATCATAGTTCTCATAGTCAGTGAATTGATCACTTCATAGAATTGGATGATGGGAAAAATTTGCTGGAAACCCTTAGATTTGATGGTCAATTTGATGGTAAAAACCATGGTTTCCGGTTTAGATGTTTCCTTAAACCAATCCATTGAGTCGTGGATGTCCATGACTGAGTATTGAAAGCCATGGCGACGACTGGGGTACTGTACCCCCAGATTAGGAAATCTCCGGGACTGGTGGGTCAAGGGATGGTAAATGGATGGTTAAATTCAGGTGGTTTTGATGGTAAATTGTCGGGGAATCTGAAGGAAAGAAACCAACATCGCAAAAACGTGAAACAGTGGGATGTAAATGAAGATGTACTGTAACTACTAATATTTCAAAGGGATTTATCAGTGGTTAAGGTATATGGTATATCACTTGATACAGCCTATCAGACCTATCAGATTAATTCTCTCGTCCCTGACACAGAATCTAGGCTCTCAGGAGTGGAAGATGCCAAACAGTTGTGTGGAATGTGTTGAGGCATTGGGTACCTGAAAGAATTTGGATGGTTTGCAGATCATACTGCTTAACCATTTTGTAGCCAGCTGAAGATACTGTTTTTCAACAGCCAACATGATATCGTCCCCCCAAACCATCCATTTTTATCCAACCATATCTGGGGGTAATGTTCTTTACATCAATTTTTAGCATGTCCAATTTCATAAACATCATAAACACTCATGTTGATTGGTTCATTGAAGATTGCATTCGGTTTACCAAATTTTCTTAGATTTTCATGACGTTCAAAGTACTTCAATCCAACCAGATCAACTTCATTGACCAATTTGCCCTTGAAACCAATCCATTGACAAGGCTTTTTTTCAAGGGGCGAAGTCTCAAGGAAACACATTGAAGTACGCAATTTGAAACTATGGTTACTTTCCTTGAATGGTAGTAAATGGAAACTTGTCATTGAAGTAAACTTCACAATTTCCATTGAAGCAAGCTACCCTCTGGTAAACTAACATAGCTATGGAAAATCACCATTTTTAATGGGAAAATCCACTATAAATGGCCATTTTCAATAGCTACGTTAAATTACCAGAGGGTATCAAGTTCCATCAATTTCCATCGTTTACCTGGCAGATCCCGTGAAGTTAATCAACTGTCGACTATGGAGGGAAAACGCCGCGACTGGAAACATAAAGCCCTCCAGTAAACCAACATAGCTACTTGTATGGAAGATGGACCATTTTTTTGGTTGATTTGCCTATTGAAATAGTTGTGTTCCACTTCGCAAACTGTTAGTTTACCAAAGGGTACTATAAAATTGATTTTTCGACATGTCATATCAGACTGATTGTGATTTAGGATGGAAACTCTCATGAAAACTATCCAGATTTGTTGAGTTTTGTCATGTTTTGTCTCCAGCTTGGGTTCTAACAAGCCATCCAACCTATCACCTTTGCTGTGCAGGTGAAGAGCTTGACGAGGCGGTGGATGATGAACTGTGACCATGAAGACTGGACCATGAAATCCCAAGCCGAACGCTCGGTCAGCAGGTAAACTACAGTGTAGAGCATCAGTTTCTGCATGAATACCTAAATTTGGTGCAATTCACCTTTTTTTGGAGAACACCACATCGTGAAACATGTTTTTTTTTTTTTCGCAGAAGCACATCCATCCATTTCAATGAAGACACTCATTCTTAAGAAGTGGAATCGGGATTGTGAAGTACATTTTTTTCATCATGTTTCAGGCTATTGAAGTTCCAAATCAACCAGCTTTTAGCATCAGACATCTCGGGTTTCATGATCTGAGTTTGTCTGAAAATGAACTCTATTCCAGATCGACTGGTTTCTTTATCATTATGTTTGGCTCTTCAAGTACAATGAAAAATTGGATTCTCATGGATTCTCCATATTCAGACACAGCCATTACCCATACTTGTTGCTTATCCATTCAACGCCCATTTCAGTGCCAGTTAAATCCTCATTCGTTTCGCTCAAAAAAAAACAACAAAAGCGCTTCGAATGGAGCCTGTTGATGCATGCTGATGACAAAAGACTGCGAGACAAGTCTGGTTGCTGGTGACTGGAACCATGGAATTAGACATGACTTTCCCATATTGGGAATGGAATGTCATCATCCCAACTGACTTCCATCATTTTTCAGAGAGGGCTCAACCACCAAGTTCTGCAGAGCATGATCCAATCACCATCGTGTCACAATGGTATTGGATAGCGGCAAAACCGGGTACTGAAGATGGGTCATTTCAGGATCCTGAAAAATAGAGATACGTTAGTACCATATGTTAGGCCATATTTTGGTGGGGTATTCCCTTACATAGGCCTTATATATATAATATATATATATAATATGGTAGGTACCTCCAATTTAGGTTCCTGAAATGGCCATTGAATGAAGATTGGGAACATGATAGGCAATGATAGGCGTTGGGAAAAAGATGGTAAAATTTTCCTGAAAAAAGCCACAAGGATTTGAACCATGTGGTCCCAACAACAAGCTACAAGTTGGAGATTATATTTACCACCCATCTATGGTATATTGAGGATGGTTTCTAATTGGATTTACCACATTCAAGTGTGTCGCGTTATATGATGTTTACCATAATAAATGATTGTGTTTTACCACACTATCAACATCTACCGCAATGACCAGTAAGTGGTTCATAATTGGATTTTCATATGTTTCTTACCCTCTGGTAATTTAACGTAGCTATTGAAAATGACCATAAATAGTGGATTTTCCCATGAAAAATGGTGATTTTCCATAGTTATGTTAGTTTACCAGAGGGTAATCCCAAACTTGTTGTTTGTGCTTCAGAATCAACGGAACGTCGCGTGCTCGCAGTCGGAGCAAGTTGGAACGGGTGGACATGTTTGGCTCAAAACACACCACAAGGATCCCAGGCAGTTGAGAAGAAAGGTAGTAGCCCACCCGCATGCTGTAAACGTAGACCTGTAGGTACAGGTAATATGTGTAAATATATGTAATTGCTACTACTAGACTAGACTTCAAAATAGTTTCTCTCATTTTTCTCAGATGGTATGAAATTTGTTGATTTTTCAGATTTGAAATTCAGTTGAGATGGCATCCAGTTATATTTGGTTAGCTCTCAGTAGCTCTCAGATATGGCCTTGCAGGCCGCTGGGCTGGGTGTTTTGGCAGTTCCAGGTTTCATTGTTTTTGGATCACAGGGATTAACCATAGACAACCATGGTGGGTATATAAATCTGGTTGGTGGTTTGGAACATTTTTTATTTTTCCATATTTTTCCATATATTGGAAATGCCATCATCCCAACTAACACATAGTCATATTTTTCAGAGGGGTAGGTCAACCACCAACCAGAAATAGTTATACTATGTTATACTTAGCTTGGATGGGATCACATTTCCAGGGGCCACTTTTTTTTAGTAAACAGAGTGGGTATATAACCATGGATAACCATAGTTATGGGGATGATATGGCAACTTATGGGGGGGCATTTCCATTGTTATACACATGAATAACCACAACTGCACCCCGAACTGATGTTTTGGGGTACCCTCTGGTTATTTAACATAGCTATGGAAAATGGCCCATTTATAGATGATTTTCCCATTAAAACCTCCATTCATAAGGGATTTTCCATAGCTATGTTAAATAACCAAATGGTACTTTTTTTACTTTTCATGTTTTCACCCAAAAAATTGGGATGTTTTGCTCCCCACTGAGGAGCATCTTTTTCTGGGTCGTTTGTGAATACTTCGTTTACCAACCACGTTTACGTGGAGAGTTTGACCAGTCGCAAACATGGGGATATCACTCCGGTTAAAGCACTGAAATTCGGGTTAAACGTTGTGTAGATCCCATGTGCCAAACGTGGAAAACCCGAAAAAAATGGATGATGATCCCATTCGACTTGGACAAAAGTAGATCTAAAAGCCAGGTCCTTACCTATCTTACCTGTGGATGCAGTGTCCAGCACAAGATGCAGGGATGTGGAGTCCTAGGAATACAGATTCCACCACACACCTAGACCTAGTCATCCTACACTGTGGGTGACACGTTTGCAGCAACTGTTCAACTGCAGCAGGACGGCACGCTGAATCTGTACACTGCTACGCATGACATTGCACATGTCATATCAGGGAAAGCCACGCTTTCTGACTGGAGGTGATTGTTTCAATGACGGCCCTTTAATCCTCATTCTTACATCCAACAACAACAACAGCAACAACAGCAACAACAACGACATCATTGTAATCATCGTCGTCGTCGTCGTCGTCGTCGGTAACAATAATAATCACCAGAAATAATAATGATCTGAATCATAACTAGTGATGACAGTTGTCAGTAATCATACATAGTAGTTATCATTAACAACAACATCGTCATCAGTACTATTCTTGTTACTATTACCTTTTCTAAATATATTAATATCACTAGGTTACTATTACTCTCATTTTTGTTATCATTATCATTACCATTGTCATTGTCATTATCATTATCAAATTATTATCATTATCATTATCAAATTATTATCATTATCATTATCATTATCATTATCATTATCAGTATTAACAACAACAACAACGACAACGACAACGACAACGACAACAACAACAAGAACAAGAACAAGAACAACAACAACAACAAAAGCAACATCAAAAGCAACAACAACAAAAAACACAAACAACAACAAAAAACAAACAACAACAACAACAACAACAGCAACAACAGCAACAGCAACAGCAACAGCAACAGCAACAGCAACAGCAACAGCAACAGCAACAGCAACAGCAACAGCAACAGCAACAGCAACAGCAACAGCAACAGCAACAGCAACAACAACTCGGACCTACCCGATCTCCATTTCTTGTGTTTTTTGCTGATTCGCGCCTATAGGAGGAAGAGCTGCGGATTGCTTTGCCAGCGGCTCAGTGTTGGACGTATGGAGAAATGATGTCCCGCTTGACCCGCTTGGTGAGTTTTTTCACCATGACATGGTGGTGACAATATGATGACAATATATGAACAATGTTTTTTTTTGGTGATTTACTTGTTTTTTTTGTGATTTAATATTTAATTTTAAATTTGGTTTTCTGGTGATTTGATGGGATTTTATGGTAATTTGATGGGATTTCATAGGATATAATGACAAAATGGAGGTTTCCTACATATGGGGAATCCCCCAAAGAGTTGGTTTATACTGGAAAATCCGAAAATCACAATGGATGATGACTCGGGGTACCATATTTTCAGACAAACCTCCCCTTGTGAGTGGAGATTGTACCATCAACAATGGGGGTTTCAAACCATGAACGACACAAGTGACAGATGATCCATGGCGGCTAACATGGGGATGTCCAACAGAATCGGAGCAGCAAAACCCGCAGCTTTGGAACGTTTTGACCTGTGCCCATTGTCGCAATCAAAACTGTTTTGATGCTGAAACTCCTCCATCTTTCTGGGTAAATTTGATCACGACCTCACTGTTCTCCCTCACTGGAATCATGGCCTATAAGGGGAATCATCCCCAAATGGCCCAACAATTCAGGTTAGTGAAATATGATTTCATTTACCCAGATCTTTGCTCCAAAAAGATCACAAGTTGTTGATTAAATCGCCATGGTCGAAACCTGGATCATCAGTGATGGATTGCACAGCAAGCACTGTTGATCTATGCTGACCCTTTCTGGGCGAAGGCTTACAGCATTGGCGAGTCGGGGGAACTCAGGGACATAGTGGGCCCCAGCGGCTTTTGGGACGTGGAACAGAGTCCCCTGCAGTGAAAAAACCGGATTGAGAAATGATTTAACCATAGTTTATGGTGATTTAATTGGATTTTATGGCATTTTATGGGATTTAATGGTGATTAGAAAGGATTTAATTGGAATATTATTGGTTAATGGTGATTTAATAATGGTGATTTAACATTGGTTAATGGTGATTTAATTAATAGTTGATGATGATTTCATAGTTTTTTTAACCGATAATTGGATATGTACAATGATCTATATGGGTTATTTACTATCCGCTGATCAGGAGGAACCGGGAAACGGAACTGTTGGGTCGTTTTTTATGTCCTTGACTGAGGAGCCACGGAGCTACAGATAGAGCAGCTAATCCCTTCGAATTCGCTGGTGACTTACGTCTTTTACATTTTGGGGGGCCGGGTTTCCATTGAAAATTGCGACCCGAATCAAAAAGTCCTGACCCAGTGAGTCTCCACTTCGAAGCGTCGGTTTTTTTCCACGTCAGGTGCTTATGAGAGTGGCTCCTTGCAGCGCATCTTGAAAGAAGTCCTGGAGTCCCCGAAGGCCTGACTGTCCCTGACTCGAAGAAAATCCAAAGTGGGGGCCATCCACAGTAATCGCCACGACCGGAAAAGAGGAAGGAAAAACATGGGAACCGCATGGGAAAATGGGGGGAAAATATTGGAACATATGGGAAAATATGGTTTCCACATGATCAATTTAAGGGAACATATGGGAAAATCTACCGAAAAACCATGGTTTGGTTTTTCTACCTGAAATATGGGAGTTTCCCGTAAATGTTCTCTTTGAAGAATATGGATGTTCAATCTCCTGTGTGAACGCGGTGATCTGTTGTTTTTTGCATGGAAAACCCACCATTCTAGGAATCTATAGAAAATATTTTTTCCGGGAACCCTTGAAACCAATTCCATATATGTTCTCTAATTTTGTCTAATCGGATTCACCAAGAATATGAATGGGATTGAGTGGGTATGCAGGTTATCTAATTTATTTTATTTTGTGATTGATTCGCTGGTTTCATTTTGGCCCATACCCATTCAAGATCAAGTTTTGGATTGTTCAATAGAGCCACATTTATTCGCCCCATTGTAAGCCATACCCACTTGTCAAAACCTAATTTAGGTAGATCTTAGTGAAGATGTGGCTATCGTGTCTTGGGCTATTTTCATGGAATCCAATGGCAATATATGTCAACTGCCACACAGGAAACGCGGTCAAGGAGTATGTAAGCTCTGGTTTATTCGCAAATTGATATGATATATATATATATATATTCTATGTTGTCTTTAAGGACATTTAGCTTAGACATTAGACATGCAATATTATCCTCTCGTAATCCTTCCTAGCAACGCAAGCCGATGTTGATTGACATTGATTTCTACAATGTGGGCCCCCCCAGTTATGTTGGTTGGTTTATAAACCCCATTGACTATAGTTATAAGTACCATAAACCATAGTTATTGGAGTTATTTGCACCAACTTAGCTATCGAAAACGGGGGCCCCAGACTGTAGGTGTGTGCCTCTCCATAATTTCCTTTTTCTCCCCTGAATTCATTAGGGGGGTTCCATAGATGGGGATGGTTTATAATGGAAAATCCATCTATAAATGGATGATGACTGAGGGTGCCCCTATTTCAGGAAACCTCCATGAGGGTATGTTACATACTACCAAACTATACTCAGCTAAACTGTTTAGCTAAACTGGCAGAAATTCACTTTCTAAGATATTCTAAGATCTAGTCTCCACTTTTTGGACAAAGCCAATATCCATCATTCATTAGTATCAGATCTCCGGTGCTGCTCAAATTCATTGTTTGGTGGTCAAAAAATCCGCATTTCTGGATGTAAGGACCTCACTACCACGTGACTAATGGGCCGAACTTTTCCATTTGATGAATTATTGGAATTGACCCGCGGTTGATTGTTTATTGAATGGTGGCTATGAATCCTCGAAACCTTGTATTTTAATAGGAAAATAATCTATAAATTATGATATTTTGTGGAATTCTGGACAGTCCCTGGCCATGGAAACAGTTCTAGTTTTAATAAAATCCCACAGAAATCCTAGGCTGTCCAAAATAATCAGGGTTTTCCGACAAAACCCGAGGTATTTTTACATATTTTTACCCATTCTGAAAGTACGGGTTAGGTGCGGGTTAGGTACGGGTCAGCGCGGGTTAAGCACAATATTAGGGTTTCGGTATCACTATCAAATTTGCATGATGTTCCCATATAAACAGGGAAGTTCTGTCCAGACCCAGCATGTTTTTTTGGGGGTTTCAGGCGGCTGGGCGGCCCCGCGATGAGGCTGATCCTGATGGGGAAAACAAGATGGGGAAAGGATCGAAGCTTGAGATTTTATATGAGGAAAATAGGATTTACATGGATTTACCCTCTGGTACTTCAGGAGTTTGACCATGAAAATCACCAATTTTGATTGGACACCAATCTTCCAACTCCTATTTGATCTATTTGGTAGGGTCGAACTGTTAATTTACTGGAGGGTATCATGATTTGTCCAATTTGTCCAGCCATATCCATGTGGATTGAAGAAGCTAACTTGACCTGAACAAACGGCCTATGATTGCCATGATTCTCCCAAACAAAGACCGCATTTGATACTTGAGTGACTCGATCCGCGAGCAAAAAACGGTCCCCATGTACGTATATACACATATATATATACATAAGTATGTGTGTGTATTTATGGTAAGTTATACATAGTGTATATATATATTATAATACTTATAATATATGCATATATATTATAAGTATATTACAATACTTATACTTATAATATATGTATATACATATATATATATGTATATTATTTTATATATACGTGTATTTTTGTGTATGCGTATACAGTATGTTCATGTGTATACGTGTGCATTGCAGTATATATATATATACATTATGTATGATTATGTATGAGTATGTAACTTTGTATATTATATTATATTATATTTGTATATGTCTATGAGACCCTCCCCCTGTGGATATTGTGGGGCCCGTTTTTTCACCCAGCTTCGGATCGCATCATCTCAGGCGATCCGAGCGGCAGGTGCGGTAGGGTGAAACAACAAGCTGTGGCCGATGGGACCACTGGGATTGTACCCTCTAGCAAACATACAGAAAACTATGGATAATTACCCTCTAGTGAACTAACATAGCAATGGAAAATGGCCATTTATAGTGGATTTTCCCATTAAAAATGGTGATTTTCCATTGCTATGTTAGTTCACCAGAGGGTACAATTTTTGATGGGTAAATCAACTAACAATGGGGTATGTTCAATAGCTACTCGTATGTTAAATTACCAGAGGATAAATCATGTATCAATCTCTCAGACTGTTAGTTTTCAACAAAAGAAAGACGGAATCAGAAGAGGAAGATAGCTTATCAGCATCCTTATAATAGCAGACTCCCCTGGACCGGGGTCCTCAACGTGGTTGTTCAATCTCTCAAGCCGGGTGTTTATGATGGAACTTGATAGAGCCGACTGAAGTGTGTCTCTTGCAGGTATTGGTGTTGGCGGCTCAGACTTGAGCATCAACACCTGGAGGTAGTTCTGAGAGTGCAACAGCATGGGTCAATTACTTGAGTCGTTGGTAGATTCTCGCTCGGATACCCTCTGGCAAACTAACATAGCTATGAAAAATCACAATTTTTAATGGGGAAATCAACTATTTCAATGGCAATTTTCAACAGCTATGGTAGCACAATTGGTAGCTCAAAATCTTTCAGGCCATGTATCAAAGTGGGATGCAGCATGGTTTGCCTCATGCCGGCCTCCTGATCATGGAACCTCAATGTATCTGGTAACATTCGAATGGCGCAAGAGAACAGTGCAGTTCTCCCCACCGCCGCTTTTTTCGCACGAGGGTTCATGATCTACGGTTCATGATCTACCCTCTGCTAATCAAACGTAGCAATGGGAAATCCCCTATAAATGGGAAAAAAATTAAATGGTTATAGAAAAAAGTTGATTTCATTCATGATTTTTCCCATTTATAGGGGATTTCCCATTTACATTTATGAAATCGCCACCGTGACCCAACACATTCAATTCGTTGAACATCCTCGAGGTCGATGATCTACTGGCAGACTTCGACAGCCCCCGAGGCTGGTCCCCAAAATCATCCAAAATCCGTCGAGAAAAAGATGCCTCCCTTATACCCTCTGGCAATGATGTTTTTTGGGGATATTTAATGGGATATTAATGGATGTTAATAGTGATTTAATGGATTTAATGGGATATTACCCTCTGGTTATGTCAACATAGCTATTGAAAATGGCCATAGAAATAGTGGATTTACCCATTGATAGCATGGTGATTTTCCATAGCAACATGTTAATTTACCAGAGGGTATGCTGGTTGGTGGTGACTGGAACATGAATTTTATTTTCCCCAATACTTGGGATGATGATCCAATCTGACGAGCTCATATTTTTCAGGGGGGTTGAAACCACCAACCAGTTATAGTTATGTCATGAGCTGTTGATTAATCAACATGTATGTTTAGGACATCAACAAGAATGGGCATGGGTCAAAAAATATATGAACTTACCATATATACCAATAATTAACCAGCTATTTTATGGGATACCTATATAGGGTACCAGGCGTTTGATCCAGAACCATATGATCTCATGAATAATACTAGGACTGGTTGATAGCTATCTGGTGGTATCCCTGTTGATTGATATTAATCGTGGCTTATCATATTATGACCTTAAGAAACCGTTATAAACACTACCTGTATACACCCCCAAAAAACTCTAACATTGAGTCAGTTGAGTTCTTACGATGTAGCTACATCCCATTAAAAATATCCCACGGTCAATCCCATCATCGCATCCCCATACAACCAACAGAAATCAACAGAAGCACTGCTTGGAGGATCATCCCACGAATCGTAAGTGGTTAATAGCCCTTGTTTGATCTTGTCCCCCATTCCTAGGGCTATCTCATTTACGTGGATGATAACATGATTAGATATGATTAACATATGGCTAACATATATTAACAACATATATCAACATATATCAACATATGATTAACATATGATTAACATATGATTAACATATGATTAACATATATTAACATATGATTTACATATGATTAACATACGATAAACGTATATTAACATGTTCAAATCCCACTTAAACACTCACCACTTTCACGGGATGATCCTCCAACCATTAACCATTGTGACTTTCACGGGACCCCCGGAAGTGTCGCCAGATCCAAGCTCCGATGCAGCGGAAGTGTCGTTTGACCTGTCCACCTCTCCCAGCAATGAGGACGAGTTCATCCCAGCAATGTGCAGTTCAGAAGAATTTGAGTTTTACAAATCCTGAAAATGAGGATCATCATCATCATCAGCATCATCATCATCATCATCATCATCATGATCATCATCATCATCATCATCATCATGATCATCATCAATATGCATGCTCAGCGGCCCCCCCTCGACCCGCAATTTCCATGTGTTTTCCATCGCACTTCCTGGTCTTATCGTTATATCCTTTGAACATTGATATTCTCAGGGGTATAACAGTTTAACATGGTATAACCATTTTTGGCATGGACAAACCTAAATATTAAGGACGGCTTTGTAAAAAATCCATAGCGCTTAGCGGGTGGCTTTAGCGAGCCGAGCCCTAGTTGCCCCAGTCGAAAAACACGAGGTCTCTAGGTCTCTATATAGACCCTAGGCTTCCCAATACGACACTGGCAGCATTTCATGATTCTTCAATGGTGCAAATAACTCCAATGCCACTATGATTAACTATAGACTATAGTTAGATATAGTTAGTGGCTAACCATCATTACAATGTGAGGCCCCCAAGATGGCTAAGTTGGTTTATACAAATACAGGGGTTGGTAACTGTCCCATTTTGGGTATATTGGACATCACCGGTATATGTAGCCATCCAGTAGACCATATACCTAATGGTTGGGTGATGTTCAATGGGGACATTTAATGACCCATGTTATAACTCCAATGTCACTATGGTTTATGGTACGCAAATAACTATAGTTACTGGGGCGAATCTAAACCAACAAACATCACTGGGGGGGCCCACATTGTATGTCATCATTGTTTTGCGTTATGAACAGCTCACAACTCTGATAAAACATCCGAGTTGAAGTGACAAATCTTGGGGTAGATATGTTCAATATCTTGGGCCAAAAGCCATTTCCGGTTGGTGGTTTGGAACATGAATTCTATTTTCCGCTTCATGAATGGGATGATGAACTCATATTTTTCAGAGGGGTAGGTATACCACCAACCAGATTTCTTAGATCAAACCCATTTCTTCACAGCCAGGAGTCAGGGGGTTTCTTCATCTCCACTGGTGGTGGTGGTTTAAACCTTCCTTTGGATGACGATGATGACGCCTTCAAAGCGAGCCTGCATGGATTGCCGGAAGCAGCTGTTGTTTTTTTTTTAAACCAAACAAAAGGAACTTCTTGCAAGGCAAATTATTAGAACTTAAATGAACTCAATATAGTTGATCAATGTTAATCATGATATTGGAATAGGAGCCTAGCTTTTTCGAATTGGAAGAGGACTCCATCAGAATTTCACTTGATATGATACAATCTAGTGTTTGCTGTAGGATTGCGTTGGACATGGGGAGATTAAAATGGTGTAGCAGAGGAGTTCCAATCCCCTGTTTTTTTTCATTTGGTCACTGAAAATTCACCGCGAATGGGAGAATCATGTGTCAAATGATGGAGTTTCCAGCCATGTTTGGTTGCTGGAGTATGCCAACTTAGGTAGGCAAAGAATGCAGATACAAAATGCTTCATGGAACCCTCCGGTAGTCAAACATGGCAATGGGAAATCCCTGATAAATGGAGGTTTTAGTATGTTGGAGTGAGAAACTCATCTATAACTAGGGGATTCCAATTGCCATGTCTGATTGCCGAAGTGAGACAAGTCAAATGGAAGTGAATAGAATTTGAGATGCACATAAATGAAGTGCTGTGGGTACACCTTGGCGAATGACAGGTTCGTGGCACTACATGACGATCGATTCATTTCTTTGCCTGAGAATATAACTATCCTGCTTAGAAGCAACTTTTCTTGCGGGCACTCTAGGGTTAATCATGAGTAGGACGTGAAGGTTTTGCAAACGCAAGGGTCCCCAGTGTCCCCCAGTCATTCCCGCAGTGCCAGGAAAGGTGTCCTGATGCTGCAGATGTACAGAACTCAGTCCAGCAACCTGTAATGTGGACCCAACGATGAACCATGCCCAATAATTAAAAGAGATTTATCAATGGGTATACAGGATGGGGCCCCCAAGATAGCTAAGTTGGTTTATAAGTGGCTGAATTCTATGGTTTATGGTAGATATAACTATAGTTAATGATGGTAATTTCATGGTTTATAAACCAACGTAAAAACATCACGACGGGGGGCCCCATCCTGTACGGTATACCCCTAAAAATGCGATGATATCTATGATGACCCTCAGTCATGGTCTGGTTAGTGGGATGGTGACTGTGGCAGCCAGGGTGAATCCCACATCAGCAGCCCGAAGTTGTGAAATGTGTTTGGTTGAATGATGAGAATATGACGCAAAATGCTAGTGGATAGATACCAGTGAACAACAATCAGCAATAGAGGTTAGAGGATATACATAATGTAGGGTGTTCCCAACAATTGCGGCACGAAACCACCATGCCAGTACCTCCACACCCTGCAGAAACAGTTTGAATAGCATCACGAGTTTGTCCTTTTCTCAACCTTCTCCATCTTGGCAACATGTTCAACATCCACATTTTTGGACCAGCCCCTTTTTTGGGACCCGCTTCCAGTTTTGGTGGGATCTTTCGCCGTGTATTTCCGACGATGGGACCACAGGTTGAAATGTAGATGTTGAATTAGTAAAAAAACCATCTACCCTCTGGTAAACATACAAAAAACTATGGAACATGGCCATAGAAATAGTTGATCTACCCAGCTACATAGCATGGTGATTTTCAATAGCAAAACGTTAGTTTACCAGAGGGTAATTGTTGGGGTACCCAATTTTGACCCAGACCTATATGGTAAAGTTTGAATTAACTTGAATCAACCTTGATACAAACGAACTTCTATTTTCTTCATCGCACTTGGGTCCCAGTTGTTCCTGAATGAACCATAATTTATCAACTATATATATCATACTGAGACATACTAAGACTATATACCTATTCTTGGTGGTTGAGACCCATTAAATCACCGATCAACAGGTGTATTGTTCTCCAGACAATACCGTCTGGTTGTTTAAACATAGCTACAGACAATCAGCATGTTTGAAGATTGTTCATCGGTAAATTAATCGAACGAAAAGGGCCACGGCTTCCGGGTCGCAAACTGTAGTAATTTACCAAAGGTTTTTTTGTATTACCCTCTGGTAAACTAACATAGCCATGGAAAATGGCCCATTTATAGATGGTTTACCTGGGTTAACCAGTAAAAATGGGCATTTTCCATGGCTATGTTAAATAACCAGATGGTAACATCCCTCCCACTATTGTTGGTCAATCCTCAGTAATCTTCATAAGTGTCCATTAAAATCCCATTAACATCCACAACAACTCCCAGTAACATCCCATCAAAATCCAATTTTGAATTCCCATGAAATGTTCCCATGGAAAATCACCTTTCTCGTCCAGCAAAGTCACCGCAATGCCAATGGTCACAGGACGAAGATCTCACAGAAGAGACGCGGCGGGTCTATTTGTCGAAGGGTCGCGGAAACCCAGGAATTGCTGCGGGTAGAAGCACAGGCAGAGCTACAGGATGGGGCCCCAGTTCGTTAGCGTTCAGTTGGTGAACATAACTATGTTATAACAATAGTGTATGATACGCAAATAATTATATTTAGATGGGGTTTGTAATCATTTTCCATGATTACCGATGACTACCGGAGGGTAAATCCATGTAAATCCTCTATTTTCATTTTCCATGAAGCCTCCATTTATCCCATTCATATCCCATGAAATCACGGATTTAACGGCCCGATCATCTGAGGTCTGATGTCAAATGGAGAATGTAGGGGAAAAACCCACCAGAAAAAGCCATTCAGAAATGGTCTACCCTCTGGTAAACTAACGTTTTGCTATGGAAAATCACCATGCTATTAATGGGAAAATCCACTATAAATGGTCATTTTCAATAGCTACGTTAAATTACCAGAGGGTAATCATGGCAATGTTCATGAGAATAAGTTGATTGAAAATTATGCCCTTAGTAGTAGCCATCAGTGGTAGCCATAAAGTGTGGTGATAGTCGTGAGAATAGTGATGAATAATCCCATATGCTCAATGGTGCTGGAATATTTAACTACAAAAAACAAAAAATGGCCCAGTTTTGTAGGTAAATATTCCAGCACCATGGTTCGCATGTGGGAATGGTCAATGTCACATCAAACGGCCGTGGCGGTCATGGAACATGGGTAACGTGGCTATCGCGGGGTGTCATCTCCGACCTCAATGGAGTTTGATCGCTGGGAAAATCATCCATAAATGGGTGGATGTTCCATTGATTCCATTGACATGCTTGATTACCGGAGGGTAGCCTAGTGATATATGGAATATACCCTCTGGTAATTTAACATAGCTATTGAAAATGGTCATGTGTAGTGAGTTTTCCCATTAAAAATAGTGATTTTCCATAGCTATGTTAGTTTACCAGAGGGTAGTCATTATATATATATATATTGGAATATCGTCATTATATGGATTACCCTCTGGTAAAACTGTACGAATTAACGCCCATACACTCACCATTAACCACCATTGGATCCCATACACCATTGAACCACCATTAAATCATGTATCTGGGTAAATTTCATCACGACCTCACTGTTCTCCTTCACTGGAAATCATAATTAGATTGCGGGAAATCATCCCCAAATGGCCACAAGATTCAGGTTGGTGAATCAATATAATTTGCCCAGATATATGGAATATCTTCATTATATGGATTACCCTCTGGTAAATTAACTGGTTGACCCTGAAAATCAGCAATTTTTAGAGGAAACAAATCTGAACCAACCCCGATGACTGCCAGGGTCTATGTTAATTTACTGGAGGGTTTAAATTATAAACCTGATTCCAGAATTGGTTAACGGATGTTGCAGGATGTAGAAGGGGAAATCTAGAAATCTACAGGAAAGCACCATTTGAGTAGGTGACTCTTCTATGCTTTGGACCTAGGTCAATCTTACATGGATACTTTAATCCTTTAGTCTTTTGGTATTAATGGGAATATCTACTAACCAGCAAAGAATTTAATTTTTGCAGGGTATCTAAAATTGGCAATGGGACATTCAGATGATTGTGCAATGAATATTGTGGATGACTTACAGCGGTCAAACCAACACCAGACCAAGATAAATGATATAAATGATGCTTGGACTTTGGTATATCCAGAATCTTGCTGGAGTAAATATACAATACCTATCCCCAAATTTCAATCTTCGGGATTAATATCTCAGATATCATTTACCATCTGGTTATTTATCATAGCCATGGAAAATCACCATTTTTAATAGGTAAACCATCTATAAATGGGCCATTTTCCATGGCTATGTTAAATAACCAGAGGGTAATTTAAAAGACGACTTGGATTTCCGGAGCATAACTCAGCAGTGGCTGAGGTGAGGATGGGCGACGCGCTGAGGCGGAGCATATTGGAGTAAACCTGGGCATTTCATATGGGATTTCCATGATGGATGGTTTACAGTGGAAAATCCTGTTAACATGATTTAAAATTGATGATTTGGGTGTACCCCCGTGACTTAGGAAACCTCCATATAGAAATATATAGAAGCAGACGTATAGATTCAGAATATATTATGTAGCTAGTTTTGTTGGTATATTAGTGTATCTATACATAATACCCTCTGGTAAACTAACATAGCTATGGAAAATCACCATTTTTAATGGGAAAATCCACTATTAATGGCCATTTTCAATAGCTACGTTAAATTACCAGAGGGTAAGGCATGATACATGTATATTCGCGATAGTCTGCCCTACACGTCGTTTCTTTTTCTGCTGGAATCGCTCCTGCAAGGCCACTGAGTGATGGAATGAATTCTGTATTTGCCTTGGATGTTTATACATTTTATACTAAGTCACTAGGTCTATATTAATAGCATGTTAATAGCATGTAAGTTCTTTGTTTGGAAACCCTTGTGGAAACATGTTTTTTTTTTTTCCGGTACACATCAATTATTAGGAGGTTTTGTTGACTGGGGGTGCCTTTAGTCACTTTAGTCATGGTAGGTCCTTACAAGTTGAGCTTGCCCAGTGAAATTGGAGCCATAATTATTCTTGATTGGTGGTTTTTCATCAGCGGAAAATCATGAAGTGGTGACTATGCTGGTTGGTGGTTGGATAAACCCATTGTATTCAATAGGGATTAATATAGGGGATAAACCCATTGGATATAGGGGATAAACCCATTTGGATAATATACTGGTTGGTGGTTTGGAACCATGGAATTAGAAATGACTTTCCCATCATATTGGGAAGATTTTCATCCCAACTGGCGAACTCATATTTTTCAGAGGGGTTGAAACCACCAACCAGTCTGAATAAATGTAATGTGGGTAAAACAATAATAAACCATCCCCAATTTCACCATAGATAGCTGGGATTTCAACCTATTTCAACCATTCCCAGTCATGCGTCATTTAATCATTTATGATTGTTTTAACCACTTTTTCGAGTTTTCATGAAATGTCACATCCCAAGCTCAAGCTCCAACCAAGTCACCATTTTCCCTACAATGTGAGGCCCCCAAGATAGCTAAGTTGGTTTATAACTCCAATTTCACTATGGCTTATGGTACTTATAACGAACTAGTTATGGGGGTTTATAAACCAACAATTATAACTGGGGGGCCTCACATTGTATAAATTGGAAGTCTACTCCGTCTTCAGATGGATCCAATTGATCCAATATTCAATTCATCATCATAATCCAAGTTTGACTTAACCCTTTCTGAGATTCCTGTTGGTGATGGTTGACTCCCCATTTGGCTTGATGAAATCCTTATGAATTACCTTTTCAAATCCCTAGTTCTCATGAAAAAAACACCAATTTGGCTGGTGAATATCCATAAAAATAAACCTTGGTTGGATCCCTTTTTTTACCATTCACAGTCATGGACTCATCGGATTTTGATGCCCTATTAGTCCATTGTTTTGATGCCCTATTAGTCCTATGGTTGACTCCCCAGGAATGGCCTCACATTGTATGGTTTTCCGATGGGTTTTCCAATGGGTCCGTTCCGCCGATGTTGGAGGCTGCCCCTGCTGCCTCCGCGTCGCATGTGGCCACGGCACTGGAGGATTCCTTGGAGGCTGGGGGAGGTGGACACATGGCACAGGGACTTCATGCGGATTTCATGGTGATTTAATGGATTTAAGGGTGACTTAATGGGATTTAATTGTGATTTATATAATGGGATTTAATGGTGATTTAATGGTGATTTTATGGGATTTAATGGGATTGAATGGTGATTTCATTGGATTTAATGGGATTTAATTGTGATTTATATAATGGGATTTAATGGTGATTTTATTGTGATTTAATGGGATTTAATGGTGATTCAATGAGATTTAATGCGATTTAATGGTGATTTAATGGGAAATTGTTGGGGTTCGAAGGGATTTAATGGGATTTAATGAGATTTAATGAGATTTAATGGGGTTTATTAGGATATATGATGGTATACTATACCCTCTGATCATTTAACAGTTTGCTATTGAAAATGGCCCAGTCAAATTGATTTACCCATAAACATGGTGATTTTCCATCGTTTTCTGTATGTTTACCAGAGGGTATGGAGTCAAGTGCCCTGACAGTTGGATGGTACTAAACATATACCCTCTGGTAAACATACAGAAAACGATGGAAAATCACAATGTTTATGGGTAAATCAACGATTTTGACTGGGCCATTTTCAATAGCAAACTGCAACAAATTACCAGAGGGTAGATTTCAATCATTCGGAAACTTAGGAAACCTCCATTCAGGCAGTAAGAATTGTTGGTCAACCATCAGCAGTCATCAGCTACCCTTGGGTCAGTCGGCTTCCATTCTGCGACCAACATCGGGATAGAATGAGAAATCATCGTAAGATTTGCCAAGAATTCCTGGGGTTATGGTAAGCTCACATCTAAAATACATTGTTGGTTTTGGATTTCAACATATTCAAGCCACTTTTCGTGGGGGCGAGCAGGATGATATCATGAGTACCCTCTGGTAAACTAACAGTTTGCTATGGAGCATTACTGTACTATGCTATTAATGGGTAAATCCACTATTTTGACTGGGCCATTTTCCAGTTCGCAAACTGTTAGTTTACCAGAGGGTATACCATCATATATCCTAATAAATCCCATTAATCAAATCTCATTAAATCCCATGAAATCCCATTGATATCATGAGTACTAAGTACTGCTCAACAATCCTTGATGAAAGGGGCTTAAAACATGACAAAATGGGGAGACTTGAAGACCTTCGTCCGCGGAAATGCTGGTACTGGCTGAATTTCTGGAAAACAAATGGAACATGGCCTGGTTGGTGGTTTCACCCCATGGTATAATAGGGATTAATATAGGGGATAACCCATTGGAGAATATACTGGTTGGTGGTGACTGGAACCATGGAATTTGAAATGACTTTCCAGAAACAGTTGGGAATTCCATTTTATCCCAACTGACTTCAGTCCATCATTTTTCAGAGGGGTAGGCTCAACCACCAACCAGATGGCCCTTTGGGTCAGCTCAAAACCCCTCAATGACCGATGACGTCGTGTCGTCACCGCGACGAACTCGTCCTGTTGGCTGTGTCGGTTTCGGCGATTGAATCAGGTGAGTGAAGGACTACCCTTTGGTAAAGTAACAGTTCGATATGGAAAATGGCCATTTATACTGGATTTGCCCATTGAGAATGGTGATTTTCCATAGTTATGTTAGTTTACCAGAGGGTACTCTTTGGTAAACTAAGAGTTCGACATGGAAAATCACCATGTTCAATGGGTAAATCAACGAACTGAATGGATATTTCTTTGGGCAATTTTCCAGTTCGCAAACTGTAACAGTCATTACCAGAGGGTATATAATTCAGCCAGATAGCTTCGCAAAGCTGTTTGAGACAGAATGCTTGGATGTTCATCCCAGTGAAGTGGTTCATGACAACGATGTGACCGCAAACGGAAAAAAACACCACTTGTTATAGAACGATTACAAAGAACGAGTGCTTCTTATTTCTTAATTATAGAAATATGTAACTGGTTTTTTTGTTATATTTCTATAAGAAAGAACGAAGATGGTTCAACTGGCTATAAACTGCTTCTTTCCCGGCGCGACAGCTACTGGTTATTCTACCCAGTGTTGCTCGGACTGGTACTGGTTATGAGAACCATGTGGTGGCAACAACCATCACGCAATGATTAGGGGCTCCAGAAACCTGTAACTAATGGTTTATGTTTACCAGATAAGCACAAGATGATAAACATAATATATGGTAACATAATAACAGAACTAATGGTAATAACTCTAGGGTTACCAGATGTTTGATGTAATTATGTTGAAACATTTTGTTACTAGATCCTTGTGGTAAAACTAATTCTATACAGCTCACTGATTACGATTATTTTGTAAACCGAATGTTTTAAACCATCCGTCATATAATCAGATAAATGAGTGGTACAAACCATCCAAAATGGTGGGTTTATCTCATGAGTTCCGACATGACTACCACTTACTATGACCAAATTTTGCCATATATATATATATATAGTATATCCCCCTTAAATCACCATCAAATCTCATCAAACAACCAGTGAAATTCCCATTAAATCACCATCAAATCCAGTGAAATCCCATCAAATCCCAGTAAACAACCTGTGAACTTCCCATTAAATCACCATCAAATCCAGTGAAATCTCATCAAATCCCACTAAACAACCAGGGAAATTCCCATTAAATCACTATCAAATCCAGGTAAATCCCATCAAATCCCACTAAACAACCAGGGAAATTCCCATTAAGTCACCATCAAATCCACGTAAATCCCATCAAATCCCACTAAACAACCTGTGAACTTCCCATTAAATCACTACCAAATCCAGTTAAATCCCATCAAATCCCACTAAACAACCAGGGAAATTCCCATTAAATCACCATCAAATCCACTTAAATCCCATCAAATCCCACTAAACAACCAGGGAAATTCCCATTAAATCACCATCAAATCCACGTAAATCCCATCAAATCCCACTAAACAACCAGGGAAATTCCCATTAAATCACCATCAAATCCACTTAAATCCCATCAAATCCCACTAAACAACCAGGGAAATTCCCATCATTGCTACGGTTCTTTGATTCTTCGCCATTGAACTCTCGCCGCTCCAGATCTCCGAGCTGTCTGCCTCATTGGAACCCCCCATAGCGCCACCTGAAGAGGCCCACAACCTCTGGAGCGAAAAGGAAGGGACACACCGGGAGAAATCATCCATTGATGGGTGATTTATAGGATTCAGATATGTACTGTATATTATGTGTACATTATATAAATTATATATATATAATATCATTTATAGGGTTTCTAGTCATCCATTGATGAAATCGATAGGTGAAGATATCTATTCAATTAGGAGATTGCGGTAAATTCCTTTCAAAATGGGCTAAAAATGGCGTACAGACGTCAAATGGCAGTTTTCACGGAAAACATCATGGTTATCTAGTGGATTTAGGACGCCCTATTTTCAGACAAAGCCAACTGAGCAGTGACCAAAAGCCATCTTTATTGGTGATTCTACCAGGATGCAGGGATGGGGCTTGGGGCTGGGGTCACAGTCTGGATGTGGAGTATCAAACTAACCAGAATTGTCCACAACGGGAGTCTTAAATGGGAACATGGGGTATATCCCTGGTTGGTGGTTTGGAACCATGGAATTTTATATTTTTCCATACATTGGGAATTTCATTTTATCCCAACTGACGAACTCCATCATTTTTCAGAGGGGTAGGTATACCACCAACCGGATCACTAACATGGCAATTGTTCTATGAAAAATGATAGTAAACTCCATCAACTCTCGGGGCTTCCCGGCTTTTTTTTTCAAAGCCAGGCAGTTGCCCAACTCAAATGGAGCTTTCCTATGGGGGTACCATGGGCTACCCCAGTCATCATCCATTTTAGATTGAGATTTTCCCTTGTAAACCATCCATTAAAATATGGGTATCCCTCATCTATGGAGACCCCCGAATGACCATTTCTACAGGATGGGGTCCCCAAGATAGCTAAGTTGGTTTATAAGTGGCTTAACAATGGTTTATGGTAGATATAACTATAGTTAATGATGGTTATTTCATGGTTTATAAACCAACTTATAACTGGGGGGCCCCATCCTGTATCAAGTTGGGATTTCCGGTGATTGAACAGACTTCATTGGGATGTTCAATGGCCTTCGAGGAATGAGTTTTCCTCGACCTGTGAGGAATTGAATGGGAATCTTCATGACTTTTAGCTTTTACCATGGCTTTTACCATGGCTTTTACATCATCCATTTTCACCAAGGTTCATTTCGGTTTGTAATGGATATATCTATAGTTGAGATGGGTAAAAACAAGTTTCAATTGGTGGTCAGTTGAGTTTGTTTGAGGTTTTTTTTCCCCAACGGAACATCCACCACTTGGGGATTCTATGGGGAGAATTGTTTTTTTGAAAACCCTCAAGCAATTTCCGAGCATCAAGTTGGATATAGAATGAGGTGGAGTATCATCCATGATGATCCAACATTTTTTTTATGTGGGTAAAACAATGTCATAAGCCACCCATGACTGTGAATGGTTGAAATCCCACCTATTTATGGTGATGATTGGGGGATGGTTTATTAGTTTATTATTGATTGTTCCACAAAAAAGTGGGGATACAATGTATGTATAGCAGCAAAAAAGATTTGGTCTTCTGAGAAACTACAGTGTACCCAAGTTACACCAATTTCTTTTGGGAAGATGATCATCAACGACAAAATGGCCGCGTACCCAATTTCAGACAAAGCCATTCATACATGTTGAATCATCCATGTTTATATCAGATGGTTGATGCTCCAGCAATTTCAAAGACGCTTTGTAAACAATTTTATACAATATCATTAATGGGAATTTCAGGGTCCTAAAATGGAGGTACTGTACCACATAAGGCTATATTTGTTGGGGTATTCCCTTATATACATAGGCCTCAAAAATAGGCCTTATATATGGTAGGTACTGCACCTCCAATTTGGGATCCTGAAATTCCCATTGATATCAATTTCAGGGTTTCGCATCATGGGAATTTCAGGTAGATGGGAATTTCAGGATCCTAATTGTTGGTAGATTGATATCAATGGGAATTTCAGGATCCTAATTGTTGATATCCTGAAATTTAGGTAGCCCTTCATGTTTGATGGTTTCGCATCCCAATTGTTGCTGGTTCGCTTCCCAACCATCCATCCCCCTCTTAAAAATTTCACATGTTCACATAGGATTTAGCCCATGGTATTTCACGAACCCTTTGCATGGCTGGTTGGTGGTTTGGAACCATGGAATTTTATGATTTTCCATATATTGGGAAGATTTTCATCCCAACTGACTTTCACTCCATCATTTTTCAGAGGGGTAGGCGAAAAACCACCAACCAGATGGAGATGCTTTACCACACCTTTTTTTTGGGGGCGAAACTTTATCATCAATTGTTGGGGGGTCACCTCACTGGGGTGGTTGCATCACCATGAAAGAAACCACACACACTTATTTCAATGTCCAGAAACCTTGCAAATCTGTTTCAGAAGCTGTTGCAGTGAGGCTTGAAAAATAGACCTTGCATGTGCTACTTTCTATTAGGATATGGGTCAAGCTAGCCCAAAACTCGATGGTTTCTGTCTTTAGCAGCTTTAGCATCCCCAAGAGATAGAAAAAAAATCACTTGACCACCCAAAATATGTGGGTAAACTTTTGAGCTTCGCAAATTCCCCAATCTTTTTTTTTAATGGTACCCCCATCATATTCCATGAAAACCTACGACCAATTCCCCATCTTTGAGGGAATCAATTGGGAAACGTCAGTCAGGGCGACAGCAACGCAGCCAGTGGAGTTTTTACTGAGACCATTCGATTGGAGGTCAAGACTTCGCAGGAGCGCGGTGGTTCCGGTGGTTCCCCACGGGAAAATTTCTATGGGAAATGATGGGCTGGTTGGTGGTTTGGAACATTTTTTGGATTAAATGATTAACTATGGTTTATGGTTATGATATAACGAACTAGTTAATGGGGATTATTTCATGGTTTATAAACAGAACTAAACTACTGGTTGGTGGTTTGGAACATGAATTTTATTTTCCATAATAACTATATGGGATAATCCTTCCCATTGACTTTTTTTTTCAAGATGGTTAAAGCCACCAACCAGTGGGGATTTGATGGGAATTATGATGGGAGAGTGTCGGAAGATATCAAAAATCGCTTTTTTGATGGGAATTGACGTCCACAATTTCGATTTGAAACAACAGACACACGGAATTGACATGGTTTAAGCAACGGACACCTTGGTAATGGAGGATGGTTCTTATTATGATTTGGATGGTTATGATTTTGATGGGCAAATAATGAGAAACATATCATAAATTACCTGTGAAGGGCGGTTTTTCAGCGAGTCAGAATAGATGTCATATTCCGACAAAAAAGACTAGCCTCGTATCCATTTTAAATTATCCCAAAAGATGCTGGAACACGATGCTAGAACCTCGTCCATTTTCTGCACTAATCTGCGGACATGTGCAACAGTCAGTATAAGATGTACAGGATGCACCAAACAATTGATCTGTCTCGGATACTCTGGCTGAAGGGAAATTCTACAGGCAAATCCTCTGTAAAACTAAGTGGATTGTTGAACAAGATTCAAGATTATCGGTTTTTGGTATACTCTGAAACATCAGCCAAGTGATGGTCAGCATTGAGGAGAGTCATACTGTGCGAACTACCGGAGGTAAACAGGCTTGATAGATGGGTATGGGTCAATACCTATAGATACATTTTTAGTGGGATGAACATCCATTTACCAGCTATTTTGATGTTCACCAGGGGGACAAGGTTTTGACACACTGCCAGATCTTCGTAGAATGGGTGAAGGGTCCCACAACAATGGCCTTTCATGCAGCTTCTTGGGCCGGTTGACCAATGAAATGTCCCTGATTCAGGATGGATTGCTGTGACTCTTTGCCGTACAGACCTTGAGTCCTTTGTGTCGTCAGTTTCCAGCCAGGGCCCTTGGAGTAGAAATTCCACCCAATTTTGATGGCTTTCCTGTCAAAAATGGGAGTTGTCCACTTCCAAACATCAGTCGCCCAATTTCATTTCGGCGCAATGCCCCACAGGATCAACATGAAGAGGTGGGCACCCCCCTTGCCAGCGAGAATCTCAAGCAGGGCAGTTGGGTGAGTTTGGGCTAACAGAAATCTTCAGACGCGGATAAGCATTCATATTCATTCGATTTCATTTAACATATTCATTGGGAAAAACTCCAATGCCAATGCCACAACGGTGACTTGGGATGGTTCATGGCGGCTTTAGGTAGGAGTTGGGCATCACTTGGGTGGAAAGCCAATCTATCTACCCGGCCTGGTAAACGTTTACATAACTATGGCAAATCACCATTTTTTTTTGGGAAAATCCACTATAAATTGCAATTTTCAATAGCTATGTTAAATTACCAGAGGGTATCATTCTTTATCTCATTTCGTCTTTGCTTTCAAATGTCTTCGTTGTCTTGTATTTATCCCGTTGACATTTCTACTATCGTGGAAGACAATTCTTGTCTGGTTGGTGGTTTGGAACATTTTTTATTTTTCCATATATATATATATATTGGGAATGTCATCATCCCAACGGACTTTCATATGTTTCAGAGGGATTGATATAC
This sequence comes from Cladocopium goreaui, assembly GCA_947184155.2. Lineage (NCBI taxonomy): Eukaryota > Dinophyceae > Suessiales > Symbiodiniaceae > Cladocopium > Cladocopium goreaui. Next base: position 136,592 of record CAMXCT020006785.1, on the reverse strand, counting down.
CACCAACCAGTTGTATATTCTTGTACGATCTATCAGTTTCAACTTGTTTGTCTCCCATTTCATTGGATCATGGGTGATCTCAGCTGCTCGATGCGATGTCAGAAGGGACTTCCTTGAGTCGATGCGCTATAGCTAAGATAGCGATGGAAAATCACCAGGAAGAGCTATAAATGTTGAACATTTTTGAACTAATGGCTATAGATCAGGTTCACATTTATAGATATTTATAGTTCCATAGCTAACCATAGCTAATTGTTTGTTCCACTATGGTATAGCTATAAATGTTCCGTTTCCATAGCTATACTTATACTTAGTTCAGAGGGTAACATGGGCCAGTAGAGATCCGGATTCTATAGCCTTTCAAAATCGGTATTTCACCACACGAAGTCGGAGATTCAGGATTTCAAAAATCTGGTTTAAAAGCCAGACACGCTTACACCGCACCGAAAACAATGTTTTTTTTTAAATAAATTGGGGGGTTTCTCATCATGGCCATATCATGGCCAATTTTTTTCATCTGGGCTTTGTAGATCCAAATGTTTTTTTCAGACGACTCATTTGGATGTTTTCAGTGGGAATTTCAGGATCCAACAGATGGAGGTACCTACCATATATAAGGCCTATGTTTGAGGCCTATGTAAGGGAATATCCCAACAAAATATGGCCTTATATGGTACAGTACCTCCATTTTAGGATCCTGGAATTCCCATTGATGTTTCCTAAAATGGTGTTTTTTTGTTTCCATTGTAAACCATCCAGCTATTGGGATACCCCCATTTATGGGAAATCCCCCCATTTGAAAGTGGGAGCCTGAACTTCTTCCTGGTTGGTGGTTTCAAACATGTTTTATTTTTCCATTTCATATATGGGATGTCATCCTTCCCATTGACGAACTCCATCAATTTTCAAGATGGTTAAGTCACCACCAACCAGATTCTATCTCGATGGAGTCCCAGTTGTTTTTTTTTATCAGAGCGATGGCGGTGATTTTCCGTGGATTGTCTGAAGATTTTGCAGATCTGGATTGATCAATGGGAATGTCAGGATCCAACAGATGGAGATACCTACCATATATAAGGCCCATATAAGGGCTATGTAAGGGGATATATGGCCAAGCATATGGTACTAACGTACCTCCATTTTAGGATCCTGGAATTCCCATTGAATTGATATCACTGGTTGGTGGCTTCAAATAGATTATTCAATGATAATTACCCTCTGGTAAACAAAACTATGGAAAATCACCATGCTATTAATGGGTAAATCAACTATAAATGGGATATGTTCAATAGCTATGTTAAATTGCCAGAGGGTATTTAATGTTCAGATATAGTTGGGATTTTGATTCCAACCAACTTTCGAATTTTTCGCTGGGTTGAAACCACCCATCAGTTCTTAAATGGTGTTATTAGCTATCAAAACCTGGGATTTTGAATGATGTTAATGCAAACATGATAATATATATATATATATTTATATTAATATAATATATATATATATGTAAATTAATGTGATTGCAAAAATTAACATATATTGACATTTTTTTATAGTTATATATATATGCTAATTAAAAGATGATAAATGGAGCTCTTTGCAGCAATGTCTTTCCGCCGGAAATTGACGTGTCCGCGCCTTTGGCCCAAATGACAAGGGAACTGCGCTGATGTGGGACCTTTGAGGGCGGGCGCACGCCAAGCCCCTTGGGGGTGTCGCATACCGCGACCGAGTAACCCATTCCCGACCCAGGCGCCCGTTCTGCGAAACGCAGTGTCGTGGTGAATTGTAAGGGGAGCTGAAAAATGGGAGAATGAGAGCGAAGTAAAGTATACTCCAGCTATTCAAGCTAGGGCATGAATGTATCTTACTTGTACATAATAATAATAATAATATATATATATGTAGATAGTAGTTCCTGTTGTGTTCTTGATGCTATCGAGTCTTTGGAGAAAATGAAAAGTGAGGAAGTTCTGAGGAAGTGGCCATTTTCACATGCTGACCTGGTTGGTGGTTTCAAACATTTTTTATTTTCCATAATAAATATGGGATGTCATCCTTCCCATTGGCTTTCATATTTTTCAGAGGGGTAGATGAACCACCAACCAGATTCATTAGTAACCATTATAAACCATTATAAACCATTATAAACCATTATAAACCATTGTAAACCATTATAAACCATTATAAACCATTATTTACCATTATTTAACCATTACTAACCATGATTAGCCATCATTTTTCAAGATGGTTAAGTCACCACCATGCAGATATCATTGTCATGTGGAAACACCAGAAACCCAAAACCCGGTGACACTATGTGACTAGTGACCTGGATGCACATCAGGATTGTAGGCGCTGGTTGCTGCTTGTTCCTATATACCCACTGGTAAACGTTTACATAGCTATGGAAAATCACCATGTTTAATAGGTAAATCAACTATTTCTATGGGCCATTTTCAATAGCTATGTTAAATTACCAGAGGGTAACTTGTTTGCAAGGTGTCTGAATGTGTGTGGATACTTTCTCATTTTTAGTGGTTGAGACACTTGAGATTCGCGGCGATTCCTCATCACTACTTTAATACTGATATCTGTATAACTGGTTGGTGGTTTGGAACCTGGATGTTTTCCCCTGGATATTTTCACCTGGAAATCCTCATTAACCAACCAGTAAAATGGAATAACAGGGGATTAATGAGGACTATAACTGGTTGGTGGTTTGGAACATGAATTTTGTTTTCCATTTCATATATGGGATGTCATCCTTCCCACTGACGAACTCCATCATTTTTCAAGATGGTTACTGTAAGTCACCACCAACCAGATATCATTGTTTAAAGATGATTTTCTCAGCGCCAAAAAAAACTCGGATTTCCATTGTCTTGCGGCCTTTGTTTAAAAAAAGTAGGATCCGGTTGCGCCATCCCGATGATCCTTGCTGTGAAATCTGAATCCTTCCATGCTAACAGGTCAATAACCATTTGAATTTGTTGTTGCAACAAGGATGGTGGGAATTATGTTGATTCGCCATAATATATATATAATATAATCTTGTATACTATGTAGAATTGTGTATATACACATTGATATGTTTTCTTGTACATACATATACCCTTTTGTAAAAAACTAACATTAATAACTATGGAAAATCACCATGTGAATAGGAAAATCAACGAACTAAAAGGATCATTTTCAATAGCTACCTGTGAAATTACCAGAGGGTAATCCCTTACCCCTAAAAACCGAAACGTCCCCAGAAACCATGCCGTTCGGCCAGGACGTGGGGCGGCGCAAGCCCCACAGATCATGCTCGCTTGATGCCCGACCTTTTGAGAAAAACAGTAGGGACAGGTGAAGAAGGGTGGCCTTCCGAAGTCCCTAAGTTGACTATGGTTATTAATGGTTATATATGGTTATTAATGGTGGTTTTCATGGCTAGTTGATGGTTATTACAATAATGATTAGTGTGGTTAAAGCAATGTCATAACTGTTTGGTGGTTTGGAACATGAACTTTATGACTTTCCATTCAGTTGGGGATTTCATACTCCCAACTGACTTTCACTCCATCATTTTTCAGAGGGGTAGGGCTCAACCACCAACCAGATAACTTGGTGAATTCTCAAGTTTCACTGGGACTTCTCACGGGGACCTTGGAAATGGATAGCTTGGGACCCATCAATTTGAAACGCTTTTGATGGGAATCAGATTTCAATAACATGGGATACCCAGCCAACAATATGATACGCGGAAGTGGGGCTGGGACCTAAATAGGTGTGAACCAATATTTTTCACATAACATATATAGAATATTTGATATGGATCAAACATAATTTAAGGGGCCTGGAGGACTGCAGATGACTGCTGAAGTTCATCAGTTCTCATGTTAAACAATGTGGGAGTGTCCAAACATGGACATTCCCAAAGATTATAAGATTGCCATTATTGCCATTATATCAATGGGAATTTCAGAATCCTAAAATGGAGGTACAGTACCACAAAAGGCCATATTTTGTGGGGATATTCCCTTACATTTGCCTTATATAGGCCTTATATATGGTAGGTACCTCCAGTTTAGGTTTGAGTATAGTTTAGTCTATTTTCAAATTGTGCGTCTATGTGTGTATACATATATATATATATACACAAGCAACTGTTTATATATGGATATTCCAAAGTTTGTTGGTTGTCGCCATGTTCATTCATGTTATCTCCATGAAACATCAGCTTGGCCCAGTGAAATCCATGGGTGAGTGTCCAACCAATGGGGAAAATCCAGCTGAGCCCCATTTGACACATATTTCTAGGATATGTGATATGTGGCTCAACCTCAGGGATTGGTTGGAAATAGGCTATCACCATTTTGATGCTATGGATGTCCTTTTCCTACCGATGAATGGAATGTTCCTTCTATTCAACAACCAATAGGTAAGAGGTAGATAGTAAGAATTTACCGCGCCGGCCCCGCAACATGTGTCCACAAAGGACAATATCGTTTGACGGTAATTCAACACAACTATGGAACATCACCATGTTCAACTGGTAAATCATCGACTGAATGCGCCATTTTTCCATAGCTATGTTAAATTACCATGGATGAGATGGTTTATCCTCTTTTTCCCTCATGTGCAATGATAGTTTTCGGGGTATCCCCCATTGGACAGGATAAACCCATTACCCAGAATTGTTGGCCATATTCCATTGTATCATATCCCCATTAAATCCCACTACATGCCCATTAAATCACAGTTTAAATCCCACTAAATCCTTTCTAAATCCTAATTAAATTTCCCTAAAAATCACCATTCAATCCCCTTTAGCCCCCCTTAAATCATTGAAATCCAAGTCTAAGTCCCCTTGAAAAATCACCATTCAGAAAACCCCCGTTTGAATCTGAAAAATCCACCCATTTTTATCATGTTCATCTCCTTTAGCATCGTTCCTGCGCGGGCGAGGAACGTCCATCCATGACGATGTTAGAGTGCACGAGCATCCGACAGGACCTGCATGTGGCAGAGTCCCCGCCCCTTGGATGATTTAAACATATGTTGATATGGGGACAAACAGTGGGAAAAGACACATGGGAAAAATATGTGCCGGTAATATCAACATATTATTGGGTTAACCATATATTAAATCACATGTTAATATATTTAATAATACTAAATTTGAAACATAGTAATATTATGGTTAATATTATGGTTAATATATGCAGTTAGTATCATGGGGGATGGTTGCGAAGTCCGAATCAGCAGTTGAAAACGGTGGTAAACATCCCATTATTCATAGGCTTTCAACCATCCTTTCGGCGGTGGTGCAGGCTTCCGCTGGCCCATCCACAGTATCATGGGGACAAACATGGGAAAACACAGTATTATGGGGACAAACATGGGAAAACACTGTATCATGGGGACAAACATGGGAAAACACAGTATCATGGGGACATACATGGGAAAACACAGTATCATGGGGACATACATGGGAAAACACAGTATCATGGGGACATACATGGGAAAACACAGTATCATAGGGACATACATGGGAAAACACAGTATCATGGGGACATACATGGGAAAACACAGTATCATGGGGACATACATGGGAAAACACAGTATCATGGGGACATACGTGGGAAAACACAGTATCATGGGGACATACATGGGAAAACACAGTATCATGGGGACAAACATGGGAAAACACAGTATCATGGGGACATACATGGGAAAACACAGTATCATGGGGACAAACATGGGAAAACACAGTATCATGGGGACATGGGAAACACACAGTATCATGGGGACATACATGGGAAAACACAGTATCATGGGGACACATGGGAAACACATCATGGGGACATACATGGGACATGGGAACACACACAGTATCATGGGACAAACATGGGAAAAACAGTATCATGGGGACAACATGGGAAAACACAGATCATACATGGGAAAACACACATACATGGGGACAAACATGGGAAAACACAGTATCATGGGGACATACATGGGAAAACACAGTATCATGGGGACATACATGGGAAACACAGTATCATGGGGACCTACATGGGAAAACACAGTATATGGGGACAAACATGGGAAAACACAGTATCATGGGGACATGGAACAACAACCAGGACATACATGGGAAAACACAGTATCATGGGGACATACATGGGAAAACACAGTATCATGGGGACATACATGGGAAAACACAGTATCATGGGGACATACATGGGAAAACACAGTATCATGGGGACATACATGGGAAAACACAGTATCATGGGGACATACATGGGAAAACACAGTATCATGGGGACAAACATGGGAAAACACAGTATCATGGGGACATACATGGGAAAACACAGTATCATGGGGACATACATGGGAAAACACAGTATCATGGGGACATACATGGGAAAACACAGTATCATGGGGACAAACATGGGAAAACACAGTATCATGGGGACATACATGGGAAACACCAAGTATCATACATGGGAAAACACAGTATCATGGGGACATTGGGAAAACACAGTATCATGGGGGGGAAAACACAGTATCATGGGGACAAACATGGGAAAACACAGTATCATGGGGACAAGTACATGGGAAAACACAGTATCATGGGGACAGTAACATGGGAAAACACAGTATCATGGGGACATCATGGGGACATACATGGGAAAACACAGTATCATGGGGACATACATGGGAAAACACAGTATCATGGGGACATACATGGGAAAACACAGTATCATGGGGACATACATGGGAAAACACAGTATCATGGGGACATACATGGGAAAACACAGTATCATGGGGACATACATGGGAAAACACAGTATCATGGGGACATACATGGGAAAACACAGTATCATGGGGACAAACATGGGAAAACACAGTATCATGGGGACATACATGGGAAAACACAGTATCATGGGGACATACATGGGAAAACACAGTATCATGGGGACATACATGGGAAAACACAGTATCATGGGGACAAACATGGGAAAACACAGTATCATGGGGACAAACATGGGAAAACACAGTATCATGGGGACATACATGGGAAAACACAGTATCATGGGGACATACATGGGAAAACACAGTATCATGGGGACATACATGGGAAAACACAGTATCATGGGGACATACATGGGAAAACACAGTATCATGGGGACATACATGGGAAAACACAGTATCATGGGGTGGGAAAACACAGTATCATGGGGACATACATGGGAAAACACAGTATCATGGGGGCATACATGGGAAAACACAGTATCATGGGGACATACATGGGAAAACACAGTATCATGGGGACATACATGGGAAAACACAGTATCATGGGGACATACATGGGAAAACACAGTATCATGGGGACATACATGGGAAAACACAGTATCATGGGGACAAACATGGAAAACACAGTATCATGGGGACATACATGGGAAAACACAGTATCATGGGGACATACATGGGAAAACACAGTATCATGGGGACATACATGGGAAAACACAGTATCATGGGGATCACATACATGGGAAAACACAGTATCATGGGGACATACATGGGAAAACACAGTATCATGGGGACATACATGGGAAAACACAGTATCATGGGGACATACATGGGAAAACACAGTATCATGGGGACATACATGGGAAAACACAGTATCATGGGGACAAACATGGGAAAACACAGTATCATGGGGACATACATGGGAAAACACAGTATCATGGGGACAAACATGGGAAAACACAGTATCATGGGGACATACATGGGAAAACACAGTATCATGGGGACATACATGGGAAAACACAGTATCATGGGGACATACATGGGAAAACACAGTATCATGGGGACATACATGGGAAAACACAGTATCATGGGGACAAACATGGGAAAACACAGTATCATGGGGACAAACATGGGAAAACACAGTATCATGGGGACAAACATGGGAAAACACAGTATCATGGGGACAAACATGGGAAAACACAGTATCATGGGGACAAACATGGGAAAACACAGTATCATGGGGACAAACATGGTTAATTCTGGTTAACAATGGGTAAAACCCTGGTTTTTTTAATGGTGGACAATGGTGGAGAATGGAAATCCAACTGGAGACTAAGCCCGACAGTCTCGGTGTCATGGTGATCCCATGGTGAAATCCTGCACCAGGCAGGGTAACTTCTGATGGATTTCGCAACCATCCACAGCATCATGGGAATTGAACCAGGCAACACTATGGCAATGGGCTTGTTTAGTCAGTGATTTTGTGCTTTCCCAATGGGAAATACAGAATCCATACCACATGTATTATGTTTCTTTCTTTTTGGGGCAGCAAATCCAAGTGTTTGACACATCAAAAATTGGACATTTAGCAGCCAAAATGGAACTTGACAGCACCGCACCATGAGGATGAAGGGATGGATAATTTTTTTGGGATTCAATTAATCTCCACCATCCCCATGATACTAACTGCATATATTAACCATATGTTAACCATATATTAACCATATACCCATTAGATAGGGCTTTGAACAATTGGGGAACTCACCACTTTTTTGAATGTCGGATATTTAAGGATCAAAAAAATAGAGATTGGGCCGTTGGGCCTTTGTCAAAGGTGACGTAGACGTTTTGTTCACAGCGAGCTCACATGGGTTTCTGTCAGAGAAGGGTTTTTCGGGGATTCAACTAGTCAAAAATATGATTGAGATACCCGGCCTGGTAAACTAGCATAACTAGCATAACTATTGAAAATGGCCCATAGAAATAGTTGATTTACCCATCACTAGCATGGTGATTTTACATAGTTATGTTTACCAGTTGGATTTACCCATTGATAGCATGGTGATTTTCCAGTTCGCAAAATGTAAACGTTTACCAGATGTTGAGTTTTCTGACTCGGTATTTCGCCAAGAGAAAAAAAAAACACTTTGATAAAGGGACCACATTGACATAAACTACACGACAAAGTTTATCATAAGTTTATGGTGATCCATTTATAAATGGCTTTAGATATATAACCATCTGTAAATTTGCTGCAACTGGAACATCAAGATCCGTGGGAACAAGGATACTAGCCGATTGCGGGGATATCCAACCCCACCATTTGTAAATGGGGTATATAGTATATGTCAGATGAATGCAGGGGATTTCCTGGGGTATTAAACCACTAATTTATAGCGGGATTCATGATCAAGAATATGAGGATATACTTTGGCTTTTGAAGAATAGTGTATAACATATGCATTTGTCTAAAATAGGATATCTTCGAAATCCCATGGTAAAAATCATCATTTTCCATACCAAACAGTGCTGCCCAGTTTTCTGGGGGATCAAATCTCTAAGTTCGTTGATAATTCTAGGGAGTTATATGTTATACTCTCTAATAACTTAACAGTTTGCTATTGAAAATTGCCATTTATAGTTGATTTACCCATTGGAAATGGTGATTTTCCATAGTTTTGTTAGTTTACCGAAGGGTATACTCTCTGACAAATTAACTGTTTGACCCTGAAAATCATCAATTTCTAGTGGAAACTAATTTGCAAAACCCTTATCTGGCAGGTTTTTTTAATGTTAATTTACTGGAGGGTATAAGTTATATTTATTTATATTCCCTAATGAAGACTTGTCATAATCTATCGGAATCCTGTTTATCGCCACTGCCCAAGTGGCTTTCATTAGGAACGTAGCCAACTAGAAACGGAGGTTTGCCAACTAGAAACGGGGGTATAGAAACACCTAGCTGGAGTGCTTGAACCCCCCTGATGCAGGACTTACATCATAACGACCAAAAATCACCGACCAAACCCAATAAATGATGTATATAATATACTGAATGTTCCAAAAGTATATGTATACAGAGTAGTCATTATACGGTGTATAGTACATATCTGTATATATATATGTATCTTTGCAATTTGCTTTACTTGCATCGATTGATTCACCTGGGTGCAGTATCATTTTGTGATACCATTTTGAGGTGATATTTGATCGATCCGGTTGGGGAATCCCATGGGTTTTCCCGAACTCAATGGAGGTTTCCAATGGTTTTCATGGGAATATCCTCAGTTTGGGCGTAGTCATCCCTTGCCACCGCAGTCGTCGCTGAGTTTGGGATCGCCCTCGTCTGTGGGTCGAAGCAGCAGCAACAGCAGTGCTGGTCAGTTGCGTTCCAGGCGCCCCGCAGTCGGCGCGGAGTCGCGGAGTCGTCCCGCCCGTGCTAACCATATCGATTTCTCTATCTATATCTGGATCTCTATCTCTATCTCAGTCTATCTCTCTATCTGTTTCTCTATCCATTTCTCTATCCATTTCTCTATCTCTATCTCAGCCTATCTCTCTATCTGTTTCTCTATCCATTTCTCTATCCATTTCTCTATCTATATCTCAGTGTATCTCTCTATCTGTTTCTCTATCCGTTTCTCTATCTCTATCTCTATCTCAGTCCATCTCTCTATCTGTTTCTCTATCCATTTCTCTATCTCTATCTCTATCTCAGTCCATCTCTCTATCTCTGTTTCTCTATCCATTTCTCTATCTATATCTCTATCTCAGTCTATCTCTCTATCTGTTTCTCTATCCATTTCTCTATCTCTATCTCTATCTCAGTCCATCTCTCTATCTCTGTTTCTCTATCCATGTCTCTATCTATATCTCTATCTCAGTCCATCTCTCTATCTCTGTTTCTCTATCCATTTCTCTATCTATATCTCTATCTCAGTCTATCTCTCTATCTGTTTCTCTATCCATTTCTCTATCTCTATCTCTATCTCAGTCCATCTCTCTATCTCTGTTTCTCTATCCATGTCTCTATCTATATCTCTATCTCAGTCCATCTCTCTATCTCTGTTTCTCTATCCATTTCTCTATCTATATCTCTATCTCAGTCTAGAACTCACTGGAAGCCATGTTATGGCCCATACATTATGATTAACTGCAGCCCCATGATTTTATCATGGTTGCTGTGGTAAAATTTTCATTTTTCGGAGTGAACAATCGCCATTTTCGGATGATCAATATGTTTATAGGGAGTTCCTAAAATGGGGCACCACCAAAACCATAGGTTTCAATACTAAGTCATGGTCATCCATGACTTGGATGATTTGGGAATATACCCATTAAAATACCACAAGTAGATCTATGATTTTGTATCATAGATGTACAATCCACTATTAGATATAGCTATATATATATATACAAATATCGTATATCATATGAACAGATTCACGGCTCTGTTGCTGGAGTTGTTAATCATGTTGGGTCATGTTGTCACTCAACACTATACTGTGGATGTTTGCGAAGTCCTGCACCGGTTGGTAGATGGGCAGAAAAAATCCCTCTATAACCGCCTAGAACCCCGTTATTTTAACAGTGTTTTATAGGAATCCCAATAGTTCCCAATCATAGGTCATAAATGTGGAAATTATAAAACACTGTAAATATATGGGTCATAGTTACCATAGTCATTTACAAATAATAGTTCCCAACCATAATGAAACCATAGATTTGTAGGTTGGGAACTATTGTAGTTGGTTTCATTGTAACCATAGATAACCATAAATAACCATAGTTTTATAGAAGTCAAAATGAAACTCCATGTGAAATAGTCATTAGGTTACCATTTTCCTAGATTCAATCAGCATTAAATGAAACCGTAGATTTATAGGCTATATAAATCTTAATGAATAGTTAGTTTACCAGAGGGTATAATATCTTATCAACTGACAATACTTTACCAATATCCTAACAATAGTTTTACAGCGTTTTATTGTTGCCAATAGTTGCCATTGAGGTTATAAATCTCCTCAATGACTCAGATAGTTTCCAATAGTTGCCAATGAGTTGTTTTCTTTGTTACCAGTAGTTACCAATCAAATAGTTACCAATAGTTACTCAATAAGGTTGCCATGAGAACTCCATTTTTCAAACAATAAAACATGAATATTGGTTACTATAGCCTATATAAACGGGAATAGTTACCATTGTCTTACTGGTGCTAAACGCATGGAATTTTCGGGAATGATCCACTGGCTGACTATCAATAATCATCCCAGCAACCCCCAGCAACCCATCCATTCCCTACGTTTAGCACCAGTAAGTAATAGTGGTTTAATTAAGGGATTCACCTTTCCAGATAGTTAAGATAGTCAATAAAAAACCTCATGTCAATATGGTAAACTGTTTATGGTGATTTATAACCATTATTAACAATATGGCCATATTTAATATTTATTATGACCAGTATTATTGTTAATATGGCCTATCATTGTTACTTCCGGTTGCCATTGAGGTTGTAAATCTCCACGAATCTCTTTAAAAAAAAAACATTCAGCACAGGTCATCTCGTGACTCCCGAGAACTCAGCCCATGGCGCAGCCTGAAGGCGCAACCGTTTGTGAAAAGTTATAGCACCTTCCCAGGTGTAGAAATTTACCGTTGGTTAAACGGTTAAACAGATCTAAATTTAAAGATCTATGATCTGATTGGTGGTGACTGGAACCATGGAATTAGAAATGACTTTCCCATCATATTGGGAATGTCATTTTATCCCAACTGACGAACTCCATCATTTTTCAGAGGGGTTGAAACCACCAACTAGTAAAGATCTATGATGATCTACCGTAAATTCCGAGTTAACTTAGTTAACTTTAGTTAAGGGAATAGCAATTTAGCTATCAAGAGAGGGCACCACTATGTAGAACTCTGGGTATCCATTGAAATATGTGGCAAGAACGCAGCAAAAATGTATTGACCATGCCTTTTCTCAATGAAATTGGTCGTTTCGGGGATGTACCTGATTTTGAGATAGACCCATGTATGGAAATATGTGCTGGACAATCAGGGATTTAGGCAACATTTTTATTGGGACTTACCGGAGCAATCATTCAGATCCAACTGAGATATACGGGTTTGTCCAAAAAATCAAGGCCAATTCAATAGAAAAGAGGATTTTGTAAACCATTGCATTTGAGGCTACCCTCTTTTCAGACATAGATTAAGCCATATCGCAAGGCTAAGCCACTAAGGCGAATTGGCATCCCCTTCAGGAACCCATCCCCATAGGCCCAATGGGGGTTTCCATCAATGGCGGTAGCCCAGTAGCATCATCCATGTGATCTTCGGAGGTTTTCCATGAAATTTCTACCATCCCATAGTACCATAGGGTACACAACCGAAAATAAAAAGCATAATTCACCACCATTGTGAAGCCTCAGCCATAGATGAACTAGATTAACATGGTTTTCTGGTTTTAGAACTAGATGAACCACCAACCATCACTAACCATTATTGTAAGCCCCTTAAATCAGCCTTGTCTTCGGGTCTCCCCAGGTCCCACAGCTTGACGCCTTCAGCCAGGTCATGTTGGCCGCAGATGACCCGAAGAATGTGCGCTTCGAACGACGCCTGAGTGCTACGGGAGACGATGTGAAGTGCAGGCGCCTTTTGCTGGTGTTTTAAGTGGAAGACAAGGCCCCAATTTTCAAAAAAACTGGTTATAGAATGGTATAGATCCTATGATATCCATTAGATATCCTGTTTTATTGGATTATAAATTCGTGTTGATTGAGGATGGTTTTTTTTATTTGGATGAATGGGATGGTCAAAAATTTTCATGGTGTTTTCTGATCCTTTTAGGATGTTGATGCTGTGGTGTTTACCCACTAGACCACCATCCCAATCAATCCCATTTTTTTGTCCAACGATTTGGGATCATTTTATATACCCCACCATTACCAGAGGCTTAATCGCATCATATATCCCATTAAACACCATTAAATCCCATTAAACACCATTAAATCCCATTAGATCACCATTATATATATACCCTCTGGTTATTTAACATAGCTATGGACAATGACCCATTTACAGATGATTTTCCCAGCTAGAAACCTCCATTTACAATGGATTTTCCATAGCTATGTTAAATAACCAGATGGTATATTATCCCTAGCCGCTATACCATAACCTCTATTTGTGAAGGCTTATGAGTGGCTTTACCACATGAATGAGTGGCTGGTTTTTCGTTCATTCACCCTTTGAAACCACTGGATCATTGGATTGGTTTTGGGAAAATCGACACCGGAAACCCATGGTTTTTTTTAACCATTACCCTCTGGTAAACTAACAGTTTGCGAACTGGAAAAGCACCATTTTTTAATGGGTAAATCAACTATCAATGGCCATTTTCCAGTTCGCAAACTGAAAAAAAGTCATTACCAGAGGCTTAATCCCATCATATATCCCATTAAAACACCATTAAAACACCATTAAATCCCATAAGTCATTACCAGAGGGTATACCATTTAAATCTGGGGGTTTCCAGTCAATTTTCCCGTGCCCATCCAATGACTGGATGGCTTCAACAACGCTCCTGATCGGCTCCTCATGTGTCATCAGTTGGCTTAGGAGCCATCAGCCATAGTTTTTTTCACATTTTTTTCCCAGCTATCAACCATGATTTACCCTCTGGTAAACTAACTTAGCTATTGATTTAATGGGATTTAATGGGATTTAATTGGATTTATTAGGATATATGACGGTATACCCTCTGGTAAACTAACAGTTTGCTATTGAACATTGCCATTGAAATAGTGAGTTTTCCCATTAATAGCATTGTGATTTTCCATAGTTATGTAAACGTTTACCAGAGGGTAACCGACATTTTCTTGCGGGGATTTCTATTGTTATGTTTGATGACACCAGGGCAACCGGAGGGTCGAAATGATGAAAACGGCACTTTGTGGGATCCCCTAGTCTGCGTCTGCAAGGCAAGATGAGTTCAGCCCTGCCTTTCGCACACGAACTGCCGCTCGTTCTAAAAGAGTGGTTTTTTTTGTGGGCGCTGGGGCCTACGGATGATAAGGATGATACTTGAATCAATTGAAGGTCCATATTGCCTCGAATCATGACTAGTTTGTGTATATTTAGATGTCATTTTCTCTTTGTTTTTTAAAGCATGTCTTGGATGATAAGCAGTTGGATCAGTTGGGAGAACTTGAGGATGTGTCCCTGTCAATCCTGTCCTATCAATCCCTAATAATCCCAGAATACTCAGAGCACCAGCGATGATTTGTGATTGCATCCACGGTAGCCGTTCCTATTCTGGTTGATGGTTTCAAACATTTTTTATTTTCCAATTTTTCCATAATATATGGGATAATCCTTCCCATTGACTTTCATATTTTTCAAGATGGTTAAGTCACCACCAACCAGCTATTTGTAGCCAAGGAGTTTTCTACAGTCAATCTTCCAACATTTTTGTCTGCTGCGTTGCACGAGCATTACATACAGTGCCCAAATAGGAGTTTCTTAAAATGGTGGATCCCCAAGTCACCATTGCTGTTTCAATACTAAGTCATCTGGGTAAATTATAACGACCTCACTGCGACCTCACTGGAATCATGGTTGGTAAGAGGAATTATCCCAAAATTGCCTTATTTCAGGTTAGTGAATTATTATAATTTACCCAGAGTCATGGTCTAATGACTTGGATGATTTGGGGGTACCCGCATGACTTAGGAAAAAAGACCATTAAGTACAGTTCTATCTAGCATATCTAGCATAAACCATAGTTACAGTAAATATAGTTAACCTATGTTAACCCATGCAGTTATACTCACCAACTTAGCTAAGGACCTGGGGTACAAAAACGGTCGCATTTCTATTGTATTCCATCCTTGACGGATGCAGAGCGATCTAAGCCTGCCGGCAGGTGAAACAGATCCACTTTTCGGGGGGATGGTGCTCAAATATCCATAAAAAATCCCAAGCGAAAATCCCGCAACTGGTTGGTGGTTTCACCCCATGGTATAATAGGGATTAATATAGGGGATAAACCCATTGGATATAGGGGATAAACTCATTGGATAATATACTGGTTGGTGGTTTGGAACCATGGAATTTTATGACTTTCCCATCATATTGGGAATGTCATTTTATCCCAACTGACGAACTCACTCCATCATTTTTCAGAGGGGTAGGTATACTATACCACCAACCAGCAATTAAATCCCAGAAAATCATACAACATCACTACCCTCTGGTAATTTAAGATAGCTATTGAAAATGGCCATAGAAATAGTGAGTTTCCCATTAATAGCATTGTGATTTTCCATAGTTATGTAAACGTTTACCAGAGGGTATGAAATCCGGCATTGCATCACCATGAACTCCCCCATCCAATCGCCATAGTTGGTCACCCGGATCCAGCAGTTGGTCATCCGGATCCAGGGACCCAGCAGCTCCAGCACTCAGGCGATTAGCTCGGCGCAACAACCACAAAAGAAGTCCGAGCAAAACATGTCACCAGCAGCTCGTCGAGATGTGACGATTAAAAAAAAAAGCGCGAAAGGTGGATATTTTGGAAAGGTGGATATTTTTTGGGGGATAGATTAATTGTGGTTTTTATTTTGTTTGAACATGGTTATATGATGTTGTATTGATATGCTTATGGTGATGAGAAAAGTTCTTTTAGGACAGTTGATGAATGTCCATTAATTAATCCTCAAAAATGGTGATATTATGGCGATTGAATGAGATGTTATGGGAGTATGGATGAAAATTGGTGTTCTTTGTGGCCGGTACAGAATGAGGAAATATAGCTGCTTGTTGGATATGATGGTTATAATTTATGATTGGGAATATCTGAAATATTTTTGGCAAATAGCTGAAATAATGTGGTTAAAACAATAATAAACCATCCCCCAAATCACCATAAATGGGTGGGATTTCAACCATTCCCAGTCATGGGTGGTAAACATGACATTGTTTTAACCACATTAATTGAAATGTTCACTGAACTAAGGATTTACATCCCAGGTTTTGAGTACATGGACCAAAGATAGGAATGCTTGGGGAGTGGCCCAATAGGGATGGTGATGGTCCGGTCATCCTTGTGAGCCATGGGGGTTCTACCTCCAGCCTACGCTGTTTGACAGAGGGTGATTGGGAGATATCATTGAGATTAGTTAGGATATGGTGTGTTTTTTACCCTCTGGTAACCATACAAAAAACTATGGAAAGAGATCCACCATGCGAAAAAAAATGGAAAATCCACTATTTCGACTGGGTCATTTTCAATGTCGCAAACTGTTAGTCATTACCAGAGGGTAAATGGATTTACCAATGAACTATATTAGTGAGTCTAAAGATGTGGCAGATCGGAAAATGATGAGAAACCATGGGTCGTTGGCTGTGGTTTCCCCTAATTTTGCAGGTCCCTGAGGCTGGGACTCATACTTCTCGTCGAAGGAAGTTTGGAAGTCAAACTTCCGACAACAGTAGTGTTTATTGGCACTATGATCACATATCTCTGTCGCCAACTTGTTCTTTATACATTTTATACCGAATATCTGTGCAGGATTTCAATCACCCGTACTTATTTTCAGTTTATTAGCAGTTACCCCTTGTATTTGACAAAGTTTTTGCACACAACAGACAATAGAATACATCTGGAAAACCTAGATGAATATCGAATATCTCTGTCATCTCCGTGGCATGTGTCAACTTTATCTTGTGAGACCAACCAGCACAGTATTTGGCGTCAAACAACGGTAAAACCTTGGGTTTTGGGGCCGGGCCTTGTGGCTTGAGTTGTGAAAGTGCCCCAAGAATCACATTTATTTTATTTATTTTCAGCCAGTGATTTTTCCAACATGGGAATGCAGACACGCATATGATAATTCTACCAAATTATACCATACTGGTTGGTGGTTTGGAACATGAATTTTATTTTCCCCAATCGTTGGGATGATGATCCAATCTGACTTTCATATTTTTCAGAGGGGTAGGTCAACCACCAACCAGTATTGTAATGCAATTTTTGTTGAGATACCCGATGGATGAGACACCATGAGTTTTAATCTCATATCCCAATGTTTACTAGAGGGTATATCCACAAATCCCTCCAAAAATCAAAAAAGTCCAAGGTTTGGCTAGCTATCAATGTCCTACTGTCCTACTTTTTTTAAAAATGTTTTCTGATGGTGTTCTTCCAGGTTTTTTCTGAGCCCTGATAAGCCGGGGTTGGATCCCTATGACCCTAATCTCATGTATCAGAGACGTAGGATCCACTGTTAGATATAATATATATATAGATATAATCCAGATTTATAATATATATATATACATATATATATATATATGTGATTAATTATATATATAATTATATGTATATAAATCTACTAATCACTAGCAAATCCCATTTTCAATAACCAGTTCATTCACCATCAATGCTATAAAAACCAGGTGTGGCTCTTCTGCGCGGGGCCATCTTTGGAACGTGCTCGACCATTGGTGGCCGGCCTCAAGAAATCCAACGTGGAGGCGAGCAGCGATGCCCAGCGATGCCATCTTTAAGGAGAAATTTCACCATGGAGGTATGGGAAAATATCATGGGATATATATATATATAATGAAATAACTATTATACCAATAACTATGGTTTATATTAAATATCAATGGTATACCATATCATCTTTGGAGGTACTGGAGTTATTTGGAGGTAATAAGATATAAAGATAGCTCCATATATAGATATAACTAACTATAGTTAATGGTTTATGGTAGATATAACTAACTTTTTGGTAATAAGTTCATGGGATATGGTATGAAATAATATAGGTCTAATGGTATAACTCCAAGAACTATGGTTTATATAGTACTTATAGTACTTATAACTATAATGAAATCATATACCCTCTGGTTATTGATGCCCAATGATAAGTTGGTTGAAAAACCTCATTAACTATAGTTAGTTATATCTACCATAAACTATAGTGAAACCATTTATAGATATTAACATAGCCATGGTATAAATGGTTTCACTATAGTTTATGGTATAGATATTAACATAGCCATGGTACCATAATCTACCATAGTTACCCTCTGGTCATTTAACATAGCCATGGTATAGATGGCCCATAGAAATAGATGGTTTACCTATTAATAGCATGGTGATTTTCCATGGCTATGTTAAATAACCAAATGGTAAGATTGACCTAGAAGAAATGGGATAGTTTGCCTCTGGTAAACATGACTAACAGTTTGTTACAACTGGAAGCCATGGCCCAATCGAAATCGTGGATTTACCCAGATTTTTTCGCATGGTGGATCTTTCCATTGTTTTTTGTATGTTTTTTGTTAACGTTTACTGGAGGGTACACTACACAACCTGGGATTTGCCCTTTCAAAAGGGTGGGATTATTCTTGATATCACCATGAAAAAGGTGGGTTTTTTCGTCGAATGAAAAAGGGTCCTGCAGATGTTCCGGAAAAAACAGTGGGAAAATAGCCTTGTTGATGGTTAAGAATATGGGTCATGTTTATAACCTAAATGGGTTTAACTACTGTATCAAATATAAGACGTGTACGGTGTTTTAACTTAGGCTAGTAGCGGGTCATTCACCTACCTGCTTTATTTATGATTTAAAAAAACATGATAACCAATTTCATAGGGATCAGCAACTTATATCAATATATCAATGATATATCATGATATATCCTCGGATTGGTTCACACTCCCCATGTTGTTCAAACTCAGCCGTTGTCATATCTTGTCCTTATCATTCTTAACAGCCGTTTTCGGCCTTGCAAACCACCAGGTGAATATCAGGACAGACGACCACCTCAACTCCGCGAACCCACCCATTAAGAGTGGTGACTTTGCGCCTTGATCCTCTCAACCCGTTGGGAGTGCCATGAAATGCCATGAATTTGTTCTCATATGAATATATGAGGAGTACCAGGTGGTGATATCTATATAGATTTTCTGGTTTCAAATCTCCGAAAATTGCAGGTTCATCTCCCATTGTTCTTGGTAAACATCCAAATGTTATGTCCCTGACAATCTGAAGAGTCACCTGAAGGTATACAAGTCTCAGCTGCCATGGTTGTAGCAATACATGCTTTCATTCTGTATCCTTTTTTGGCACAACAAAAGTAATCAGCAACAATCAGCAAATGATGACGGATCCTGAGCGGCACAGCACTGCAAAACCTGTGTTTTCAAATGCATGTTTTTCTACAGGATGGAGCCCCCAAGATAGCCCCAAGATAGCTAAGTTGGTTTATAAGTGGCTGAATTCTATGGTTTATGGTAGATATAACTATGGTTAATGGGGATTATTTCATGGTTGATAAACCAACTTATAACTGGGGGGCCCCATCCTGTAGGTTACTAGGTCAATCTTAGATGGGTACAAACTAATCCTAACTAGTCTGTTGGTATCAATGGGAATATCCACGTTCACCAGCAAAGAATTTGTCATTTTTTTGCAGGGTATCTGGCTGATCGGCAATGGTTAAAGATTCCCGTGGAAGAAAATCATTGAAATCAACAACTGGTTGGTGGTTTGGAACATTTTTTATTTTCCCATATATTGGGAATTTCATCATCCCAACTGACTTTCACTCCATCATTTTTCAGAGGGCTTGGTTCAACCACCAACCAGATTCCCATTGTGGAAGAACATCATTGAAATCAACAATGGGAAAATCAGGACCCTATGCAGGGATTGGTAACTGTCCCATTTTGGGAATATTGGACATCACCTAAAAAAGTAGCCATCTAGTAGACCATATACCTAATGGTTGGGTGATGTTCAATGGGGACATTTAATGACCCATGTAAACCAACGATCTCAGGTGCTGGTTCTCTGGTCCCAGTTCTTCACGGGACCTCATGGCGAGCGCTTGGCGGAGATTTGCGATGCGGCGGGTGCCTTGCCCGGCCTGGAATCTGCGGTAAACCGGGCCTGGTACCCTCTGGTTATGTCAACGTAGCTATGGAAAATGGCCATTTATAGTGAGTTTTCCCATTGAAAATGGTGATTTTCCATAGTTATGTTAATTTACCAGAGGGTAAAGTCACAGTTCACTATGGAAAGATCCAGCATTAATGGGAAAAGCATGGGAAAACCATTGGGAAATGGTGATTTATATGGAAAGATCCACCATGCTATGTAGCTGGGTAAATCCACGACATTTCGACTGGGCCATTTGAACAATAGCTTACTGTGAATGTTTACCAGAGGGTATCCGGGGGTGAACTCAGGGAACTAAGGAGCTCTAGATCTCCATATGAGCGGAAGCCAAGGGGCTATCATCAGAGTTTCCCAAGAAGTTGTTTTTTTTCAGTGGCTGAATTCAATGGTTTTTGGTAGATATACCCTCTGGTTATTCAACATAGCCATGGAAAATGGCCCATTTATAGTGGATTTTCCTATTAAAACCTCCATTTATGAGGGATTTTCCATGGCTATGTTAAATAACCAGATGGTAACTATAGTTAATGGGGATTATTTCATGGTTTATAAACCAACTTATAATTGGGGGGCCCCATCCTGTACCAAGTGGAGATGCCTTTTGGCAGTCAAACGTAACAATGGAAAGCTCCCCATTGACGGATTATTTTCCCAGCTAGGAACTTCCATGGATAGGAAATCTTCCAGCTAGCCACGTTTGATGACACCAGAGGGTAAGTGCCCTCTGGTAAACAAACATAACTATGGAAAATCACAATTTTTAATTGGAAAATCCACTATAACTGGCCATTTTCAATAGCTATGTTAGTTTACCAGAGGGTATATCATCTACTTTTGTAGAGTGTTAAACTGTCAGACCAAAAAGAGTTCAGGAAATGGTCGCCACACAGTCGCCAAATTCTCTGCCGGGATGTTCCCCGAACTTCGGATGGGATCTAACTGGCGTCAGTCTGCTTCATGGATGCCCTTCTGTTCGGCTTCATAGAGGGTAGAACCCCAACAACCAATAGGTGATGATGTTATCGCTACGCCAAACCGAGTCTATTTTTCCCAGAAGGACATATTATTGGAAAGCTAAAACATGTTCAATGTTTGCTATGACAGTAATGTGGTTAAAAGAATAATAAACCATCCCCCAAATCACCATAAATAGATGCTATAAACCATTCCCAAATGGGTGGTTTATTATTGTTTGAACCACATTACTAGATTCTTCGAGTATACTTTGCCTCTTGAATTTATCATCTTGTCTCGTAGATGGTTTCAGTAGGACAACGTACCTCGTGGCACTCGTGGTGAGTTCATAGGGCATCTCGGACAATGGATTGTTTGGTGCCGGATGACACAAGTTTACAATTGGAAGAAGTGTGTTTTATTCATTTTTGACGCCATCATCACTAATTAGTATATTTCGGACCTCCCTTCTTTGATATTAAGGTTCCATTGTTCAACGGTATGATTATTTGCAGGAAACCATGGCTTTGCCCATCAAGTACAGGGCTGAAACCATGGTTTTCCTATGCCCTTCATCCAATGAGTGTTGTTTCATCCAGTGTTTCTGCCATTTCTTGTGCCTTTAAATCACCATGCTAGCAATGGCTAAATCAACTATTTCTATGGCCTTAACTAAAATAGCAAACTGTTAGTTTACCAGAGGCTATACCATCATTAATCCCATTAAATCCCATTGAAGCCCATTAAATCCCACTTTAATCCCAGATGATAAGCCGGTGCCGGTGCTGAGACAAAACAAAAGCGCGGGTGTTGAACGACATCAAGAAGTTGCAAAGCATGCAGGCCATACCGGATGAGCAGATGGGGATGGTGTTTACACTCTAACATGGCGGGACGTTGGAAAAATCATAGGAAAATGTAGGACAATACGGAAAATCATAGGAAAATATAGGGAATAATAACTAAACAATGGGAAAATCATAGGAAAATATACAGTAGGACACATGTGTGAAAATCCACTCCAAATGGAGGTTTGTAGCTGGGAAAATCATCTACTGTATAAATTGTGGATTTTCAATTGCCACGTTTGATTACCAGAGGGTAGCCACCAAAATATCCAAAGGTGATTTTAGCAATAACTAATATCAACCCAGGATTTACAAACCCCTAGTTCACCAACTGGGGTGGTACCAATTTACAAAGGGAAACATCACTAAACTGGGGTGTAAGCTGCCAACATGATCCATTATTCTTGACTGGGCAGAGCCTGGTGTTTAGGCTGTGAATGGATTTGTTGTGAATGGGCTGTGCATGTACCCTCTGGTTATTTAACATAGCCATGGAAAATCACAATTTTTAATAGGTAAACCATCTATATACCATCTATATATAAATGGGCCATTTTCCATGGCTATGTTAAATAACCAGAGGGTAAATGTAGGAGTATACAATGCTACGACACATGCGCTTGGATATTTGTTCTGAAATATCAACAGTTGCGGGCAATTTCATGGGTTGCATGCCCCTTTCTGCCAGGGAACAACAAACCAAGAAGAGATGTAGAAGACAATCAAAGTGCAAAAAATAAATGGTGTTTAATCTTCACAACCAATAGAAACCTCAAGAAAAAATTGAAACCCGAACTTCCGAACATCGTGGGATTACACAAGCATTCCCCAGGTGCTTTTCATGGCGTACCAATGGACCCAGAAGTGGAAAAGTCATCCTGACGTACTCAGCTCATAGGAGTCAATGGAGTGATTTTGCCACCCGCAACTTTGCGCCAAAATGAGTTATCGTTATATAGTTATAGTATGTTATAGTTATAGTTATAATTATAGCGATGGTATCTCGAATATTTCTGGCTAGAAGTAAATTGAACTAGACATCAAGTATCATCAGGTAGTTTCAAAACTGAGTAGCTGGTATAGAATTGGCCACCTACTTTCATCCATCTGCCGTGTGTTGAGTTTTGGTACTACGGAGATCACATAGTTAGGATGATAGATGATACCAGCCCAACCTATGGTGTGTTTGACAGTGTCTACCAAGAATGCAATAAACTTCTCATACTGCGACAGTGTTTCCCATGAGAGTAGGATAAGGGAAATGACCATGGGTCACTGCCGGCCCCATAGTTTAGGATTCTTGAAAATTCAACCAATGAAAATGTCGCCATAGATGATCTTGGTTTGGAAATTCAAGTAGACTCTACAGGATGGGCCCCCCCAGTTATAAGTTGGTTTATAAACCAATTTTTAATCATCATTAACTATAGTTATATCTACCATAAACCATTGTTAAGCCACTTCTAAACCAACTTAGCTATCTTGGGGGCCCCATCCTGTACAAAGTTGTTTTTTTGGAATATCATTGCCAGAACATAATAAAATAAGACAAACAATTTGACAATCTGGTTTGTTGGGGGATCAAATATCCAAGCTTAGCCCAGGACGCTCCAACGAATGAATTGCCAGCAGTTTTTGTCACTTTCCAACCCCTTTCCCGTGTGCCTCTGCCATGGTTTCCTGGAGAGGATCGTCGATGGCTACTGAAGAAACTTCAGGCGCGGCTACTGAAGAGCAGCGGAAAACAAGGGGAGTGTGAACCAGAGGCAGATGTGCAAAAATGCCTCGGTGCTTCAGAACATTTAAATCGCGTAACTTTTGCATTTATGTTACATATCCATGCAACACCATGTCATTAACTGACTGTATTGATGTTTCAACATGTTTCAACCCTGACAATTCGGGAGATTGGATGATCAAGTGCCTTGGTAAGTCATAGCGACCTTGCTACAAGATGGGCACCCCCAGTTATAAGTTGGTTTATAAACCAATTTTTAATCATCATTAACTATAGTTATATCTACCATAAACCATTGTTAAGCCACTTATAAACCAACTTAGCTATCTTGGGGGCCCCATCCTGTACGTCCAAAAAAACTTCACGGGGATCCTCGGAACCCCCCAAAGACTTCATCAAAGATAAACGTCACGGCTTGAGTAGCAAGCAAGTCACCTGTAGCTGGAACATCCATTGGACATACCTGGGTCAATCTTAGATGGATACAAACTAATCCTAACTAGTCTTTTGGTGAATTGTATCTACTCACCAGCAAAGAATTTGTCATTTTTTGCAGGGTGTCTGGCTGATTGGCAATGATACTGGTTGGTGGTTTCAAAGATTTTTTATTTTCCATAATATATGGGATAATCATCCCAACTGACTAATATTTTTCAATGGGGTAGGTCAACCACCAACCAGGATATGGCGTTTTCATGTTGACGTTTGTTTGAAACGCTGTGACTTGGTGATTGACCACCATCCCCCCAAATATTCAACACCCCTCTGGCACCATGGTCCCAGTTGGACAATCCCTACTCAACCATGGTACCATGGGTTTCGTGTTATGGGGGTGTTTTTCATGTTACCCTCTGGTAATTTAACAGTTTGCTATTGAAAATGGCCATAGAAATAGTGGATTTTCCCATTAATAGCATGGTGATTTTCCATTGTTATGTAAACGTTTACCAGAGGGTATGGGGCAGGGATCACTAACATTTGAGTTCAATGGCGGATAAGCAACCACTGGCCACGCTGGATTTCCGGCTTTTGGCTCACCGAACTTCGTGGAGGTCACTCTGTCATAAACCAATAGAATCATAGGGATTTGCCGGAAGAATGAACGGGATACCCCAAGGTGTTGCTATTCTAATGGGGAAAGTGCTATGTGTCTATATATATATATATACTTTTGTACACATAACACATATACAGATGAAGAAACCACATGAATCAACCATGAAATTGCGCTGGTGATCCGAAATCTTCAGACAAAACCCGTCAGCATCTTCCCGGAAAAAGTTGTCCTACCCACAAACCGCTGCAAGGACCATGGCTTGCCAACACCGCACTTTGTGGAATGCTCACGTTTGGGGAACCCGGAGAACTGTCAGCGGATTTCCGCCGAAAGAATGGGAAAGATGCTAAAAGATCGCTAGATTTTCAGACAACCCCGATGTATATAATATATATATATATGTACAGGATGGCCCCCCCCAGTTATAAGTTGGTTTATAAACCATTATAACCATCATTAACTATGGTTATATCTACCATAAACCCATTGTTAAGCCACTTATAAACCAACTTAGCTATCTTGGGGGCCCTATTGTGTATATATATATATTATGTACAATTATGTACATGTGTGTATATATATACACACAGTTACCCCCTGGTAAACAAACATAACTATGGAAATTCACCATGCTATTTATGGGTAAATCAATAGCAAACACCCCTGGGGATGGTCCTGGTATGGACAGTGAATGGATCTGGGGATTGGCCTGGGGGACCCATACCATGGGAGGTCCAGCAACACAGAACACTGTACCATATATGAGTATGAGGCCCACGAGGGAGACAGGTCGTATTTTTTGGTCATATTTTGGTTTATGCTTCCACGTTTGACGTCGTAACAACACAATTTTCTATGCATCTCATCTGGTTGGTGGTTTGGAACATGAATTTCATTTTTCCATATATTGGGAATAATCATCCCAACTGAATAATATTTTCAGAGGGGCACATGCCAACAAGTCACAGGTAAACTTTCATATTTCCAACCGGTCCTATCCTCTATCATCCCATATCATCCATGTTTTTTGCTTCTGGATTTCGATGTCAAGTTAACATTCAGAAGTACCATTCATTAGCATAATTATTAATTATACCAATTGTTAATATATCATAGTTACCCATTGATTGATATAATTACCGTAATTACCAGAGTTACCCATGGATTTTGACATCAAATTACCATGAAAACTCCACCAGGGAAGTCCGAAGAACTCGTCCAGCCCCGAAATCTTCGAGGTGACGGTGGCCCTGATGTACCTGACACACAGATCGAGGTCCCTTGGGTGTTTGTTGGAGACGTCCCCCAGGCAGTGTGTCGGAAATCTCCAGATGGGTCTGGATCAAAATCGGCCCAATCACTAGATGGAATTTTTATGAAACTGGTTGGTGGTTTGGAACATGAATTTTATTTTTCCATATATTGAGAATCATCATCCCATTTGACTAATATTTATATATATTTTCAGAGGGGTAGGTCAACCACCACAACCAGAAATGTTCACTGTTGAAAACATGTCCTGGCTGATTCGAAATGAGGAACATGTGGCATGACTTGGGTCCAGTTGGCATCGTCATCCTGGTGGTTGTTTTCGTAGTACAAATGCCGAGTTCGCCCATTTGGGGTTGATTGGGAGACATTGCCAAATGGGTATGGGTCAATACCTATTAATACCATTTTTAGTGGGATGAACATCCATTTACCAGCTATTTTGGGGTTCACTAGGTACCAGGGTTTTGACCCATCCCCAAATATTGTGTTGAGTGTTTCTTAAACATGTTTTTCATCCCTCGATCATGACAATTTTGTTCATGAAAGTGGGTTGCATTCCAGTTGGTTTGTGAAGAGACAGTTTCATTGTTGATCATCATCACAATCAGCAGCAGCATTATCACCATCATGATCATCATGATCATCATGATCATCATGATCATCATGATCATCATGATCATCATGATCATCATCATCATCATGATCATCATCATCATCATGATCATCATCATCATCATGATCATCATCATCATCATCATCATCATGATCATGATCATCATCATCATCATCATGTTGACTGTAAAAAAAACACTCCTGTAACACAGCCTGTGCTTCACTGAAACTCACTATTTTTTTGAATTGGGGGTATACATGGGTATACCACCTACTGTATCGTACCCTTCAAACATAACTATTAACATACAGATACATAAAGCAATCTACCATCACTTTGAGAAAAACAAAATCCATCGTTTTTTCTGTTTTCGGTTGCCATGTTCCTGATTTTTGCCAGGAACATGAGGACTACATCGTGGTTCGGAGTCCCAGACATGTCTACTTTAAGAGACGAGTTGGATATTTGGCCAAGCAATGCAGAGAATTTCAGAATGGGGTTATACATCGTTATATATATATATATATACTGTTAGAATGTAACATTGGTCCCAACATGCATACCATGTCTCACATGTGGCTTACAGGCCTTGAGCCATTGCCCAACAGTGCAAAAGGCAACAGTGCGCACAACTCCGGCATCAACAGTTCATACAACAGTCGACTGCCATTTTACATGGTAGCGGAGCAGTGATCCTGGAAGCATCCAGGTGAGCTCCAACAGGCAGAGGGCTTGATCCCAGAACACTGGGGGACTCTCAACAACAGCTGGAGCAACAAAGGGTAGCGGCCCAACACACCACCACTGCAACGACAAGGAAAGGAAACAAACACAACAACAAAGCGCACAGGAAGAGGGCTTGATCCCAACTACACAGTGTGGGGGACTCTCAACAACAAGGATGGCAACGGCATATGAGATAGGATCGCCAACAGCAGGAGAAGCACAAGCAGAAGCCCTAGCATCAACACACAGGCTGAAGTTGAAACCTCCAACATACGATGGAAACTATGCAACATTTGAGGAATGGAAGTACAAGTTCTCAGCGTACATGGGCCTACAAGACAACATCTTTCCACAACTGCTGTCAAGAGCAGAACGAGCAGCAACAGTGCTCACAGATGCAGAGCTGCTTGGTGCAGCAACAACAATAGAGGAAGGAGAGAAGTGGACACAACTGTGTAACAACCTCAAGTACATCCTCATCAACATCACCAGCGGCCCAGCAGCAACAATATGCAGACAATACCAAGACGCAATGGGCTTGGAAGTCTACAGGCAACTTTGCAACAGGTTTGCAATACCTGTTGGAACAAGAAGCATAGGCTACCTCACAAAACTACTCAAACCCAAGTTCGACACCAACAACTTTGAGGAGTCCTTCTCAACATGGGAATTTGAGCTTGCACGTTACGAGCGTGACAACAATGCACAACTACCAGACCAAGTGAAGATAGCAGTTCTCATGAATGAGACAACAGGACCACTCCAACAACACTTACACCTCAATGCCAGTGCAACACCAACATATGCTGAGGTGAGGACAACAATCATGGAGTACTACAGGACCACCACGGCGTTCTCAAGACTTCAACAACAGTCGTCTTCAGCAGTCAGCAGCAATCTAGGAGGAGGCCCAGCTCCAATGGACATTGGAGCAACATACAAAGGCAAAGGAAAAGGAAAAGGAAAGAACAAAGGAAAAGGATTCAACAAAGGAGGTCACAAAGGAAGAGGATACCAACAAGGAAAGGGCTACGGCGGCTACGGCAGTTATAACAAAGGAAAAGGCAAAGGAAAACAACAGCAATGGTATCAGCCAAAAGGAGTAGAGAAAGGCAACAAAGGAAAGTCGAAAGGAATTCCCAACAAAGGAAAAGGAAAGAATCCAACAGCAATATGCTACAGATGTGGTCAACAGGGCCACTTGGCAAAGGATTGCCGAACAGCGGTGTACAACATGACAGAGACACCGCAGGAACAGAACCAGGATGGAACATCCCAATGGTATGACCCAAACAGTGGGTACGACAACTACTGGTACAGCAACGACCAGTCAGGCAACTACAATATCCAGCCAGTCCAACAACAACAACAACTAGCTTTGCCAGCGCCACAAACCAACACGCAGACACCAACAATACAACTTGTGGGAGCACTGGGCCATCAGGCAGCAAGTGCCCACAATGAAGCAACCACCACAGCTCACGCAGTGCAGCAGCAGAGAGGAGACAACGAGGTGGACATTATGATCGACAGTGGAGCAGCAACACACGTTTGCCCAACATGGTTTGCACCAGACACACCACTGTATCCACTACAACTTGGACAAGGACCTAGGTTGAGGACAGCAACAGATGAGGATATCCCAGTGCATGGCTACAAATGGGTGTACATGCACAACACCAACAAGCAAACAATAGTTGTTCCCTTCTATGTGTGTGATGTGACGCAACCCATCATGTCAGTAACAAGACTGGCAGAACAAGGGTTCAACACACAACTCAACGAAACACCAACAATCACACACACCAAGGGATTCAACTCAGCACTCAAACAACGAGAAGGCCTATACTTCTTGCCAGTTGTGCTGATCACACTTCCAGCCAACTTGAGACTTGAAGTCAGCCAGACAGCAGAAGGAACAACAGCAAAAATAGCACCAGTCACACTGACACCAACAGGCATGGAAATCCTTCGCAACAAGAATGACCTATGGACATTCAACAGCCAAGGTTTCTTGGTAAGAGTCCACAGGACAACACGCAAGGCATTGTTCATGCCAGACAGTAGATGTCCAGTTCCAACAGAAAGGTTGGAGAACTACAGAAGAACAATCATACAAAGACCGAACAACAACACAGAGGTCATCGAAGAAGCATACCAAGACCTCGACAAGAAGCAACAGAAGAGGATCATACAAGGAAACAACGGGACAGGAGAAACATGGTTCAAAGTGAAACATGGAACAGTACTTGCAGGTAACATACCACCACAACCAGCACTTCCACCAGCCAAAGAGCCAGCGACACCATCTCAACAAACCACAGCCGACCAACCACAAGCACCAATGTATCGGCACAACGTGAAGAAGCCTCTCACAGAGGTAAGGCCAACAGACCAAGCAATGACCGCAACGCAGCCATATCAAACAGCAATTCCACATCCAAAGGAAGTCAGTCCAACACAGGACTATTGGATCAAAGAAGGTCCATATTGGAAACGTGTGCATGTCCAACCAAGAAGGGACATGTACATTCCACAACAAGCAGATGATGGACCAGACGTGACAAGACTGACAACATGGAGACAAACAATTGTGAAGCCAACAAGTGGCAACAGAGGATATAGAATAGATGATGACTGGACGACAAAGAGGAGAGCAACACTCGACATAGAGTGGACAGGCTCAACAAATTTTGAAGAAAACGCAGCATACAAAGATGAGTTCATCACAGATGAGCCAGAGGAGCAACAAGAAGCCAAGAGAGCAAAAGGAGTGCCAACACCACAACAACCAACAGAACAAGAAAGAAGAGAACACGAGCTCACACACCTTCCCTACAGAAGCTGGTGTCCAACATGTGTACAAAGCAAAGGAAGACAGGACAACCATCCAAAGCAAACAAGCAAAACACCAGTGATCCAAGTGGATCTGATGTACTACAAAGCATTAGGAGAAAAGCAAACAACATCAGTCCTTACAGCAGTGGACGTTGAAACAGGCATGTGTATGGCAGTCCAACTTGAGGACAAGACGCAGCACGTACAATACCTGTCAGTTTGCCTTCAACAATTCCTGATGGAATGTGGCAGAACACATGCAATTCTCAACAACACCGTTCTTCAATCAGACCAGGAAGACTTTATCATCTCCTTGCTCAAGATGGTGGCAACAGCCATGGGTAGCAACATAGCAGTCAGGCAAGCACCAGCCTACACATCACAAGCACAAGGAAGCGTTGAACGTTTCCACAGAACACTGATTGGCCAAGTTAGAGCCCTCAAACTCCAACTGGAGACCAACTATGGCATCAAGCTCAACAGCAAGCATCCCATCATGCCGTGGCTTGTCAAACACGCAGCATACCTGCTCAACAGGTATTCCATTCACTCAGATGGAAACACAAGCTACTATAGACGATGGGGCAAAGAACACAAAACACCAATATGTGAATTTGGTGAAACAGTTCTCTACATGCTACCAACAGCAAAGCAGATGCCAAAGATGGAAGCAAGGTTCTACCCAGCCATCTGGCTAGGTAAGGACAACTCAACAAACGAGAACATACTTGGCATCAGCAACAAAGTGGTCAAAGCAAGGACCATTCGAAGACAAATCAAGCCAGACAAGTACAACAAGCAGTTGATGGACATCATCAACTCTTCGCCAGCCATGATACCACCAACAACACCAAGCATTGTGGTACTACCACAACCTGCTGCAGCAAAGCAGCAGACAACAACAAGCACACAGACTCAGCAGAGTCCACAACCAAAAGCCATGGTACAACCACACGCTACACCACCACCAGCACTTACGGACCTTCCAATGGCAACAGCGCCAGCAACACAGCAAGCAAAGCAAGCACTTCCAATGCCAACACAAAGCAAAAGAGAAGTAACAGATGAGATTACACAAGGCAGCTCACCAAAGCAAGCAAGGACAACAGAAAGAGCCACAGCAGCCAGCCGACCTGACACAGCTCAGGAGCCACCAACAACAAGGATGAGGATATCACAAGTCACAGTCACAACGAAGAAAGGACAGAAGATAGAAGCAACCTCCAACGAAGATGAACAGGAGATACAAGCTGAAAAGATTCTCCTGGAACCTTGGGTGAGCAACACCGAAGGTTTAGAAAAAGAACAAGCAACGGAAGGAATGAAGCAAGAAATCAAGTCAATGAAGGAACAAGGAGTGTACACAGAGGTACACATAAGCCAACTTACACCAGAACAACGCAAGAAGATCATCAAATCAAGATGGGTTCTTCGACAGAAAGGCAACACAGTTCGAGCACGAATTATAGCAAAGGGCTACACTGAGGAGATCAACGACAACGACGACATCTTTGCATCAACACCAATCTTCTGCGTGCTAAGGATGCTACTTGTCTTAGCACTTTGCAACAACTGGATTTGTCTCACAGGAGACATCTCAACAGCCTTTCTACATGCCGCAGCAGCAACAGCAGATCTTTTCATGTATCCACCAGCAGAATTCTACAACGCCTTCGACCAGATCGTTTGGAGACTCAACAAAGCCATCTATGGCTTACGCAGCAGCCCAAAAGCATGGCAAAATCACCTAGCAGAGGTGATGCAACAACTTGGACTACGACGACTTGTCAGCGAGCCCAACGTTTACGCAACACCTGGAGGAGATGCATACATACTATGCTACGTCGACGACCTGCTCTTCATTGGACAACAGGAGACGGTTCACAAGCTGTTCAAAAGCATTCAGCAACACCTTCTACTCCGTCCAACAGGAGAACTCACAGTCGGCAACACCATCAGCTTTCTGGGTAGAAACATCTGCAACAAAGGTGACTACTACGAGATCAGCTTAGCAGACAGCTACACAACACAGCTGCTGGAAGAAGCCAGCATGCTCAACTGCAACTCAGCACCAGCACCAGGCAACAATACTCTGAAAGCAACATCAGAGATGGAACAAGAACTCAACAAAGAAGAACATGCAGCCTACCGAAGAATGGTTGGCAAGCTACAATGGATGACCTACACAAGGCCAGACATTGGCTTTGCAACAAAGGAGCTTGCAAGAGCTCTGACACAACCAACAACAGCAGACCAGCAGAAACTGAAACACTTGCTCAGGTACATCAAGGGAACACAACACTACAAACAATACATAAGACCAACAACCAAGACACCAACAGCTGAAGCAGTACCAGACATCCAAGTCTTTGTCGACAGCGACTGGGCAGGATGTGCAACAACGAGGAAGTCAACAACAGGATTTCTGATCAAAGTCTTTGGAGCAACAATCCACTACGGAAGCAGAACACAGGCAACAATAGCGCTGAGCAGCGCGGAAGCAGAACTCTATGCAATCAACACAGGAGCAACAGAAGCACTCCACATCAGCAATTTCCTGAAGGAAGCTCTCAACATGAAGAAGATCAACATCTGCATACACACCGACTCATCAAGCGGAAAGAGCATGGCAACCAGGATTGGAGCATCAAAGAAAGCCAAACATATCGAGCTCAAGCACCTTTTCATACAACAACTGGTCGCACACGATCTTGTGAGGATTGTCAAGATCAACACGACCAATAACCCGGCCGACATTTTCACCAAGTACG
The DNA here is from genome assembly GCA_947184155.2 of Cladocopium goreaui. Taxonomy (NCBI): domain Eukaryota; class Dinophyceae; order Suessiales; family Symbiodiniaceae; genus Cladocopium; species Cladocopium goreaui. Next base: position 102,992 of record CAMXCT020006785.1, on the reverse strand, counting down.
TCGCGACAGAGACGCTTTTGCGTCACATCAGTGATGTTGGCATCAGCACCCAGCGTCACTGAGCAAACAACAACAAGCAACAACAACAGTTTCACTGCAGCATGCGTGTTCATGTGTGAGCGCGTGCACAACGTGCGAACATCGTGCGTGGCATGCACACACAAACATACAGATCCAGAGAGCCATGGTGCTGACAAAGGTCAGCAACATCCTCTATTTCACCTACATCCTCGTAACATGAAGTATCACTACATGATCAACTATGTCATATACTTCTTCAACATGATGTGTACTACATGATTGTGGACGTATTTGGCAACATGATCACGTTTGACAACATGTCGACTTTCGAGTACAGTGTTTCAACAGTTTTCTTGAATTCAACATGTTTTGCATCTGATGTTTGAATGTCAACATTTCGTTGACAACAAGTTTACTGATCAAAGCCGTTTGGTTCAACAAGACCTCGAGCTTCAACATCGTTGAAACCTACGGCAACAATGTCCCTGGTCAACAATGCGTTGGCAACTTCACCTGTGAACAGGTCCCCACACAAGGTGACCTTGGGCAGCATTGGCCTGACAACAAGGGCCATTCAGATGAGCGCGACCAACAACCCTGAAGGCCTCAACCCGGATGCCTTCAACATGATGATGGAGAATAACAGTTTGGAAGCATGGTGGATCTGCCTTCCAACAGAGATCCATCAGTCAGCGCTGTGCCCAACAACGAACCGACTCTTGGGGATTAGTGGCAACATCCTCATGCCAGAGTTTGACAAAGCCATCTGGTCAACAGACCCAGGTGCCGCGGTCACAACATGTGCCTATCATGCAACAGAGTTGCATTTGGAGTCAGCAAATCACCACACGTGGATGTTGACATGTGTGGTTGTCAACAAGCTGAAACAACTCCAACGCCTGGGCAACAATACGGTCAACATCTTTAACCGTGGCTACGTTCGACCTCAATTACAGATCCAGGCAGGCAACGTCATGCGGTTCACAGTTGATGAACAGGTATCAACACAGATCTGGGAAGTCACCTCGTCAAGGGACAACACTGTCCTTCATCAGGTGACAACAGAGCTGTCTTGGTCCAACAACTACATGTGGACCTACAACTACGTGTTTCCAACATCGTTGATCTCTGCTGAGAACAACGATCATTTCATCTGTTTTCTCCAATCTTTGGAATACTCTGGGGCAACAGTGCTCCAACAACTGTCCACTGATGAGACAGTTCGCCTATGGGGATTGCTGTCAACACCTCAGAATTGGCGTCATCTCCAACAAATCTCCATGGGAGGCAAGACTATGGAGAGATTGAGGGGCAACGCCAGAGTGATCGAATGGATCACAGCCAACACCAACATGGAACAGTTCGTTGCGAAGTACAACCAGTATCGCAACAGTTCCAACCCAGAGAACAGAGAAGATGATGAGGACATGCCTCACAACATCGAGGACAGCGTGGAGGCACGGGATGGCTGAACAATTCAGCAACAAAGGGTGAAACTGCAACATCCTGGAGTCAACACTCCAAACCAACAGAGATGATGGCGACGTCAACATGGAGTGCAGCTGACAACATTAGTTTCCGATGAATAGATGTACACTATCTCAATAGACAACATCTTTCTTCAACAACTGATGAATGTAAAGTGTACAGTGTCAACATTCTTAGATTCGCCATGCAGGCAACAATAGCCAACATGTCGAGGGGGCGTGTTAGAATGTAACATTGGTCCCAACATGCATACCATGTCTCACATGTGGCTTACAGGCCTTGAGCCATTGCCCAACAGTGCAAAAGGCAACAGTGCGCACAGCTCCGGCATCAACAGTTCATACAACAGTCGACTGCCATTTTACATATACATACATTATACATATATATATGTATATATATATGTATATACATATATATATACATTACATATATGTATATACATATATATATACATATATGTGTATATATATATATATGTGATATTTTTTATATCCAAGTGGCATTGCGATCTTTAAGGCGTATTGCAATCGGAGCATTTTTGTCATGTTGCCAGGACTCATGCTGCAGGTGTCAAACACTTGGGAAGGGGAGGGGCCACCCCTGTTCGGGCCTATTCCGGTCAGCTGACGGTTTGTGAGGCGCATCCCAAGACAAAGTCCCTAGTCTTTGTTCGCTTCGTTCATGGTCGGGTTTAATAGGATAAACCAGGTCTAAGCATATACTACGTAAACTTCACACAATGAACAATGAACATACTTAACTGAATTGAACATTGAACATACTTAACTGAATTGAATGAACATACTTATTCAGGTTGAACAATGAACATTGAATGATATTGAAGGCAAGGTGGGAAATGCATTCCGCAAATAGATTCTCGATGGGATATGACCTTCTTGCCAGTTTATCTCACAAAATTTCGAGTGTTTCTGTGATGACCGAGGTGTTACAGCCATAGCCCGAGGTTTTTCATGGGAAATCCCCACAATGTGGGGTTTTTCGAGTTATGTTTGTTGGTTTATAAACCCCATGAATATAGTTATAAGTTTTATTTGCGTATCAGAAACCATAGTGACATTGGAGTTTTTTGTACGCACCAACTGAGCTATCGAAAACCATTCCCTGGCAGCGCGGTTCAGCTGCGCTGTTCAGCTGTTCTGTTCAGGTCGGTGACCGAAGAATCAACAAACCTTTCGTCGAAAAACCCGTGGACCGAAGAGATCGCGACATCTACGCCCCTCGGTCGCAGCACTCGCAGCACAGTTGGAATTTTTGCAAAGGGGTGATGATGATTTTTTTCGGCTGGAACCTCTGGTGTAGTCACTGAGTTAATTTCCATGCTGGTCATTTCGGCAGTTTTTTAGATTGACCTGTTAAAGCGAAACTCTTTTAAAAACCCAACTGAGTGGCGAATGATGTCTACCAGAGTCTACCAGCTGCCCAGTTGTGCCAGTTGACCACTTCCGGGACGAGCCATCCAAAGTTACCAACATCATCGAAGCATGATGTTTATATTGATATTAATTAATGGGTTTGTAAGCATTAAATTTTGGGATCTTGATGAGGTATGAAGACACATGAAGACCATTGGAAACGCGATTTAAGCTGCAAATGCTCATCGGTTGATGGTTGGTTGGTGGATAATTGATGTTCAGAGTTCTGCATGCCAGAGACTGCAGGTGGGATAGCATTTGGGGATGGTTTATAGTTTATACTATAGATCTATAGCATCCATAAAGATGGTGATGACTTGGGGATGGTTTAGAAAGTAGGGTTTACAACATGATAGCCACATAATAATCCACCGATAGGGATTTATATACCCATAATATCCCGTCACAATATTGATAATTATATAATCATTATATCCACATCATACCCATGAACATCAAAATAATATATATATATATAAGTAATAATAATAATAATCATCATCATCATCAGGATTCCCATAGCCCATTCATTCCGTATGAGCTATTAGACATATCTTTGTGGATAGATTATGAAACCGGGAATTATACCATGGTAAATTAACGGTTTGACCCTGAAAATGACCAATTTATAGTGGAAACTCACTAGTCTTCCAACCCCTACAGTATCTGGCAGGGTCGAACTGTTAATTTACTGGAGGGTATACCATGGATTATAACGGGGATTATGAACTAACATCGACCATCCCAGAAAAAAGCCCAGCCGCCTTCGCCGCTTCGCCCAGGTCTATTACCCCAGATCCTCGGGAGGAGGAAGAGCTCTTCTCTCAACGAGGTGAGGCCCAGAAAATTCACCAAATGGTGGGAAACCATGAACGACTTCCATAGGCTTGTGTTATAAATAGGTTTCCTAAAATGTTGGTAAAATGATGATAGAAATAGAAATGATAGGTGAATGATGATGTATCTTGGTGAAAACACAAATCATGGCCAAATCAGCCTTGATACACCCCTTAAGAAGCTGCCTTTGTGTGTGTGTGTATCATTGCGGACAATATCCGGGGTACTATTACAGCAGCAATGACCACCACTGCTGGAGGATGACAAAACTAATTGATCGAAACCAGGGTTTTAATAACTCTAAATCCTTTCCCATCTTTACTCCCCCAAAATGAGCTGGTGTTGACTTTGTTGACTTTGGCCAAGAACAGATGGCCTTCTTCGGAGCGGAGAATTCGAGAATTCCGGATTGGCTCCTTACAACATGATTCTAGGATGCCATCCCTTGCGATGGACTGTTCAGCTGGTTTTCGTGGGGGAAATGGAACAAAATCATGGGTGTAAATCCAACTATTCGATGGGGATATACTCTAGTGGGATAGAACAGGATCTACCCTCTGGTGAACTAACATAGCAATGGAAAATCACCATTCTTAATGGGAAAATCCACTATAAATAGCCATTTTCCATTGCTATGTTAGTTCACCAGAGGGTATCCTTAAATGTTATTTCCTTTTTACATGACCTTGAGATGATCTCGGAACACATACTCATTTATGCACATGTACATGTTCATTTACATGTGTACAAAATATACATCATATAGTCTAGTTACACATATAATTATATATACATACATAATGTATGTATAAATATAGTTATATATATATACTGTATATAATATGTGTATATATATATATATCCTCGGGTAATCACACATGGCTTGCTGGACAATTCCCGCCTTACTCCAGGGAGTCGGGCGACGTGGAGTACGTCTGCAGATTCGATCCCAGTGGACGCGTGAGACGGGAGGGTTCCTTCATCTACCAGGCGGGGTGGGGATCAACGAGAATCTGCTGGGTCAATGGAGGAATAAGGGTTCATAATCTGCTGGGTTAACAATGGTTCATAGTGGTCAATAACTATAGTCATAATGGTTAATAATGGTTAATAGTGGTTCATGCATAAATAGTATTAATAATGGTTAATAATGAATAATCATGGTTAATAACAATAATACTGGTTAACAATAGTACTGGTTAATAATCTTAGTAACGACAATCAACGATAATACTGGTTAAGGTTAACAATAATGTTATTAAGGGCTATTCGATCATGTGGCTTTTATCATGGAAAATCACTATTTTGATAGCTAAATCATCTAATGTTATTAAGGGCTATAACAGTAATGAAACCCCAAAAGTTGGGATATATTTCCTATAGTTTTAGTTCTTTTTTTTCCTTACCACTGCATGTAGAACTGCACGTAGAACTGCACCCCCCCCTTTGGGGGGTGATTCTCATGGGCTCCGCCAATGATGGATGATTTGACTGGGTGTGAATATTAAGCAAGTATTTATTTCAAGAGGTGTTGTTGGCCCAAAATAAGAGGCAATCGTTTTGGTGTCTTATGAAATTGATTGCTCCAACTTAAAGACTTATTGCCATTTTACACGGGAAACTCATGATGAATCGCCAGACATTCTGGGGTATCCAATTTTCAGACAGGTCCAAATGCATGATTTCGCACTGAATGCATGATAGATTTACGAGGTACGAAATATGAAGCCTGGATGAGCATGGTGGCTTGGGTGTCAACTCTCCTGGACATGGAGAGTATTTCGGTTGATTTTTTGAGGTGCAGTATGTTTTTTTTTCAAATGCCTGACCATTTGGATAATTTATCCTGCCAATGGACAACTTTATAGATGATTGTCTCACATTTTCTGATTGTCTCTGGATTTTTCAGCTGGCCATGTAGAATTTCTGATTGCGGTACTTCCAATGGTCATCCTCCCACTTAAGTTCTTAGGATCATCCTTGGTGGTAGCTCTCCATGACTGATCGTGGCTATCACCGCTTCGTGTACTTAGTTTGTTCAATTGTATTCAAACACCTGTTTTGTGTTGAACTAAATTCAACTATACTTTGTATTTTGGTTTATTCAAGCACCTTCTAGTTTATTCAACTATACTTTGTATTCAAGCACCTTTTTGATGTTCGTGTCGCGGAGATTTGAAAATGTTCAAGCCCCGATGATTCATGTTCCCCTTTTCGACTCTGTGAACCTAGCATAAAGGGTCTAGTTCCATAAAGGGGCGAATCTGGAAAATGATGATAAACCATGGGAATAGTGGATTTAAATTGATTTTTTTTTGGTGTAATTACATGTAATATAATCAGCCCATTCTGGACTCTGGCCATTTGTAGTTTCTTGCGATGTTCACGTCAAGCTTGCAGGAATACCTTCAGAGTGAGGGCTTTGTCATCCAGGTGGTCTGCGTTGGAGGTGCCGAAAAAGACTGGGGGTCTCTTCAGCAAGGGAAGCGAAAAACTGGTGACAAGCCCAAAACCTCGGTTGTCTGAAAAATGGCTATGGATCAATACCTATAGATACCATTTTTAGTGGGATGAACATCCATTTACCAGCTATTTTGATGTTCACCAGGGGTACAAGGTTTTGACACACTACCAAATGATGGTATCCCCAAATCCATTGATTCCTCATCATCTTACCATCTGGTTATTTAACAGTTCGCCATGGAAAATCACCATTTTTATATAATAATAGGTAAACCATCTATTTTCCATGGCTATGTAACAAATAACCAGATGGTATATGCTCATCTATCATATATTCCCATATTTTCCCATGCATATGGCCATTTTGGGGGGTTAGCATGGGGATTTTCCACATGCTATCAGACACCGCATGACGTACCTCTCCAGTGACACCGCTTTTCGGCAATTTGTTTTTCGTCCAGGCTAAACAGTGGTTGTGCGTTGCCTGAATCGCATTTGGCAATTGGATAAGTGGTTTGTTGGTGAAGGTTTTGGCACTTTGAATCCCCATTCCGACTGTCGGGTTGCTAGCTTCAATCCTGATAATCCTATAGTTTATGTTTAATCTATGTCCATATTCATGTTTTTGTATTATTATGTTTGAAATATCCATAAATAATATAATTCATAATCCTTGTATTTATGGTTTTGTTCAATCAAATCCATATTCATCAATGACCGTTCATGCAATACAAAGGAAATCATCTCCATGGCTGCTTCATTTTTTGTTCAAGGAACTTGTCCAGATAGCTCAAATCTCAAATGATACTACCTTTTTCCAAAATCATTTTCAATGGATTGGTTTGAGGGAAAATTTGCATGAAAACCCCCATATTTAGTGGGAACAACATCTATGGTTTCCGGTTAAGATTTTCCTTTAAACCAATCCTTTGACATTTGCTTGTGACTAAGATTGGATGAAATTGCTACCATTGTTGCGACAAATTTCCAATATTTTGGGGGTATATCTCCTTACATAGGCCTTACATAGGCCTTATATATGGTAGGTACCTCCAATTTAGGATCCTGAAATTCCCATTACTATTTTGTAACTTGCATCCTGTACTGTTCCTTGGTTCCGAGATGATTTCAACAAGACTTTGGAGCGTACGCGGAGTCCTTTCGACCCCGCAAATGAAAGGAATCTCTTCATGAGCCCGCTACAACTGCCACGGGGTATGCTCTAAGGGTTGTTGGGTAGAGCCCCAGAAAAAGACTTCGGTACTTGTACATCATTTTTCTATCCGTTGGGATCTATGATAAATGGCTTAGTCTGAAAATGTGGTACCCTAATACCCTAACAAGAATGAATTGCAAAAAATAATGGTTTTTCTATGTTTTTCTGGCAAATTTCTGGTAATTATGCAATTTTTCAGACACACCTAGATCTATTAGATCTGATCTTGGGTCGAATCGCTCATTTCTCGCTTGAAAAAGTTCCGAAACAGGCAACTCCTATGGCAATGCCGTCCTCTCTGGCGTGGTATCAAGGCGCGTGTGGTGAAAAAGCTGGGATAACTCCTTCAAGTGAGTTATCCCATTTATAAATGGGTGGTGGTTTCAAACATGTTTTATTTTCCATGATATTGGTTAATCATAAATATATGATTAATATATGAAATACATGGTTAATATATGGAATTTTATGACTTTCCATAATATATGGGAATGTCATTTTATCCCAACTGACTTTCACTCCATCATTTTTCAGAGGAGTAGGGCTCAACCACCAACCAGAATAGCTAATTAACCATCATTAACCATCATCATAACCATTAATATTAACCATTATTAACAGTATATTACCAACCAATGGTAGGGCTCAACCACCAACCAGTAAATGGGTGGTTCACTAACCCCATGTGCTCAGAAATTCGGTGGGCGATCCCCGACTGGGAAAATCCCGGAAGACTTGGCTCGCTCGACGGATTTTTTTCGACGGATGGCTGGTTTTCATAGCAAGTTGACATACCCATAGGATCCTGCTGGTGCTGGTATATATGCTAACATTGATTGGGTTTTTTTGTTGATGGGATCCATGGAGCACCATATTTTTGGCAGCACCGTGAATGGATCCGTCATGGGATATGGTTTTCGACCCAGGATTTGTAGATTTCGATCATCCTTAGAATGCCACGTAGCTGTCGACTACGGCCCGCTGTATCCGGAACAAAAAAATCATGCGTTCGCACGATGTATTTATACAACGATTTTCAGAAGTCTCACTCTCTGGCGTGTACTTCTTGGATTATATAAATATGAATGATTTCATGTGTACCAAGTGCCAAAATAGCCAAGATGGTAGGCACCGTGGACCCGCGATGCAAGGTGCGGAAATGAGGCAGTGTCACAGCAAGTGAGGAATGGAGGCCCGTTGGTCGCTGTGGCGCATCGTTTCATCATCAGATTCCCTCATTGCAATGGCCTCTATGATGAATAATTTGTCTTAGTAGTGGTGTTGAAGAACAACATCATCATCATCATCATCGTCATCATCATCATCATCATCATCACCATCATCACCATCATCACCATCATCATCATCATCACTAGTAATAATCATATAGTTAATCATAAATGGTATAAACAAACAATAATAGTCGTCGTCATCATCATCATCATCATCATCATCATCATCACGAATGATGAATGATAGTCATTTGGGAAGTAAGTTGCTGGCCCTATATATATATTATATATATATACATTATATATATATATATGAAGCATGAATTTGGAGTCTATACCTTATATCCCGAACAGAAATGGGAATATACGCCAAGAACTGTGCCGAAACTTGTCGCAATATCGAGAGTGTCGGTCGATCTGGGCACTGTTTGATCAGTGAAATCCAGTCATTCTTGGTTATATATCCCTTCGTTACTGCTGATGATGCTTTTATTGCTCTGTTCCAGAATTCACAATCCCATGAAAATCCCATGAAACCCCAATGAACTCCCATAAAATCCCATGAAATTTCCATGAAAGTCCAATGAAATCCCATAAAATCCCATGAAATTTCCATGAAATGCTATGAAAATGCCATGAAATCCCATGAAATCCCATGAAATCCCATAAAATCCTATAAAAAAACAATGAAATTCCATAAAATCCTATAAAAAGCCCATGAAATCCTATGAAAATCCAGTGAAATCCCATAAAAAATCATATGAAAATCCAATGAAATCCCATGGGATTTCTATGAATCCCAGCCCACAAAATTACTTCCCATGGGTCGAAGGTTCTGAGCCTTGCCCGGTGTGGTTGCGACAAGAAGAGAAGATCATGGCCTCCAAGTTGCAGGTGCGGTTATTTTTGTTGGGACTTCATAGGGATGTAATTGGGAGTTATTAGGATACCCTCTGGTGAACCAGGCATCGGTTTCAAATTTTTCTGGTGGTGAAACCAATGGTGGGGCCACATACCCTCTGGTAAACCAACATAGATATTGAACATGGTGATTTATAGTTGATTTACCAATTAATAATGGTGATTTTCCATAGTTATGTTAGTTTACCAGAGTGTAATTGGGAGTTATTAGGATATATGGAGGTTTCCTAAAATTGGGGTACCCCTAAATCATCCATTTCAAATCATTTTAATTTGATGTTCCATGAAATAAACCATCCATTTTCTGGTACCTCCATTTTAGGAAACCTCCATATGATTGGTATACCCTCCAGCAAACCAACATAGCTATGGAAAATGGATCGTTTATAGATTATTTTAGCTATCAAAATAGTGATGTTCCATAGCAAACGGTGAAGTTGGCAGAGGGTAACTAGCCTCGAGGTGATCATCGGAAATGGGGAATTTCACCAAATTGAGCTATGAAAGTTATACCCAAGGGGTGATTGGGTATGATTTTGTTGGAATTACCCAAGCCAATGGGATAATAGGTACCCAATCACCTGGGTTTTTGGGGATTATTACTAGTTATACCTCTAGACCTGGGTTAGGGATTATGAACTAAACCATTGGGATTGAATTGTGGCTAGTTTTTTTTCCAGGGATTGTCATTGTCCAACTGGGAATTCCGACTAACCAGCAATCATGAAATGACAGTGGGTAAACTGAACACTGCCTCGATTAAAAAGGCCATTAAAACAGTGGAATGGTGACCAATCAGAAGATGTGGAATGGTCCCAAGCTATACATATATCCATATGTTTGCTGATTAACTCTAGGTTTTGCCGCTTTTGCGGATGAAGACCTTTTTTTGCCGTTTCAATGAACAATTGAGGAACATTATTTTGACTGACTCCACCTCCTGGCCATGGCTAAGCCATGTCCCATTTCGAAGTTGATGGTCGTGACCAATCCAGGACGGGGCCAATCTCATCTCATCATTTGAGCCGTGTTCAAAACCCCCAACTCGTTGATGATTCTAGGGTGGGTTAATCACAATTCATAGGAGGGTTTATGGTAATATACCCTCTGGTAATTTAACATAGCTATTGAACATGGACCATTGATAGTTGATTTACCTATTAAAGATGATGATTTTCCATATCTATGTTAGTTTACCAGTGGGTAACTGATAAGTGATGGTTGGTTGATGATTATAGGCTATATTATTCAACCCCTATTTCATTATTTCGGGATGATCATGATGATCATTAGCCATTAACTTAACTGGAAATCCCATTCTTAATCAACCATATCAACCATTGTAATGGAATGACACGCCTGTTGGCCTAGCCACAGGCAACCTCCCAAAACTCAACATTTCAGGTTGGTGAACTACAGTCATTCAGAACTTTGGGGATGATTTTTCAACTGCCAGCTGGTACTTGGCAAAAAAAACCGGATTTCATGGCTCAATCTTCAGAATTTATCACATGATGGTGAATCCCATATCTCGTTGGTGGTTTGGAACATGTGTTTTTTTTTATGACTTTCGATTCAGTTGGGAAATTGTCAGTTTTCCCAACTGACGAACTCACTCATATTTTTCAGAGGGGTATACTGAACCACCAGAGATGTTCAACATCTTGGATGGATCCTCTTAACAGTTTAACAGGGAGATTTCTTTTTATCTCCCAGCTTGGTGAAATCCTCACTTTTTGGTTAAATCATTATATAATGTTATATATATATACATATACACATATATATATACATACATATGTATATATACATATATATATATTTATATATTTATACAGTTAAAGAAACCGTATCATATTGGGTTGTTTGAAACACTGGCCGTATCTTTTTGTCAGGTCATTTTGTCACAGACACTCTTCGGCCTCACCCTACTCCGGTCGCAGACTGCCTCTGGGTCGGGCGTCCAGTCTAACTGGAGACCTGGAGATTCACCATGTGGAACGTTCAGAATGGTACCCTCTGGTAATTTAATGGAATTCAATGGTGATTCAATGGTGATTTAATGGGATTTCATGGGATTTAATGGGATTCAATGGGATTTAATGGGATTCAATGGGATTTAATGGGATTTAATGGGATTTAATGGGATTAATGATGGTATAGCCTCTGGTAAACTAACAGTTTGCTATTGAAAATGACCATTTATAGTGAGTTTTCCCATTAAAAATTGTGATTTTCCATAGCAAAATGGTAGTTTACCAGAGGGTATGTGAAATCCCCAAATGTGGAAAATCCCCAATTTAATATGGTATGTCAAATGTCCGTTTTTACATCCAGATGGTATGTCCGTTCGGAACATTTAGGTCGATTCGTAATGACATGAGAAACAAAAAAACACATATATATATACACATATGTACAGGATGGATTTGACTGGTTCTTTGGCTTTGTCTCAAAATGGTGGACATGCTCAGCAAGTTTAAGGATGGGAAACAAGATGATCAACGGCTAGAATCTGTGGCCTCGAAAGGAGACGGTGTACCCTCTGGCAAACTAACATAGCTATTGAAAATGGCCATTTATAGTGGATTTTCCCATTAAAAATTGTGATTTTCCATAGTTATGTTAGTTTACCGGAGGGTAGTACTCCAAATAACTTTTAATAAGCACATCCACAGTCGTCCGCGCATGAAAACAAGTTGACCCATGCCCCACCTGTCCCATGGAAGGTAGGGAGATAGGAATACAATGAAATGGACGGAAAAGAGGAAATACCCTCTGGTAATTTAACATAGCTATGGAAAATCATCATCTTTAATAGGTAAATCAACTATCAATGGTCCATGTTCAATAGCTATGTTAGTTTACCAGAGGGTACTGAATGTGAATGTATCAGAGTCAATGACTATACTATGCGATTTGTTGTTCCGAATGACCCTCAGATGAGCAACTTACTGAGATCTCGTCCATTTGGGGTATTCCAAAGGTTTTCACAGCCACGAATCTTAGTTCATGGAATCAGAAGATTGATGAAAGCACATAGATTTCAGACTTTATTGGATAAGACTAGCCCCAATTGCATGGGACAAATAACGGTATGATCAAATTTTATTGGAATCCAAAGAGAATCTCCAGATTTTCTCACACCTGCTTCAGCCTGTTTTTTTCATCTCGGCACAGGAATGCAATATCTTACATCATCGACGTGTGGCCCGGTATTCCTCGAGCGGGATTGGGGGTGCGCCGCAAATCATCTCGCGGGGGTTTTCACGGAAATCGTGGCACATCTTCGGCCCGTCTTCCATGATGTGATGAAGGTTGGGGACCCAACAAGAATATGATGAACCTCCAATTTTGAGGTTTGTCTATACCAATTTGTGGTTAAAAAAAAAGGCAATGGTTTGAAGCATTGGGTTTACCACATGAATCATTAACATAGTTTTGCTGGGAACTGTTCTGTGTGTTCTGGCATTATTTGACTTGGGTGATGGCTTATGTGAGCACATATGCCATGCTCGTTGGAAAAAACCTGTGTTGTGGATGCTTTAATCCATTACTGTACAATATCAGTGCTAAAAGAGAACTGGCAAAGATTGGCTTGCAGCAGATCACATGAGTAGCCGACAAAATTATAGTTATAGTGGTTATAGTATAGTAATACTCATTAGCTCAAAATTATAGTAATACTAATTTAGTCTTGCTGCGCCTGGCCTTGAGGTTGCACAAGACCTTCATAACCGATAGGGGACGACCCTAAGTTGTCCATGGCATTAAATTTAACATATAATTTTGTCCGCTACTCACATAACAGAATTGACAGTCTCACTGCATGTTGACTGAAAAAATCGGAATTCGAGGGACCCTGGACTGGGAAATTTCGGATTCTTATCCAACTCTCGGTCAGTTTCCCTCGCTGATAATGCAGTTCAAACTGACTGATCGCATGTCACTGGCATGTCTGACATTCAGAGATGCGGTAAGGAACACTCCGGTGCTGAATCCCTGGGCCGTTGATAATATCAGAAAAAGTGGTTCAAACACAGACACGCGTAACATGTATAGTAATTAATGTATTCATACAATACATTGCATTATATTGATACACACTATGTAATTGCGAAGTGGCTTCATATATATATATATATATTTCTATGTTCAATCCTATCTAGGATGGCAATCCACATCGAATGTATTCGAATGGCATTTTTGTGGTGGCTCAACACCAGCGAGTGTCCAACTAGTAACCCCCTTTTTTTTCGAACAAACCCCTACCAAAAATAACCGGGTAAAAACCAATTGCCCACAATATATTACATATGTATAATATGTATTTATGAACATAAAATATATACATATTATGGATGTATCCTGTTGTCCACTCTAAACGGTCAAAGACACACACAATTTGCCATTTCTGGCTGGTGGTTTCCCATGAATTCCCATGCGCCAGGCGCATAAGGACGATGTGGTGCGAGCGCTGCGGGGGTTCTTAGAAACCAAGCATCATATCGTTTGTTTTTGATGTATGCACTGGCTTTCCAAACTTAAAAGTGGTATTATATATATATATCATTATATATCATTATATATGTTTATATATGGCTATATATATCATTGTATATGATTATATGATTATATATATCATTGTATATGATTATATATGATTATATGATTATGTGACTTTTCCAAAGCACACATGGGTGCATACAGCTTTAAGCATAAAGCTTTGTTGACCATCAACAATGATGATTTCACCCGCATGATGGCGAACCAAGGATGGTTAGAACATGTGAATCGTCTCCTTGAAACATAGTTATATTGAATGGAATAATAATGGAATATGAATTAAATCTAGGTAAATTATAACGACCTCACTGTTCTCCCTCACTGGAAATCATAGTTAGTAAGGGAAATCATCCCCAAATGGCCTTAATTCAGGTTAGTGAACTATTATAATTTACCCAGATTAAATGGGACATCAAACATATTGGGGAGATATGAATAATAATGATTCAATTGATATTGAATGGAATATGAGTTCAACATATTGGGGATATATTAAAATATATTAAATGGGACAAGTAGATGAATTTCATCATGACATATCATCAATGGCCATTTCAGGATCCGATTGATTGGAGGTACCTACCATATATAAGGCCTATTTTTCAGGCCTAGATTTCAGGGAATATCCCCACAATTCATATGGCCAAACATATGGTACGTTTACGTACCTCCATCTGTTGGATCCTGAAGATCTCCCATTGATCAATAACTATTTTTAAGTATATACATTTAAGTACTCATAATCCATATTAACCATGATTTTCCCAGCCCTTTCCTGCACCCCAAGCAGTGACCAATGACCTTCTTTTCCGTTGGCATGATCGGTCTTTTCCGTGTTGATCTGGGGGGAATCATCGCCGGCTGCAAGTTTCATCGATTTTCAGGTGAAAAATGTGTTCAAAACCCCGACGTTGGTTGATGATTAGTTCGGGGATTATACTACCTTATATACTGGGGATCATGATAATACAATAGGGGAATCCCTATAAACCAACCAGTATACCCTCTGGTAAACTAACGTTTTGCTATGGAAAATCACTATCTTTAATGGGTAAATCCACTATAAATGTGGTATTTTCAATAGCAAACTGTGAATGTTTACCAGATGGTAAACCATCATTAATCCCATTAAATTCCATTAAATCCCATTGAATCAATAGCTAAGTTAGTTTACCAGAGGGTAGATCATGATAATCCAATAGGGGAATCCCTATAAACCAAGCAGTATAATAGGTTTGGTTCATGGTGAATCGCTGAGGCAACAATCCATGAAGATGAGGCTCAATTCCTTGGGCTTTACGCGCGCAAGGCAGCAGACGAGACGGAGAATGGGGCAGAATTCTTCCTGAATTAGGGCAACGGGGAGAAAATCATGATGAATGGGATTTAATGGGATTCAATGGGATTAATGATGGTATAGCTGCTGGTAAACTAACAGTTTGCTATTGAAAATGGTGATTTATAGTTGATTTACCCATTAATTAATATCATTGTGATTTTCCATAGTTATGTTAGTATACCAGAGGATGGCCTTGATTTTCCTTGTTTGATCGTTTTCCTTATTTGATCGTAGACTTGATCTTCCATCACATCTAGGATTTCTAAGGGTTACAGTAACCCAAATTTACAGGTTGCAGGTTTTTTGAGATCTCATTTGTTGGCTGATTTTTTGTTTGGATGACCGTGCAAACGTTTGTTTGGTGCTTGTCGCAACTTTGCATCGTTTCAAATGTGCAGGTTTGTATGCAAGTGAATATGGGGTGGGAAATATGTGCATGTTTTTCCTAGATGAATGGAGATATGAATATCAATAACTACTAACGGTTACAAACTACCAGCTATTTTGTTGCTCAGGCTTCCTTGGCACCATATACAAATACCATCAAGTACCAGCAAACTAGGTTACGCCGTGACAGGTGGCCTGTGGGCGGCGGCGGCACTTTTATCCTTCATGGTCGCCATTTGCAAATCTTTGCCATTTCTTTACACATCTGTGCAGGTGGGAATTTGTCATTCACATTCTTGTTGCGTCACCACACCCCACCCCACCCCACCCCTGTATATATATATATATACGCAAGTTACTTGAACATGTTATCAACGTAGCATCAAGAGCATCTTCCGAATGACTTCAACATGTTATCAACGTAGCATCAAAAGCGTCTTCCAAGGTACTTCCACATGTTACCAACGTAGCATCAAGAGCGTCTGTCCAAGTACTGCAACATGTTATCAACGTAGCATCAAGAGCGTCTTCCGAGTGACTTCAACATGTTATCAATCTAGCATCAAGAGCGTCTTCCAAGGTACTTCCACATGTTAACAACGTAGCAACAAGAGCGTCTTCCAAGGTATTTCAACATGTTATCAACGTAGCATAAAGGAGCTGGTCCTAAGAACATTAACATCTCCTCCCACCCCACCCCACCCCATATTTATGTATATATATATATACACAAGTTACTTCAACATGCTATCAACGTTGCATCAAGAGCGTCTTCCAAGGTATTTCAACATGTTATCAATGTAGCATAAAGGACGTGGTCCTAAGAACGTTAAGATCCCCCCCACCCCACCCCACCCCACCCCATATATATATATATGTATAGACATCACGAAAATCACACAAAAGGCACAGGCCACCGGCCACGGCCTTAGCAACGACTGATTAGGTAGCTTCACCCAAACCAAGATGGTACCAACAAAACAATTGAGCCATTGGAAATAGCATTCCTGGTCATTGGAGAGGGTTCTGAACCTACGCTTTAACAATAAACAATATTGGGGATTGTGGGAAACCATAATTAGCAGGCTACATATGAACCAACCAGTATGATGGGATGGGAATAGCACGGTACTTTCATGGCTCCATTTTGCTGGATGGCTAGTAAATATTACTACTATGGATCTTACTAATCCCGAATAAGCCAGTTAGATCCAGTCAGTATCATAATAGATGTCCTTTTCCCATTGATTGGTTGATTAATAAAGGGGTTTGAAACTACCCCTTTAACAACAGGTTTCTTTGATGATAGATGGTATACCATACCAGCTCCCGGCCCCTCTATTTTTACCAAAAGGACATTATTGGTCAGTAGAACTTTTGATCTTCACCCATCAACTCAGGTACCCTCTGGTTATGGTTTAAGGGTTTGCTCTTGAAAATGGCTCATTGAATCCCACTTACCTATTAAAGATTTGGTGATTTTTTATAGCTGAAATGATCAAAGGGTAGAATGATGTGCGCAGAACCCTGGAAGATCACCATGTTCATAGCTCAGTTGTTCATAAACATAGCTATAGAAGCATGATTTCACAATGCTATAGATCTTACAGATCTTACCCTCTAAATTATAGCATTATTTACCGGATAAACTTTATAAATCATCAATTTTACCGGGTCTTTTTCATGGCAAAAAGTTGTTGCTCTAATTGATTTCACCGTGCCGTGAGGTCCTTGCCAAAGTACTCGGCTGAAGAGGTGCGCGTTTTTTCGCAACAGCGATCAACGTGGGCACAACGTGGGATCTGGATCTTTAGATCTTTTTTGGAACTGGGATCTGAAAAATCTGGGAAAATCTGAAAATTGATGTTTTTTTCTGAAAGATCTGAAACTAGTTCAGGAATACTGGAAATAAACTGTTCAGTAAACATCAATAAATCAAGATTTGAGCTTCAATCATCAGGAACCACCCTATGATCTGGCCAAAAGGGTAAATTTTAACAGGGACTGGCTTGGGTACTTCAATTTTTTTTTGATATCCTTGGGTTCATCTTTGGAGATAAACCTCAGGGCCTATAGGGGTTATTTGTAGCCATAAGATGCCATGCTGACGGGTGATACCACCTGCTTAAAGTTGGGACTTGTGACGGGTGAAACCACCCACTTCCCTGCAATGTGGTGCCCCCTAGTTATGTTTGTTGGTTTATAAACCCCATTAACTATAGTTATAGGATGTTTTAAGTACCATAGACCATAGTTATTGGAGTTATTTGCACCAACTTAGCTATCTAGGAGGCACCACTTCCCTGCGCGTTATAGATCCTAACAGATGGTATAACCCGCATAATGCGTAGAATAATTATGAACATTATGATCCGATACTAGCATCATCCGAACTTCCAGTTCTGGGAATCATTCTTCCCAGATGCTGTGTAATTTTTATTTACCAACATTTACCCGAACAAATTCACCCAGTTTTGTACAATGTGAGTCCCCCAGTTATAAGTTGGTTTATAAACCCCTATAGTTATAAGTACCGTAAACCATAGTTATTGGGTTTATAAACCAACTTAGCTATCTTGGGGGCCTCACATTGTAGGTAAATATTCCAGCACCATGCTTCGCGAATCTGGGTATGGATTCCCTGCCCACACCTCTGTGCAGCTGCTCAGGGCGGCGACGAAACGGATGGAGGAAGGCAGAAATTGGTTCGGGAATGTTTTTCAAGGGTTCACATGGCAGGGAAAAAATGGTGTTTTTTCATGGGGCTGTTATTCTATATCGGAAAAAGATGTCTTCAGATGTCTTCAGAATACGTGATAGATCGTGATAGAAGATGAAAAGGAGGTTAGATTCAATACTACAACTGGTTGGTGGTTTGGAACATGTTTTTTTTCCCCATATATTGGGAATAATAATCCCAACTGACTAATATTTTTCAGAGGGGTAGGTATACCACCAACCACTACAAAATAAGCATGTGTTTATCAAGTTTTGGTGGTTTCAATCCATGTTTTGTTTTTGTCATATCCCCGACATGCGAACGCCGCGCCGCAACTCCCGCGGAACCCTTCGGGTTCCGGGACTTGCCAGGTCTTGTGCTAGCCCAAGGAGTCGGGTATCTGATGTGTGCCTCGGTTGCTGATCGCTAAGTTTCAATGAGAATTTGGAATGGATGGAGTGTTTCTTTCCATAGTTTTTGCTCAATATCAATCAGATTTTGAAATAAAAAACTACGGAAACATGGAGTTGTGGGCATGTTTTGACATGGACATCTGGAAGATCAGGATTTCACCACAATGGGAGTTGGAACAGTTGGAGCCGAAAAAAGACCTTAAGCTTCCAAGTGACTTTAGGTGAGCCATGAAAGGTTGGTGCATTTTGGGGGACAATCAAGCAATAGTTTAACCAATCGTAGGAGATAATTAATATGGTTATAATATGACCCACCCCCTAGAAAATTATTCCAGAATATCAACCATAGTATTCCAGAATATTTTATAGTATAGTTGAATATAGGAGATATTACTATGTTAGAATATCAATATATAATATCTCCTGGTTATGGAACAATGTTAGACTACTATGTAATTTCTTGGCGATTATGATAGGGAAAGCTGTATCTCGCAACTAGTATATGCTTGTTTTTTTGATTGGATAGGGCTATTTTTAATGGCTCAAATCAGGTGCGGAATCTAGTAATAAGATGTAATAAGCATCGTTAGATGGGATTTCCAACTGCCCAACTGTGTTGGTCACATCTTTTGTCGGGTTCGACACTGCGTTGGATATTGCTTTCCACTGCGGGAATCGTAGCCATAGCCAATGTTGACTTGAAGAGTATGTGTCCGAAATAATTATGAATACCCTCTGGTTATTTAACAGTTCGCCATGGAAAATCACCATGCTATTAATAGGTAAACCATCTATATACCATCTATTTCTATGGGCCATGGCTTCCATGGCTAACTCTGTCATGATTCGACAGGTGGATAAGCAACCCAGATGTGCTTTCCAACATCAGAGTCGATGAATTCATAATTTCCATGTCCGAGTGGCAGCTAGGCAGATGACCCACCTCTAAACATGGGAATCGGAAATCCCTCTGTTTCACTTCAGATACAGTAATCATCTACAAATACAAGGTGAGGCCCCCCAGTTATAAGTTGGTTTATAACTCCATCAACTATTAGTTAAGAAAAATGGCATAGCCTCCTTAAACCCTGGTTAACTGTTAACTAAGTTATGTGTCTCAACTTAGCTATAAAAAAAGGGGAACTTTGTTCCAGGGATGGACGAGAGAGAGGTTAGATTTGGGTACACAACAAGCTTCCCCTTGATCTACACCCCAACTCTTGATGCTTACCCTAAAAAACCAAACCTGGCGACGGGCAGGCTCCACCATTTCTGGTTGGTGGTTTGGAACCATGGAATTTTATGACTTTCCATATATTGGGAATGTAATCATCCCAACATATCCCAACTGACGAATTCATATTTTTCAGAGGGGTAGGTATACCACCAACCAGATTTAGTTGGATCATGTTCTCTCCGAAACGCCTCCATTGATGATGGATGTTCCTGATGTTCCATTGCCACGCTTGATTACCAGAGGGTCAATCTCAATGTTTGATGGATGATTTCTTTTTTTGCGGGCAAAAAAAAAACGACCCCCATCTCCCTTGCTTCAAAGCCTCAAAAAGTGCTTGGTTATCCTGGGAAGATGATCCCAGTTGGAATCGAAAAAAACGTGTGGAAAAGAAATTGGGGGATGTAAAACCCCCTACAAATGGCCATTGAACATCATTTAACCATGATTAGCCATGATTAACCAGTGAATTAATCCTCTCTCCCTATTACTAAACCTCCCCCAAATGGTAAACACAGTGATCTATTTTTATTCTTCGGAGGTATTTTGTATTAGGGTGCCCCATGAAAGACTTCAGAGTGTCATGGTAAGACATGGTTGGATGGGGGGTATCTATGGGTATCTATACTATAGATATTTCATGATATTCATGGTGTCCCTGCAGCTCGCAGCTGAAGTGCTTTAGCTTTCGCGAGTCGTCCGCCACGATGGAGCGCCGCCGCTTGTGGGTGGAAACAGCGCCCGTCATGTCAACACAGGGATGTGTGTTCAACATGGCGCAGAAAGCACTAAGCACTAAGATGGCTTGAGACCGTTGGATTTATCTGCCTTGGATTGCAATGGATCCTAGAATCAGTGTGGTTCAGATGTTGAGATGCATTCAGCAACTTGGCCGGGACAGCGCTACCTCAGTTACATTTGTTTGGGTTTCTCAAAGGTATTTACAGTCGTATGGCCCAGGCTCAAAAGGCCCCCAGAACGCATGGCTCTAGATACGTACTGAATTGTTTGGTGGTTTCGCAGTTTCACATGATGCTTACGCATTTTCAAGTTGATCACACTTCAGGAAGCAGGGGGTGGGTTGATTCCACCAGGCCGTGCTTCGAAGAGACAAGCGCCGAGATCGTCAAGCAGATTCAGCTGGACATGTCAAGGCAGCACGACGACCTTGGAAAAACCTACTCACGGGCCCCTATATGTGGGTGAACATATTGCACCTATAATGGCTGAATGGGTTGCTTGAATCCTATTTTGGGTAGGTCCGTTGGTACCTCACGTCTGAGCCATGCTTGTTTTGACGGACCTCAGTTTGGGTGATGTTGGCAATATATGTAGGCACATCACGGATTCTGCATTGCTTGTGCTTTTGCACGGTGGCGCATGACTGTTAGTACCCCCGTTGTCACTGGATGGAGAGCCACACATTTTGATGTTTGTGTGTGTGTGTTTTCGGCGGGCTAGATGAGTTTACCAGTTCAACATACATCCCACTGCAAGTTCAACTGTAAGCACAGGAGCAACAAACACCAAAGTCATTTGTTCTATCCGAATGCAGCCATGTTTCATCAGAATGCGGCCATGTTTCATCACCTAGGACAATGCTTTTACATGGGGACCAAGAATCTGTGTTGGTCCGCGAAATTTTCCATAGATCTTGGCTGGTGGTTTACGGTTTCGTTTTCTCACTGGAAGTATGCTTCAAATTCTTAATTGTTTGGGTCACAACCCTGTACAGACTGGGATCTATCGGATATACAGTAGGTATACAGTAGGTCAACAACCCAGTTGCTATCGATTCTATAGGGGTCATGTCTGCACCATCCCGTGCACTCAGGAAGACATGTTCCACGCGGACAGCCTGAAACTCTTTGAGGCCATTCAAGGTACGGCAGATCAGCTGCGCTCCATGGTAAGAGAAGCGTGCCCGGACATAGCTGTCAAACTGAGTGAAGCCGATGTTGACTTTTCCCCGATGATTGTTCAAAATTGGATGGTCGACATTTTCATCAATGTATTGCCCACAGATGCAGCTGCAAGGGTGTGGGGCCACATCATCCTGGACAATGTGCCAGGATTGCCACTCAAATTTTCGTTGAAGTTGTTGCTGAGCAGCCGGAAACAGATCCTGAAATCCTTGCCGGAGGACCTGAATGAGGTCCTTACAAAGATACCCAGCCGAATCCAGTCTTCTAAAGATGTGGATTGGCTGTTGGAGATGGATCTGACAACGGATCCGGTTCAGAACTCCGAGATCGCAGAGATTACTGTAGCTATGGTTCTCCCGTGGCTTTTGGTGCCTGGGCAGGCTGCAGTGCACCAGCCCCATGCTCGTGGCCCTGCGAGACCACCAGTGTTTCCCAAGCCGTGTTTGAAGGGGCACATTCAATTTGTTGGCTACTGTTTGTGAAGCCATGCATGGGACGAGATTATACTTGTCATGTCTAGTGTTTTCAAGACTTGAGTGCAAGTTCAGTGTGAAATATGTGGAAGTTGACAACATTGGTTTCCTGTGCGTAAGCTGTCGCGATTCCTTGCCAAGTTGCGAAGCACCGAATTTGAAATTGCACGATCACGAGCCAACCTGAGCCAAAGGCTTGCAGTTTTAGCACACAAATAAGATGCTAGTTGAAGCAGGGGCTCAGGTTGCGCAAGTTCCATGCAATGGGGATGTTTGGTGTCAACGTTTCCCAGAACGGTTTTCATACTCCAAAGCCTCACTGATGTTTTGGACCATTTGCTAGGTCCTAGGTCAACACTCCATTTGGCATGCCACAAAGCGTTGACGCCACGTAGTCCCCAAGTTTCTATCTTCCAAGGCTCCACCACTGAGTGGATGAGATGTACCAGTGTACCCCATGGATTTCATGGGGTTGTGATGGAGTGTGAACGGATACAGACAGTGACCCACGAAGGTCAACCCGGTTCTCAGCGGCGTTAGTGCCCTGCCAGCGCCTGGAGAGATACCCGGCGTTCAGGGAGAAAAAAGGGGCCAGCTGTTCTAGCACAATGATGCAGAATGTGTATAATCCGCATTCTGTCGTGTGTGCATTGATCCTACAATGTAAATATGTATACATGTACCATTAACATATTACCTTCCAGTGTTGTAGGTTGGTTGGGCAGGGTCTCACTGGGGTGTGAAACATGTCTGTGGTTGTGTGAATAGATGATCTTGTTGCCAATTTTGGCTCAAGATCATATATTCCACCTGTTTTTCTTCCCCACCCTCGCCGCCCTGATCCCCTTTGCGGGGTGATGGGCACAGGGTCTTAGTGTGGTTTGTCATCTACTACCCTGTTTTCCTAATATTCCAATGAAAACCTTAATAATAAAAATAAAAAACTCGATTTCAAATTTGATTAAATCCCTTATTAAAATCTATATAAATTTGCCAAAAACTGAATTTCGAAGCTTTCCTCTAATATTCCAATGAGAACCGTAATAATAAACATAAAAAGTAAAACTTGTGAGATGGGACCCTAATAAAAACCTCCAGGTGGCATTCATTTTACTAGTATGGGGTTGAACCCATTGTTTCACCATCCTGTTCTCCGATTGATTCTCAATTACCACAATTAAGGATCCAATTGTGCCCAACCAAAAAAAAAACGGAAGTGCCACACCAATCCTTTTTTTTTTTACTTGGCGGAGTTTTAGTAATAGGAAGAAGGGATTAACCATGACTAACCATGATTAACCAGTGAATTTGGAGGGTTGCCCAACCAATTTTTCCAGACAAACCTAGCAGCTGCCGATCTCGCTAAAGGTCACACAAGTCAACGGCAGATGTTGCGGAGTCTGAGGAGGCGACGACGGATTTTTTTCGTGGTGGTAACCCAGGATTTCATGGTGATTTAAGGGGTGATTTTTATGGGGATTAAATGTGATGGAATGGTGATGTGTGATGGAAATTTCACCCATGATGAATGATGATTTAATTGTGTTTTAATGTTGCGTTCATGGTGGTTGATGCTGATTTGGTGGTTTTTTTAAGGGTGATATCAGGATATATGACCGACTGAACCGAGTGGTTTTGGGGGAGCCAGTTGGATCTATGAATTGAGTTTCCCAACCACTGTGGTTCGTAGTTTTTGTTCAATTAGTTTAAAATATCAGGAAAAAAACTATTTATCCCAATTATTTATACTGGAGTGTGTTTTTGAGTATGAATTATAGTAATTGAGAGATTCCGCAGCAAAATACAGTAAACATGGTCGGAAAACATCATGTTTTACCGACCAAGACACATGATCACATGGATTCTGGATGCAAGCGGTGGTTTCACCTCCAAGTTAGCCAACACGTTTGGTGGTTTCCGGAATGTTTGTTGATATTGCTCTATCAGAAAATGTGCACGACAGACTTTCACGATTCTCCAGGTTTTTCACTACCAATATGCTACCAACTAAGAAATCTATTTATTTTTGTTTTTTCTGAATTGCTGTATATAATGAAAGAATTTTCTGAAAATAATTGAGTAACCCAACCACCACACGAGCTTTGTTTGCCTGTATGAGATTTTGGACCAGCTGAAATTGTGGTGCAGCCAACATCACATGTTGGCTGATGTCCAGACCAGCAGTTTGAAAAGTGGAGCGATTAATGCAATGAAAGTTGACGACATTGACAACACGGTCCCATTATATAGTTATATGAGTTATAGATATAATTGGATATACAGTGTATATATATATATAGATCGTTCACTTGTCAATGACAATTTGTCCAGCACACATTCCCCTGTCACAGGCGGATCTGATCTGTGTACTGCTTGTGGTGACTTGGCAAATCTGCAGCCTGCATTGAGATGGGGTACTTTCACTTTCAACATGTATTGGTTTTTGTTGATTCACTCTGCTCTTGAGACTCTTTGAAATCTTTGTGTGTGGACTTGCCCGCTTTTGCTACACACACTGGCTACAGTGTATATATGTATATAGAATACATTCAAGAAACTTGTAGTTTCGGACTTCCAGGTTTTTTTTCGAAGTCGAACGGATCTGTTTTATTATTTCATGTTCATGATAGAAGTGGTGGAAATTAGAAACTGGAGTATCAGCGAAAATGCCATGTTGATGCACATCCATATGTGCCACGGCCAAAACTTGGGTGAAATGGCTATATCGAGGGATGGTCACCCATTTTCATTCAATGCGGGGCCCCCTAGATGGCTAAGTTGGTTTATAACTCTAATAACTATGGTTTATGATGCTTATAACCAAACCTAATGGGGTTTATAAAGCATCTTATAACTGGGGGGGGCGCACATTGTAGGGATTCCCATGAGCAGGATTTCCTAATAATGGTTGGATGAGATGTTTTGACCATGGTACATCTATTTTCAGTTTCAATATTAGCATCATCCGTCCTGCCGCTTCAAATCAGTGTAGAAAGTCAGTTGATAAGATATGATACGCTCTGGTAAACCAACATAGCTATTGAAAATGGACCATAGAAATAGTTGATGTACCTATTAAAAGTGACCATTTTCCATAGCAAAATGTGAGTTTTCCAAAGGGCATCAGACTTGATCTACCTATCGGTCAACGTGTCAGTCCGCCCCAGGCGCGACACAGCGAACGCACGCCCAAGCAAAAGGTGAAAGCGACGGTGTGGGTCCCAGGATGTGGGCCACTGGAGACCTGGGGTAATGATTAATAAATACTAACTATGATATATATATACATACTAACATGAAGTAATGATATATATATATATACATTATGTATATATATATATACTAACCATTTGAAACGTTATTTTTGTATGTTTTTGCTGCAGGGTATGCAAGGTATCTAAGGAACTGGCAGTGCAAATACTTGTAGAATTCATGATGGAAGACTTTCCAGATAAGTACCATTCAATAGGGCTTGCCATGGCCCGGTCCTCTATTTCAACCTGACACCTTGTGATGGTGAAACGAGAATCTTCTTGGCCACAAGTGGTTGATTTGGGGGGTCCTACAAGGGGGCTGTACCCCAATAGCTGGTAAGTTTAGTTGCTAAAAAAATCCCCCAAAACATATTGGTTGATTTTGGGGTACCCAAGCGGACCCAACCCCCATGACTTAGGACACCTCCAGAAATTGTTGGGTATGTCTCCGGTGACACAAGCTTGGCCATGGTACAATGGTACAATAGTATGAATATGTATGTGTATATATATATATATGTATATGATATATACATATATATATAATATACATATATATATATAATATATACATATATATATGTATGTAATGTATGTATGTCCTTCTTCACATCGGAGACATTTCCACCCCATGTTGCAGCGGCGAGGTGAACTTGTCATCGGATTATGGGGCTGGAATGCTGCTGGGCCAATATTTGGGACTGGCTGGGAAATCCGGGTGGGTACGAAGGACCCAGAGTTGCTTCATTTTTATTATATTTATAGACTTGAGACCTCAGACTCAGAGTTGCCGGGTATTGGGTATTATTTATAGACTTTCCATTATCCCAGGTGCATTTCGCAACCATCCACAACTGGTTGGTGGTTTGGAACCATGGTTTTTTTTTCCCATTCAGTTGGGAATCACCATGGATTTTTTTCCCCATTCAGTTGGGAATATTTTCATCCCAATCCCAACTGACTTTCACTCCATGATTTTTCAGAGGGGTAGGCGAAAAACCACCAACCAGTCTAGCATTGAGCCGTCCATTTTTGACATGATCCCCCCAGAAGATGGAACAGTAAATCACTATTTTAGTAGGATGATTCTACTTTTCTATTCTTTTGGCGTTTACTATATATATATGTATAGAATAGTCTACTATATGTATATACGTATATATATATATATGTATATGTATATATATATATATGCAGAGGAATGGATGAATGTAGTTGTTCTATTTTTATGTATGAGCTACTTTCTATAGGTATGTATATATGACTATAAAGCAACAGCAGATCGTTGTCGCTTTCTGACGATTTCCATAGCCATCTTCTCACCCCATCGCCATACCAAGCTATGGCCGTCCCATGAGGTTTGACATCCCAGGGCTAGATGCAAAGATTAACAACATCCTCTCACCAGAAGAAACTTATATTGGGAACATGTTTCCATATATTGGGAATTTCATCATCCCAACTGACGAACTCATATTTTTCAGAGGGGTAGGTATACCACCAACCAGGTGAAGATCATTTGAAAAAAAAACAATGAATAATTATCTATGTGCATAAAAAAATAGTATTTCTGACCAGCATTTTTCAGGAAAGAAAACATCTCCAGATCCAGATCTTCCATCCCAGGCTTTTAGGCTGGCTTCAGGGTGGAGTGGTGGCGGCCAATTCAGTCCTGGCCGGGGAGCTCAGCTTCCATTCCTGGATGGGGGGGAAGGCTTCGATAGCTTTTGAAGTTGACATATGGTCAATGGGAATTTCAGGATCCTAAAATGGAGGTACTGTACCATATAAGGCAATATTTTAGGGGGATATCCCCTTACATAGCCCTTATATAGGCCTTATATATGGTAGGTACCTCCATTTTAGGATCCTGAAATTCCCATTGATATGGCTGTGGCTGAATTCGATTGGGTTTATGGTAGATATAATTAACTATAGTTCATGGGGGTTATTTCATGGTTTATAAACCAACTTATGGTTGAAATCTATATGGTTTATGGTAGATATAACGTATATAACGAGCTAGTTTTCATGGGGCGTATAAACCGACATTTTTCATGATGGGTGCATCAATTCCCCTTGATTTATTCCCACTCGATCACTGTAAAATCCAGCATTTTGGGGGGTCCTCCTAGTATGAAAAACGTCAAGATAAGGAAGCCTGGAATGGATAGATAATGCAAAACCTGGATTTCTTTGGGGCGGTGTGAAATATGGGTGAAACCAAGAATGATTCGTTGGGGTCGGTGAACTCCATCGATGTGGAGTCTTGATGGATAACATCCATCAAGAACCAATAAATGATATACCCTCTGGTTATTTGACATAGCTATAGAAAATCACCATTTTTAATAGGTAAACCATCTAATTCCATGGGCCATTTTCCATGGCTATGTTAAATAACCAGAGGGTGAATGGAGATGAAGCTTGTATATATTCAAATCAACAAATGAAGATACAGTCATGAACAATGTAGAGTTTCACATGAGAATACCCATTAGTTGTAAAATCCCCGCTGTCGTCAACTACAGTAGTATATGTTTCCACATTGGGGACTGCCTGTCTTCCAGTCAGCCCTGGGACCAACATCTGTTCCATCATTCAAGAGGTAGCGCTGATTCACGAATAAATTGATCCATATATCCATACATATCCATACCCAGGGCATTGGCGTTTTTTTTGGTAGATTTCACAACTCGATCCATGCGATCCATGGAACATCATGGAACGAAAATCTCACATTTCTCGGCTCGGAATACCAGCAGGAGTCCTACCGACCTAAAGATTTGAATCGGATGAGACCCAAAAAGCAGTAGGATACGAATCCCCACCAAAAAGAGACCCAAAAAAAACATCCCTTGTTTTGTTGGACCCCGAAAACAATCTGATCTGTAAAAAAAAACATGAAAGAACAACTGATGAATTTCACTATTTTTTTCGATGTTTGTCGTTTCATGAACTAGCGAATGTTGGGCATTAATTCTGATTTCTAATACCCCACCTACCCCCAAACAATTGAGGAAATCCCACCTACCAGCTCATCGATCTCCCAAGTATCAGACATATTTTTGCGGCTGCTTACAGTGCGTACCACCATATGGGTTTGTCCTAAAACAGGTTGCTCACTCGTCATCACTTCCCTACTCTGGAAGAAATCCTGCACAAATGGATAGGTGTAAAAAAATCCATCATTTCCACCCTTTCAGTATATATCTAGCTCTTGTTTCATGGCAAAAACCTGCAGGTTTCCGCGGACAGTTTTCCCAATGAAATTCCCTAAATCATACCGTGGATGGGCCAGCAAAATCCTGCACCAGTTGAAAACGGTGGTAAACATCCCATTATTTATAGACTTTCCACTATCCCAGGTGCATTTCGCAACCATCCACAACTGGTTGGTGGTTTGGAACATGAATTTTATGACTTTCCATATATCGGGAATTTCATAATCCCAATTGACGAACTCCATCATTTTTCAGAGGGGTAGGCTCAACCACCAACCAGACAATTAGAGTCTAATCTAATCATCATTTTCTTCGCCAAGTTCTTCGCCAAATTCACCCTGGTCTCCCTGGTTGGACGCATCCGTTGGTCGCTCCAGGTGACCCCTCGCACCTTGGAGCTTCGTGCAAAGGATCAGTTGCTGCGCTTAGCAGATGCTGCCAGGCGAGAAAACACCAGCAGGGACGCTGGGGAAAGTTGGAAGATATGGTGAAACATATGGGGGTTTCCATGGGTGACCAATAGCTGGATGGTTTACAATGGAAAATCCCAATCTAAAATGGATGATTTAGGAGTGCCCCTATTTTAGGACAACACCATATGGAGGTTTCCGTTTTGTCAGGGGGATACCCCAGTCATCATCCAGTCGTCATGACCATGACTTAGTATCAAAACAACCATGGTGACGCCTGGGGATCTTCCATTTTAAGAAACACCCCATATAGAAGTATACCCTCTGGTAAACTAACATAGCTATTGAAAATGGCAATTTATAGTGAGAGTTCCCATTAAAAATTGTGTTTTTCCATAGTTATGTTAGTTTACCAGAGGGTATAGGAATAGATATATGGTATGTATGATATATAGTTTGTAATAGCCATGAAATTGGAAGATATAAAAATACAAACAAATTAGATATAATTAGTGATGTATGTATGTATAACATATATATATATATAGAATGGGGGTCAACCATGCATAAGATTGATTATATATATAGTTTATACATAGAAATAGGACCTAGGACAATACGGGACTCAACCAGCAGGTCTGGGAATATTAGCCAATATCAATGCTGAAGGCGTTCATTTCTCCGCCAGAAATGGACCATGAAACAACTTGAAGCGAGAATCTTTCAACACAACTGTGAATACACTTCTGCAAATAGATACCTAATATCTATATTATATCTACAATATATCTACAGTATATCTACGTGATATCTATATTATATTCTGCATATGCACATACGTATACATACAGGATGGTGCCCCCCAATGGTAATGAAGTTGGTTTATAAAGCCCATGAAAACTACTCCTAGTTCGTTATATCTACCAATATCTACCAATATCTACCATAAACCATATAGAATTCAACCATAAGTTGGTTTATAAACCATGAAATAATCCCCATGAACTAGTTCGTTGTATCTACCATAAACCATAGAATTCAGCCACTTATGTAAGGCGTTTCGGTTCACGCGATCGCTTTTTCACGGGGCCCCCATCCTGTGGCGCATCCAGGGAGTTGCTCAAGCATGGCCATGAAGTTGGCACATTATCCGATGCCCTGAACTGCATCAGCAAGGAAGGCCGGTCATGGAGATAGAAAAAAACAAATGCCAAAAATATGGACATTGGGGAAACATCATGATGATTCACCATTTTATTTTAGGGTTTTGGCTCGGTATCCTAGTTACAGTTCGCCATTTTTGGTGAAGCTGGGAAGTGCCTTCCGGAAGTTGTGGAGGGGCATAGTTTGATGGCGGTTTGATGGGAAACTCAGCTGACTTTGATTTGTTGGTTTTCGGTTGAGATATTTTTTTGGATCAGAAAGAATCCCATTATTTAATAGCCTGTTATTGGATAGTGTTTATTTGGACAATGGGATATATGGGATATAACCAAAGTATCAGATATTTAATAGCTTTTAGATACTTTGGTTATTTAATAGCCTGCTATGGAAGCATTGGCCCATGTGGTTTACCGTGGTACAATCCCATTGTAATGGTGATGTTCCAGTTCGCAAACTCTGAGTCATTACCAGAGGATAAATCATTGATAAATCCTCATTAAATCATCATTAAGTTTGCATTTTCCTACTAAATCAAAAAAAATGGCCCGGAACAAATCACCATTTCACTGGTCTCGCTTTGTTACGACTCGAGGACTCAAGTTGCGACTGTGTCGCCAGGTGCCACGTGCCATGCGAAAGTGGGTTGCGATGATGGACGGCTGGTGGTTGGCCGGAAATCCCAGTGACTCCGGTCGTCCAAGTCGTCTGTGCACCGCGGCTGAGGATGGGCCGAAATATTGCTGTGCCTCATCCTGATTCCCAGGGCTTCCTGATTCCCACGAAACCAACACTTGAACCAGTGCCATATTGAAGCTGTTCGAGTTTGATTCCCCCACAGACGCATTCATGTGGTAAGCCCAACAACCGTCCCCAATATTGCCATCAATGGCTCGTGACAATCATCGGAAAATAGTCGCTTTATATGGCTTTGATATATGGCTTCATATTGAAATTATTGAATGTTTACCACATGTGCATGACATGTACTTACTGATTTCAATATATCTGCTAGCTCTATATCATTGTACAATTAGCAAGTTACAATTTACCAAATTATGTCAAATGATGTCACTATCAAATCATTACAGACTATCGATTCATGGGGCAACTCGAATTGTGTCACCAATGGTTTCAGGCCCTGCCAATGACGTACCCGAGGTTTGAAGTGGGGTGGCGAACTGACCGAAGCGGGAATCAATGATGCAGAGGCCAGGCTTAATTTTGGAGATGGTGTTTACAGGTTCGCTTCATCTAAGACCCAATTACCATCTGGTTATGACTAACATAGCCATGGAAAATCCCAACCATAAATGGAGGTTTCTAGCTGGGAAAATCATCTATAAATGGGCCATTTTCCATGGCGAACTGTTAAATAACCAGAGGGTATCTCCAAAATGCAGCAGATTTCAATCCAACCTCCAGAGAATGCTCACGAAGTATGTTGAAGTTTCCCTGATGATTTTTTTCCTTTTTTCCTCTGGCAATTCAGCTGGGTCTGGCTGATTGAGGGCAGTCGGCCGCAGGAGTTTGGAAGGAACTTCAGAAGTGAAACGCCGGCTTGCTCAGATGTTTTTGTGGTTTTGGGTCCATAGAAACGACCGAAAAGATACAGTAAAATTGCAATATCCTACTATAAATGAGTGGTGATTTTTTCACCTTTTCTATTTGGGGGTTACCATATACATCATATACAGCTAGTTGTTTCCCAACTTCAAGGGTCTCATTTGTTTATCGGGTTTTGGCCTGAAACATCCGGCGCAGCAATACGTTTGATTGGGATAGTTTATGTTGGATGAAGTTGCATGTAAAAAATTTAATACTGTATTATCCACTGGTTGTTTCTATAGTTGGTATGTTTTCTAAAAAAAAAATGGTTGCTACAATCATGGGTTGTTGAGTGTTCATTGTTGAATCCGAAATAACATGTATCCCACTGTTGTTGTCCATATGCTTAGCACTTTGTACATTTTGCATAAAGACACTAGTTCCATTATTTGGCAAATCTAGTTTATTTGGCAAAACTAGAACATCCACATATATCCACATGGTCTATTGTTTGGCATCCAGTACAATAGATTCTAGTCCTATTCATAGAAGCAAAATCTACAGATTTTATACCACACAACAAATCTTGATATTTTATGGACTTGATGTTTCTGGTATAAACCTTATTGACATGTTGATATTACATTGACTAAATATAGATATTATAGTGGCTGAGATAATATGCATACATATATATAATATCTAGATATTAGTATACTTATATATATATAGATATTACAGATATCATATAGATATTATATAATCACATTACATATCATATAGATATTATATACGTATACCATTGATAACAGCCCGTTGTTTCATCACCATCCGCACATCCGAAAACCAGCCCACCAGGTACCCTTCGGAGGTCATCGATGAACTCCACGCCACCCTGCGTCACGATATGAAGATCTACGCCACAAAGCCCGGCGGCCGTGCGTTTCTGCGGCCAAGGGATGTGTTTCGAAGAAAATTTTTGTGGATGAATTCTATGGTTCATGGTAGATATAACGAACTAGTTAATGGGGATTATAATGGTTTATACATCAACAAACTACTGGTTGGTGGTTTGGAACCATGGAATTAGACATGACTTTCCCATCATATTGGGAAGAATCATCCCAACTGACGAACTCATATTTTACAGAGGGGTAGGCTCAACCACCAACCAGTGTATGTATATGTATATATATATATTCACATATATCATAGAGATATATAGTTCATATTCTGGAGGCCAGATAAATATATACATATAGCCAGATAGCTATGGCTAGATGGCTATGGATAGATGAACATCCAGAAACACCAGCTGTCAGCTGATGTTCACTTGTGGGGTAAAAGCTTTTCGCCCACTGCCATATGGCTAGAGGCTAGATATATAGTATATATCATAAATGATATATTATATATATATACATGTGTGGCTAGATAGTTTGTAATGATGTTTCATGATGATCTGATATGTGTGTATATATAATTACACCTGATATGATGTGTATCATGCGACTATGTTATGATGATATTAAATGATACTAATTTAGATATTAATAGTGATATATATATATATATCATATATATGTATTTATCATATATATATATATACCATGTAGGCATGTTTTAATATAACATTAAGATATTTAGCATGAATATATATATATATATACAGTATGTTTGATACATATATATATATAGTTCATATAGTATCAATATATGGCTAGATAGTGTATATTTATAGATACTGATTCATGCATATACAGATAATATACACATATTTGTCACAACAAAGTATATCAGTATATCTACAGTATAGAATATAGAAATCACATTCACATTTATTCATGTTGGTATCACCAACACTTATTGAGGGTATTGGTGGAGATGTAATCTCAAACCAACAAAGTCTTTCTGGGTACTGTAAATTGATGGGTACAAAAACACATGAGTTTGTTTGAACATGGGCTACTCCTGTGATACGGAGTGTCATCATATTCATATCAATGGCCATTGCAGGAACCTAAATTGGAGGTACCTACCATATATAAGGCCTATCTTTGAGGCCTAAATTTCAGGGAATATCCCCACAGTTCATGGCCAAACATATGGTACGTTTACGTACCTCCATCTGTTGGATCCTGAAATACCCATTGATCATATGTTTCCCATGTTTCCCAGTAGAATTGGTGGCGGCATACCCCACCGAGAGAGTTTCAACCCCAAGTCGGCACACCTCGGTCCACTCAGCACCTCGATGACTTGGCGCCAGACTTCTTCATGTATTTAAGCATCCCAACGATTACTTTTTTGGACTAATAGAACGCTGGTAAACATCACAAAAACAGTATCGTTAGTGAAAAAGGTCTATAGTCACTATAGTCCCAACATGTCCCAACTATCATTCCAACGAAGAATAGACCTTTTTCGATGAGGTTTGAATGTAAGATTTGGATTTTCATTTGCGCAGTGGCTTGGTCTGGGTATGTTTCAGCAAACGCACTTTCCCGGCGGGTGCGTCCGAAATGTTGCACCTATGTATACACCTAATCATGTATCATAATGTGTACAAAAACATATACACGTATCCATATGATCCATATTATATCATATTATGTTATATATTCATTTTACTGTATACACACATATTATATATATAGTGTATCTGGTTGGTGGTTTGGAACATTTTTTCCATAATATATGGGATAATCCTTCCCATTGACGAACTCATATTTTTCAAGATGGTGAAATGCTGGGATGTATTGTCCCCATATGTTCTGGATGGTTAATACTAAACTAGACTAACATTTGTGGTCCCCTAGGTCTTCCATTTTGACCCAGATCCAAATATACACATTGCTACCTCTCCCTAGTAGTTAATATTAGAAATGCTGGGATGTATTGTCCCCATATTATAAATACTAATGGAATTAATCCACCTAGTCATTAAACTTTTGTTAAGATGGTTAAAACATGTTCAAACCACCAACCAGGTATAAATATGTGTACATATGTTCTATTCTTCAGCCCTCTCCCTGCGGTTCAAACGACGCAGGGAGTCTCGATGTCAACAAACAGCTGCTGCGGTTTGTGGGGATTCCAAGCATCGATGGTTAGCCAGCGTTCACCGAGCCGTTCACCGGGAAGGGGAAGCCAACATGGTGAGGAAAATGGTGATTTTATGTAGGAAAATTGTGATTTTATGTAGGAAAATGGTGATTTTATGTAGGAAAATGGAAATTTTATGTAGGAAAATTGTGATTTTATGTAGGAAAATGGTGATATTATGGAGGAAAATGGTCACATCATGGTGATTTAATGAAGATTTAGCCTCTGAGACTCTGGTAAAACTAAAATGTTTATGGAAAATCAGCATTTTTAAGAGGTAAATCAACTGTTGTCTGGGCCATGGAATCAATAGCAAAGTGTTAGTCTAAAGGATAGTAGTGGGTTGTCTTAGCTACAGATTGGTGGTTTCATGTATTGGTGGTTCACCTACCATAAATGAGGAGTTGTACGAACCAAATATAAGGATAGATGATAGGGATATCACTGAATATAAGCAACAAAACGCCCTTGTGGTTTCGGATATGGTTCGTTTCCATTTTCAGGACGCGTCCTGACTAATGATTCCCTTGGTGACCAATAGATATTTCAGGCTATGGATCAATAGCTGGAAATACAGTTTGTTGGGGATGAACATCCAGAAATCCCAGCTATGGGATGACACCAGAGGGTACCAGGTGGTACGGCCATTTTCAGTAGCTATGTTAAATTACCAGAGGATATCCCCAGCATCGTTGTGTTCATTGAGTTTGAAACCATCGACCACATGGTTGATGGAAGTCCTGACAAAAAATGAGAGAATCTGGACAAATTCATGATACGGTGGATGGGCCAGCGAAATCCGGAAAACCAGTTGATAGGTGGTAAACATCCCATTATTTATAGGGTTTCAACCATCCAAGGTGCAGGATTTTGCTGGCCCATCCACAGTATTATTTGGTACCCACGGTACCCAGAAAAACGCTCGAAATCCGGCTCTGACAATGGATACTAGGCCTGGTATGGCTGTTTCAGAAAACATCTGTCAGGGGGAGTGACATGATGTGTCCAGCCTTGGTTTGGAAAACTGTCCAGTTGAGTTGCAGGATTGCAGGACCAGTATTTGTTGGGAATAGCATGACCCAAACTAAAAATCACATAAAATCACCCTTTTTGTTTTTATCCCCAGTCATCCCAATCATAGTTAAACCATTATAATCCCCATTAACTATAGTTATATCTACCATAAACCATGTAAAAATCACATAAAATGGCTTTCAACAACATCCCCAGTCATGGTAGGTCAAAATCATGAAGATGTCACGGAGCATTGGATCTGGGGATTTCCAATCGAACAACTCTTTGTGAAAAAACTGACGTTGCAAAGGAAGCAATGTTTGTAGTCCGCCGTCTTTTTGTCTGATTGGTGGTTTGGAAATATTGATTAACTATGGTTTATGGTAGATATAACTATAGTTAATGGGGATTATAATGGTTTATAAACCAACAAACACTGGTTGGTGGTTTGGAACCATGGAATTAGAAATGACTTTCCCATCATATTGGGAAAATTTTCATCCCAACTGACTTTCACTCCATCATTTTTCAGAGGGGTAGGTATACCACCAACCAGTTTGTTCATGTACTGTATTACTCCGGATTTTTTTCTGCACTATATCCTCAGTATATCCGAATGATATCCCTATGTTTCATCATTTTCGGTTGGTTGAATACCGCTGTTTCGATGCTTACAGTAATTGGTTTGGTTTCACTAACTTCTGATCTTTTTACAAGTTTGAATCCCCCTAACAAAAATTGGGTTGCCCTCTGGCAATCAAACATGACTAGCTATGAAATCACATAGATAGAGTTGTTCAATGGGAAATGCATCCAAACATGTAGTATTTTCGATTGCCATCTTTCGTTCCCGGGGTGGTAATTATTTGAATTTGTTATCGTTTTCTATGTATTGATTGTTCATTGTCATGATTTTTGTACTTGATGGTTTCTGAAAATGCGATATCCCCAAGTCATCATGGATATCATGGCTTTTAATATTTTTTAATACTAAAATGATCATCCGTGACTTGGATGATTGGAGCCTACCCACAGTGGAAAGAAATGATGTTGCTGAAATGGGGGTACCCCCAGTCATCATCCATTTATAGATGGATGTTCCATCATAAACCATCCTGAAATGGGGGTACCCCCATCTATGGAAAGCCCATCTGTCCTTTTCTACTGGTTGGTGGTTTGGAACATAAATTTTATGACTTTCCATCATATTGGGAATAATCCCCCCAACTGACGAACTCCATCATTTTTCAGAGGGATAGGTCAACCACCAACCAGATGGTTATTAATGGTTATATATGGTTATTAATAATGGCTAATGGTTATTGATGGTGGTTAATGGCTAGTTGATGGTTATTACAATAATGATTAATGTGGCTAAAACAATGACATCTGTTGAACTTTGAATTCCCCTTTTTTGTTGGTAAACTATGTCCCTCTGCGACTTTGGTCGCCAAGGCAAAGGTCTCATGCGCACGCACTGCAGCTTGCCTCAGATGTCTTGCGAGGGGATCCCCCAAGTCACGACATAGGTTTGAATACTGAGTCACGATCTACTTACCCGGCCTGGTAAACGTTTACATAACGAACTGGAAAATCACCATGCTATTAATAGGGAAATCAATGGAAATCAACTATTTCGACTGGGCCATTTTCAATGTCGCAAACTGTGAAATTACCGGAGGGTAAATGATTTCGGGGTAGCCCCATTAAATGGACACCTCCAAGTCTCAAATCTCTGTCAGATTTTGCTGGGCCGGCCTCCTTTCTCTGCTTATTGTTGACCTTGAAATCGCATTCCATCTCACATGTTTGACCGTTTTTTGTTGCTTGGTCTCAAACGACCATGAAAACCACCTAGCCAGCCATGAGTGAAATTCCCATGGTGACGTGGACCACCTCCGTTCAGGTCAAGAACTACCTCCGTTGATCGCCGCCATGGCAACTTAGCTCCGTTGAGCACGGGGCCAGGGGTAGTTCCTGGAGAGGAGAGCCATCTATGTATCATAAGAACTCTTTAGTCTTTATTAACATCACTGGAACATGCATTCTTCACAGCGTATCCTTTGATTTGCTTTCGTTTCCTTCGGGTTCCTTTGGTTTCCTTCAGTTTCTTTTGATTTCCTTTGTTTTTCTTTGGTTTGGGGCTGGTTGGATTCTATGGTTCTCCTTTGGTGTCCTTTGTTTTCCTTTGGTTTTGTTTGGTTTCCAAGGGAGAAACAAAGGAAAAGAAAATCCAAGGAAAAGACAAACCAATCAAGGAAAGTTTAAGGAGGCTATAAGCTCACAGAATGCATCAATCATGCCTGTTACTAAGGGGACTGCTAGAATAAATATATAAATATATATATATACAATGTACCTATGTATAATTATATATATATAATATGTACGTATGTATATATATAATATATATAATGTAAAATGTGTATATATTATATATATACATACGTATATATTATATTTATATATATATAAATAAATATATATATATATACAGTATATATAAATGTGAAAACCTATGAAATTACCATATTTTCGGGTATAAACATCCATTAACCAACTTTTTTAGGGTCCCTATGATAGCAGGGTTTTGACCATACCCGTATCAGGGATTGGCAATGCCCCATTTTAGGGGATTGTTTCACATCGCTTGAAAAAGTATCTGCTGGAGATTATATCCCCAATAGTTGGGTGATGTTCAAATAGGACATGTTGACATGTTTTAACCCCTGTATATCTCTAGGGTATAGAATGCAACCCTCAAGCATCATGTCAATGGATTGGTTTGGGGATTTTTTTTTCAGGAAAACCCAAGATTTTTCATGGTAACAACCATGATTTCCTGTAATTTTTCCCTTGAACCAATCCATTGATAATAAGGTTTATTTGAAAGACGGTAACGACGGTAACCTATGATGACTTGGTGAACCTGTAACCAATCTGGGGCAAACCTGTTATGCCTTGAAGCCGACGATGATCCCTGAAGCCGAGCTTTGTGCATTTTCCGCCACGAGAAATATTCAGAGTTCGTGGCGGTGGCAATCAAACATGGCTGGAAATCCCCAAACTCAATGGAGGTGACACCAGGATTTGGCATATTTTTGCATCGTAAAAAAGATGCCAAATTCTGGGTGAACTCTAGGTGTGAAATACCAAGAATCTTTCTGGATTTTGCTGGGCAAATTCTGAATGATCCGATATCAATTGATAAATGGGTGTGTCTGAAAATAGGCTACCCCTAAATCCACTAGTTTGCCATGATTTTCCCTATTAGAAGTGCCATCCGTTGGTATACCTCAATTTCAAACAGGTTCTCAAATCTATGTTGCTGGTGACATTCCTTCCAATTTACCAAGAATCTATGGATTAATTGATAAATTATATGATAAATTGATCCAAGATTAATTGATAAATCATGGTGTGCTGGTGAAAATCCTTCCAGTTGATTGACAGATTCGTGCGAAAACTTGCTGAGGTACGAACCGATGAGTTTGGACGGCTCGGAGGCAACGGAGTTTCACCATGTTTCACCGCTGGATGGTTGATTTCATGGACATCATGGGAAAATCCCAGGTACTCGGAGTTTCCAAGTTGTAGATAAACACCAATAGTTGGATGGTGCTTTGGAACATAAATTTTATGACTTTCCCATCATTTTGGGAATGTCATCATCCCAACTGTAGGTATACCACCAACCAGCAATAGTTGGATGGTTTATAACCCTCTGCATCCCTTGATACTGGTTGGTAAAGAACATGATTTCCCCTTCGTGGATTGAAAAAAAAAACTGTTTCTTGGTTTTTGTTTTTGATCCCCGAACGGAATCATCAACCAACCGAGGGGTATTTGAGCCACTGCTCAAATGGTTTTATATAATATTGCAACAGTGCCTTGGGAATTGGGATATCCTTGATAACGGTAGCATAGCTCATTTCAATTCGTGAGGGGTTTCCATAACTGGGGGTACCACAATAGCTGGATGGTGGGTTTCATGGAAAATCCATGAAAATCCCATTAAAATGGATGATTCAGGGTACCTTTATTTTAGGAATGAAACCCCCATATGACTGACTATTTTGGATGTTGTGATAATGACTGAATCTCCCCATTGGAAGCTCGAATTGCATCGTTCTTTTTGACGTAGGGATAATTTGGGATAAAGGACCAACAAGCCTATCCGAGCGAGTGGGGACGCAGATCTTCTCAGGATGTAGCAACATCGCCAGGATGTAGCAAGTATACATGAGATGTGTATCCTCCCAATTTATACACAACTGGTATCATCCAAAACTTTTCCATGGTTTATATGGTTTTATTGTAACCTACAGCCCTCATAGCCCTGTATGTTGGCGACCTACAGCCCTCATAGCTTTGTATGTTGGCAACCTACAGCCCTCATAGCCCTGTATGTTGGCAACCTACAGCCCTCATAGCCCTGTATGTTGGCAACCTACAGCCCTCATAGCCCTGTATGTCTGCAACCTGCAGCCCTCATAGCTTTGTATGTTGGCAACCTACAGCCCTCATAGCCCTGTATGTTGGCAACCTACAGCCCTCATAGCCCTGTATGTCTGCAACCTACAGCCTGTATGTTGGCAACCTACAGCCCTCATAGCCCTGTATGTTGGCAACCTACAGCCCTCATAGCCCTGTATGTTGGCCATTAATTTTCTAATCTTTCCATAGGAACCTGATGGTTTATCATTAGTTTTCCAATCTTTTCCCATAGGAATCTGATGGTATTATATATGTTTTCTTATCTTTTCTCATAGGAATCTGATGGTTTACCATAGGTGTTCTCATCTTTTCTCATAGAAATCTGATGGTTTACCATAGGTTTTCTCATCTTTTCTCATAGGAATCTGATGGTATTACATATGTTTTCTTATCTTTTCCCATGGGAATCCCATGGTTTACCATAGGTTTTCTCATATTTTCTCATAGGAATCTGATGGTTTACCATAGGTTTTCTCATCTTTTCTCATAGGAATCTGATGGTTTATCATTGGTTTTCCAATCTTTTCCCATAGGAATCTTATAATAATCGTTTATGGATGAATGAATGGTCACATTATTTGGGGGGGTCGGTTTTTGGACCCCCTCACTGGACCTTCTTGACCTAGTTGGCCTATAGGGGGGGGGTTATTAATCCGGAGTTAACATTATTTGTTTTGGTGAAGTCTAATAATTGCTTAAATATGATGTGGCTTACATGCTTAATCTGGTTGGTGGTTTGGAACCATGGAATTTTATTAATTGTCATATATATATATATATATGGGAATTTCATCATCCCAATATTTTTCAGAGGGGTTGGCGAAAAACCACCAACCAGCTATGGATTTCCCAAGTTTCCCATTCACTTGGGAAGTTCATTTTATCCCAACTGACGAAGTCCATCATTTTTCAGAGGGGTAGCTATACCACCAGGATGTAGTGTGGACCTCCCCAGGGCGACAGCACGATCCGATCCGATCGATTTTTACGTCACAAGTTTTTCAGGTGGACACCACAAGAACTACGCGAAGAAAGAGAAAGAGAAGAAGGAGAAGGACGAAAAAAAGGAGAAGAACCTCGGTTTTTTTTAATATCGATGTAAAAAAAATCTCGAAAAAAACTTTTTTTTAGAACTATACATAGAACACATCGATTTTCTTTATGTTGAATCCTGTTTCAGAAAAAAAAAAAAACAAAAAAACGTGGAAAACTGATGTTTCTTTCTTATTTCGCTTGGGATCACAAAAAAAATCTCCAGATGGGGGGACACAGGTCGCCTCAGGTGGACGTCGTCGTCGCAGGGGACGTCTCCAGTCACCGCAAATGGCTTGGGAAAGTCTCATAGAATGAGTGAAGATCGTCTGATTCCCATACTATTAGATAGAAATTCCCCATACAATCAATGGGAATTTCAGGATCCCAAAATGGAGGTACTGTACCATATAAGATCATATTTTGTTGGGATATTCCCTTGCAATAGGCCTTATATAGGCCTTATACATGGTAGGTACCTCCAATTTAGGATCCTGAAATTCCCATTGATACAATGGCTATGTTAACATACAGTAGATGTGTAATAATCAACTATTAGATGGGAAAGCCTCATATTTTTAGTCTTATTCATTCATATTATGAATCTGGTGCAGAACTGTCATGTCGCATCCGACTGGATCGCTGGATGGATTGAAAGTCCCCCAGGTTTGGGTCTCAGTTGGAGGTTTTTGAATCCAAGCAGCGCAAAGAGAGGCTTACACAATGAATGTTACACAGTAATGTGGTAAACCCAATGTTTTATACCATCTCCAAGTCCAGAATTTTTGTGGGTGGTAGTTCCACCATTCCCATGGTGGTTTCATCGTTCATCTTAGGAAGGAGAAGGATGAGAAGAAGGAAAAAGAAAAGGAAAAGGATGATGCGAAGGACGGTGAGAAGAAAGAAAACTTGGATTTGCTGAAGATGATTTTTTAAAATTTTTCCATGGGAAATCCACTACTTGGGGAATCTATAGCCCATGACGGATCCATGGTGCTGCTATATATGGTGCTCCATGGATCCCATCAATATACCCCCTTTATGTTAGCATATATACCAGCACCATGGATCCTATGGGTAGGGAATATGTTTGTTATTGTTTTTGGATTCCTTTTATATTAATGTTTACCATACATGTTACCATACATAAAACCATTAGGGAAACCTATGGGTAGGGTTGTGTTTCCTGAAGCAAATCCATGAAAAGGACGAGAAAGACAAAGAAAAGAAGGAGCGAGCGAACTTTTCCTCGACGCGACCGCAGGTTTTGTGGTCAAAGAGAAGAACCAGTTGAAGAACGATGAATTGTAGATGAATTGTTAGCATCCAGCTGACTATATAGACTTTTTTTCTCGTGCGGCGTTGGTAAGCTTTTCTTTATCATGAAGCTGCGCACTCCAACCGGTGTTTTTTGTTTTCAAAGGGTTGTTTGCTTGTTTATTATCACTAGATTTTGTCTTCGCGGATTTTGATTTCGGTTTCTGTGACACGTGCCCTCAATAATTATATAAGTTTGTAGCTAATGTCTTTCCAGCATTCGATAGTATGACAATATCATTGGAGCATAACTCGTGTTTGTGCAGTGCAAATCACCACTAATCCGGATTTCACTTCTGAACCCTTGGCACCCTTGGTCCTAGGAGTCCTCGATTTCAGAAAATCCCAACCACCATGTAAGGGTGGGTTGCTCCCCGGCGAATGTTTCAGAGATTGCTCTTGAAACCTCCAACCAAGTGAGTCTTTGATGTCCAAAAAGCGTGGCTTTGGCCGAGAAAAACAGGAGAAGAAAGAGAAAAAGGACAAAGACGGTGCTGCTCTCAACTGAAAAAAGGGCTATTATCCAAAAAACGGGGGATACACAACTAGAATATTGATATTATCATATACTCCAATAATTATAATATAAGCCAAGAAAAATCATGTTACCATAGAGTTTGATTAGGGAAACATGATGATAAGCCAGTGGGACGGCTTGTTTTTTTTGTTTGGACAGGTCCACGTGGCTAGGTAAACATCCCACAGTCGCCTAATAAGGTAAACCCAACAATAAACCATACCCATTTGCCTACCCTTTGGCCAATTCCTACTGGGGATTTATTTGTAAATAGGCTACCCCAAAAAAAAATCACCATTGTCACCACTAAAAGTGCAATGTTTTTTGGGTTTATCCCGATTTCAGACCCTCTTTGCGCATGTCGACAGGTGATGATAAGAAGTCCGAGGATCGAGAAAAGGACGATCGAGAACTTCCTCCTGCAGACACGCAACTCGGCGATCAATCTTGGGCGGAAAAGTTGCAGGAAACCTCCATATGAGAACATGGGGGATCTGTTTTATTTTGGGAAATCCATGGAAAT
Organism: Cladocopium goreaui; assembly: GCA_947184155.2. Lineage (NCBI taxonomy): Eukaryota > Dinophyceae > Suessiales > Symbiodiniaceae > Cladocopium > Cladocopium goreaui. The sequence continues at coordinate 58,720 of CAMXCT020006785.1, read as the reverse complement.
CCATACGGGATGGGGCCCCCAGTCGATAGCGTGAACCGTTGCCTTACTAGATTTTTGTGGCTGAATTCGATTGGGTTTATGATAGATATAACATGATATAACTATACGTAGTATTCCTGGGGGTTATTTCATGGTTTATGAACCAACGTAAAAACATCACTGGGCCCCATCCTGGGGATATGTTGGGGCCCATCACTAGCCCTTGGGGCGCTATGGGGATGGTGAACCATCCAGGAAAACCCATGGAATCTGCAGGGTCTTGGCAAAAGGTGTTCTTGCAAGAATGAATACATGTTACCCTCTGGTAATTTAACATAGCTATTGAACATGACCATTTATAGTGGATTTTTCCATTGAAAATGGTGATTTTCCATAGTTATGTTAGTTTACCAGAGAGTACATGTTACCCTCTGGATCCCTCTGGTAAACATACAAAAAGCTATTGAACATGGCCCAGTCGAAATAGTGAGTGTTCCCATGAAAATAGCATGGTGATTTTCCAGTTCGCAAAATGTAAACGTTTACCAGAGGGTAATTATGCTGGCCGGCTGGATACTGCAATGTCTTGAAGATTCTGTGTTTTTCTGGATTTCTCGGATTTCTCGGGTGTTCTTGCTTTAGGGTACGCTACCATCTGGATACACCCAGCCGCATCTGTCATCCATCTCTGACCATGAAGTGTCCCTGCTGATCTACCCGGCCTGGTAAACGTTTACATTTTGCGAACTGGAAAATCACCATGCTATGTAGCTGGGTAAATCAACTATTTCGACTGGGCCATGTTGAATGTCGCAAACTGTGAATGTTTACCAGAGGCTATACCATCATATATCCTAATAAATCCCATTAAATCCCATTAGATCACCATTTTCAATAGCTATGTTTGTTTACCGTATTTTTGTTTCCGCAATCTGAGCACTGCAAAATCACCCAGTCGGATGATTTCGCGGATGGTCCCATTCAACGTGTGGATTACCAGAGGGTAACCTGTGAGGCCGTGGTGCAAACTGGAGGAGATGTTGGGCGTTCCATGCGGCTCAGCTGAAATCCAAAAAAAGGTGGTGCTGGGCCCAAAATTCTGAAGCAATGAAGTCAGCCACTTTTCTGGTTGGTGCTGACTGGAACCATGGAATTAGACATGACTTTCCCATCATATTGGGAAGAATCATCCCAACTGACGAACTCATATTTTTCAGAGGGGTAGGTATACCACCAACCAGCTGTGGATTGGGGAAGCAATGGGTTTGGGAAACGATCGACTATACCCCATCGAAGAAAACCCCTTGTGGGGTCTCCAGTATTCTGCAAGGACTTCAGGCTTTCCATCTAGACGCACACCGCGCGTCATGTGTGTCCTGGGCGATGGATTAGATTAACATAGATTAACCCATTAAATTGAGGAATGGTCATCAAGCCATTTTCATAAGTGTTTTATATGATTTTAATGCCCATTGTAAGGATTCCCAATCTGGGATAGATGACCATAATCCAAACAAAGCATCTTTTGACCATGGCGTGTTTCTTGTACTCAAGTTTGTCAAGTTTGAGTACTGGACATTTTAAAAGTTTAATCTATGACACAACCAATCTGTGGCTTGGGCTCGAATTTTGGACGGCGCCTGGCTTATAAGATTTAAAGGTTTGCTGCTTATTTTTCACAAGTCAGCTGAGACTCAATCCCATTTCAACAGCTTGTTCTAATGACAGGCGATTATCGCTGACTTGCTCAAAATTTGGAACTTGAGGGGTGGCTCAACCACCAGCCAGATGTCAGTTCTTCATTTTTCAAACCCATCTTAACTATAAGAATATTTGATTATAGATATATATACCGTATGTATTATATATTATATATTATATATATAAATATTATATATATATATTATATATAAATATTATATATATATATATGTATATATCTACCATAAACCCAGCTATTTCGCTATCCCGAAAAAGATGCCCAACGTTGTGTTTCCAGGAGGTTAGTTCGGCTCACATTTCTATGACTGTTGGGGTAAATTATAACGACCTCACTGTTCTCCCTAACTCTGGAATGATCGTTTGATTGCGGGGAATCGTGTCCCCAAATGACCGCCAGTTTCAGGTTTTTGTGAAATATTGCAATGTACCCAGATAGATATACAAGCATGTACATTAATATACCTGGTTGGTGGTTTGGAACCATGGAATTTTATGACTTTCCATATATTGGGAATTTCATCATCCCAACTGACTTTCACTCCATCATTTTTCAGAGGGGTAGGCGAAAAACCACCAACCAGATACATCTCCAAGATCCAATCATATCCAATCCACAAATGCCTTGGGGTTGCGAAATCCTTGTAGAAATCCTGTGGATGGGCCAGCGAAATCCTGCACCAACTGGATCTTTGAAAGCCCAACTTAAAATAATGAGATGTTTACCGCCAATCAACTCAGGATTTCGCTGGCTTTCGCAACCATCCACCGTATCTCTAGATAAATCCATCATTGGTTTATAACCCCATCTAAATATAATTATAAATATCATACACTATTCTTATTATAGTTATATCATACACTATTCTTATTATAGTTATAAACCAACTTAGCTAGCGAACTGGGGCCCCATCCTGTTGGGGTTGCTATGGTTGTCGCTACCCTCTGGTAAACTAACATAACTATGGAAAATCATTATTTTCAATACGTAAATCAACTATAGATGTGCAATTTTCAATAGCAAACTGTTCGATTACCAGAGGCTATATCATCATATATCCTAATAAATCCCATTAGATCCCATTAAATCCCATTAAATCCCATTAAAAACCCATAAAAAACACATTGAACCACCATGTTTTCATGTCGCTTCTGAGGTGTCTCTGGTCTGCTGAGAGGCTACGACAGTCCACAGTCACTACTTCAGGACGCTGAGCAGAGAACAGATTTGCCAGATCTTTGCTGGGCAAAACATGGTTGGAAAATTGTTATTTTATATTCAACATGAAAATTGCTTTTTTTTTCAATATGTAAATGGGGAACGTGGCTATATTATTATTATGTTTTTAACAGGGAAAACCGCTATTTGTCAATATTTTAATGGGGAAATTTGGTATTTAATGCGGATATTTAATGGGATATATATATATAACCAACAATATGTGCCATGGTCAAAACAAGGGTTGTGTTCTCGTCAACGGGATTGGTCATCAATCGGAGAATAGGGATTTCTCTACCATTATAGACCCATTTTTTCAGGATTCCCACTAGGAGATGGAGGGTAACCCAGATACCATGTTTTGAGCCGTGGCACGCATGTGGTTTTTTGACCCCATCAGATGTCTATGGCTGGCAGGCTGAGTTTACCTTCACAAGTTGGTATATACCCTCTGGTAATTTAAAGTAGCTGTTGAAAATTGCCATTTATAGTTGATTTACCCAGAAGAAATGGTGATTTTCTATAGCTATGTTAGTTTACCAGAGGGTAGCTCCTGTGAGTATGGTGAACATTGGTGACCTATATCCACTCAGAAAAAAAAAGTGTCGCTTGGCTGTGAAGATCGGGAATACCTATCATCTGAGAGTTGTCATGGGGATGATGATTCATCGGATTTGGTGCTAACCCGCCTATTGACAGTCAGCATTTTTCTTCCATCCGCTCATGATTTTCTTGGAGATTCCCTCAGGAACCAACTCCCCATGGATCTTGTTGGATCTAAATACCCGGCCTGGTAAACGTTTACATTTTGCGAACTGGAGAGCTCCACCATGCTATTAATGGATATTAATGGGTAAATCAACTATTTCGACTGGGCCATTTTCAATAGCTATTTTGACATAACCAGAGGGTAAATCATCTGTGGTTGTGAAAATCTTAGGTGCACCGAGTCTCGACTATCAATTCGACGCCGTGATATCCGGTGAACGTTTTTACAGTTCGCGATTTCGAAAAAATCTTCATGTTTAATATAGGCAAATCAACTCTAAACAGCCCATGGAAAAAAAATAAAGCAAAGTTTTTTTTCAAATGTAACAGTTCGCTATTGACCATTACATTCCGATGTTTTTATAGATCGTTCTTCTCCACTTTTCTGACCCCCCAGTCGGTCCCAAAGCCACAGCCGCCCAAGTGTTGGTAGTCAGGACTTGGCGCGGATAATGGAAGAGTTCTTGGAGCCCAGACTTGGCAGATCAACTGGGTCGAGTCCAGAGTGACGAGTTTTATTTCTTGGTGGTGACTGGAACCACCTGGAACCATGGAATTAGAAATGACTTTCCATATATATATATATATATCCATTCAGTTGGGAATGTCATTTTATCCCAACTTTTTTTGATATTTTTCAAGATGGCTGAAACATGTTGAAACCACCAACCAGTTCTTTGGTCAGAATTGCCATCAATCCGATGGGGTAAATGACGGATCAAGAGACATCGAGAGACCCTCGTTTGGTTTTCGTTATGTGAACCAGAGGGTTAACACTCAGATTTTTTCCGATGCCTTTTTTTGCCTTTTGACGAATCCTGAATCTGTAGATATTATGGATAGCCCTTAAATATATGAATAACGAAAGGGTCACCTAAAGTGTGACAGACCCATTCCTCCATATGTCAATGGTTGGTGGTTTCATTTTTACAGGAAACCCACATGTTTCATAGGAAATTCCGGAAAGTTTCCGGGGGCCAGATTTTCCCACCAAAACCAATCCATTCCTGCTGGGAATGTCACCTGGTGACACGCCTTCGGCACCTGAGGTTGGTTTCGGCCTTAAAGACCAATGAGCTGACGCAGGTAATGGCGATTTCATGCTTTCATGGGCCAGCAATTTTTTGGGATAGGACCCTCTGGTAAACATACAACAAGCTATGGAAAATGGCCATAGAAATAGTTGATTTACCTATTAATAGCATGGTGATTTTCCATAGTTATGTACCGTAAACGTTTACCAGAGGGTAATGGGAAATACCCTCTGGTAGTTTGTTGCAATTTGCAAGGGAACATTGAACATGGCTCATCTATACATTGATTTACCTAATAAAACATGGTTATGTGTCCATGGCTGAAGTACCATTTTTTCTCTCCAGTAGATTTTAAAAATGGATTTGGAAACCCACTGTAGATTTGTAGATCATGTCCATTGGGAAACCATGGCTGATCATGGCTGGTCCATCTGTTAAATTACTACAGGGTAGTTTGGGTCGGAGATTGAGACAGAGCTTTGATTTTTCTTACTTTCAAAGGGGATATCAACAACAATTGGGATCTAGCCAAGCACACTTCAGGATTTGGGATTTGTTCGATACTTGCAACCTTGTGCCAGACTATTCGCCAGAAACCATGGCAGATTGGTCAGGTCTAGCTGTCTAAGGTGAGTTTCCCCGGGTTTTTTGGTTAGTTTATAAAGCCATCGACCATAGCTATGTCCCACATAACCCTAGTTAATCAACTCACAAGCCAACTTAGCTATTTAGGAGGTCTCACCTTGTATGTATAGAATTGTATAGACCCCTAGCAACCCCGTCCCGTCAACGATCGTGAATGTCCGGGGGAAGCCATCAATTCAATGGCCGGAAAATTCAAGTTTGGGATTGACAAAATATCATCCGGGTCCGGCTGATATGTTTTTTCTACCTTTTCCCAAGAAAGCACCAATATGTTCCAACGTTTCCCGAATGTATCCCGCATATGTACTAGTTTCCTGCCAAGAGACCCAATCCGGGCATTTCTCCGGAACAAATTGAGCATCCAAGTATATCCGACTATGATTGCTAATTACATAAACATGCCCTTATTTGTGCGAATATCTGAACTGGCATGGTATCCATACCAAAAGTATGCCCGGTATTTGGTAGTCTAACTTGACAATTGAACATCATAAACATATCATAAAATATCATAAACTCATCCATAGAAAAGCCGTAGAAATAGATGATGTTCCCATTCAAAACACGATTTCCCAGCCATCTTGAGATGAAATCGCCAGCTTTCGAATTCCAAACGTCTCGCAGGCTTTGGCAGGTGGTGAGACACCCTTGCTCTTGCGTGGGCGTTATGAGGAGCGCGGGGTGCCTCCGTTGGAGCACCGGAAATCACGGGATGATCTAAGGTGGGTCACCACGAAAAGTGGACGGCAGATGCTGAAGAAAAGCACCATTGGGTCTGGTTGAAAAGGTGGTAAACATACAAAAAGCTATAGAACATGGCCCATTTATAGTTGATTTACCTAATTATTAAAGATGGTGATTTTCCATAGTGAACAGATATTTAACCAGAGGGTAGCCATTTAGGGGGAATATGATGATAATAATCTATTGGAATTGGAACACATTTCGCAGACAAACCCAATTAGTTGCAATGCACAAAAGGTTTGCTTGCAGCCTCAGCCTGGAAGTGGTGGGTTTAGAGCCATTCCAAGAATAATTTGCCGTGTCAGTCCCTCATACCAAGCCAACCCCATAGAACCAATCCATTGAGCTGAAATGACACTGCTGGTATCCCCTTTTGAACTTAAGGTTTTGGTATTCCCATTATTCCCATGAAATGTAAGATTCGTACGTGTTGGTTGATATTCTTTATCAAATTATATCCACATTCTACACTGATTTATGATGATTTTTGGCTTTGAAATCACCAAATGTTTGGTAGTTGTGCCATCATCTACGTCGCAGGACGCCTTGAACGACCTGAGGTGCAAGTCACCATTGGATAAGGCGGGTGACGTAGGCTACGTAGGTCGGACATGGTCGGACAGCTGGACATGGCTGGGAATCACCTGAAAATCATCAACGGGAAATATGCACAATCCTTAGTAATGTCAACCCTGGATTAATAAACCCCAAACGGCTGTTTAATTGGGAGGGTACCATAAAAAAGTATCAGATGAAATGACTATTGGAGGAGTACCCCCCTAAGTAATAAACACTGGTTTAGTCTCATCCGGGGTTGACATGAGGGGACTCTATAGAGAGTCTTTAGTTTGGGAATGATTATGATTTGCCCAGTGCCATATCTGAAGATACCTCCTGGAACCTTGGGAACTTTGGTGCCCCGTCTGGTGGGTTCCAAAACCCAAAAAAAAGGAAGGTTCCTAAAATGGTGGTACCTCAAAAATGGATGGTTTATACATGTTTATAATGGAAAACCTTCTTAAAAATAGGTGGTTTGGGGCACCCCCTATTTTAAGAAAAAGCAAAATGCATGTTAAGTTAGTTGCGTTACCGCAAGAGAGGTTTAAACTGGCAAAGTATCTCATTGGCGTTGTTGGGCCGGGAAGGACATGGTTTTGGTTTTTTGAAGCTCCTTTCAATCACCCGAAAATACATATGTGTTCTGTTTGGCTGGTCAACAATTCAACCCAATCTTGTGAAAACTTGGATTTGCTGAAGATGATTTTTTTTAATTTGTTCCATGGGAAATCCACTACTTGGGGAATCTATAGGGAATATGTGTTATTTTTTGGTGGTCCCTTAAGCAAAGCCGAAATGATGATCAAGATGGAAGTCCTCAAGAAAAAGGTGTCTTTTTCGCACGGATTTTGACAAAAAATAGAGGGGGGACAACCAAGAGAAACCAAGCCCTCTTGATATTTCTATAATATATATATATACATCATTTCACAAACTTAAACAAATGTCTAACTCCAGTAGGAAACCCAAAGGCGAAATATTACTATCTCAGCGACTGACCGAGAGATCCATCTGATAGATTCGACCGGTCAGTCGTTCTTCGACAGATTCACCCGAGTAGCTTCTTGATCAATGGGATACCATTTGAGTAGCTTCTTATTATGGTGCTTTGGAAATGTGGATTAACTATGGTTTATGGTGGATATAACTATAGTTAATGGGGATTATAATGGTTTATAAACATAACTAAACTACTGATTGGTGGTTTGGAACATGAATTTTATTTTTCCATATATTGGGAATTTCATAATCCAAACTGACTAATATTTTTCACAGGGGATGAAACCACCAACCAGAGTAACTTATTATTATGTTTAGGTAAACCGCCTCATCCGATAGACAGCCAGGTACAGAACCTGCTTGACTGCTTGGAGTGAGCCGTCTTTTTGGTGTATCTAAAAACGGGGGATACCCTCCGGTGTCATCAAAGGTAACAATGGAAAATAGCTTGTTTATGTTTGTTTGTATGTATTTATGTATATATATATATATAATTATATACATATATATATAGTTATAGTTATATACATGTACATAATATATATATATATATCATATATATGATATATTCCCATTGAAGTCTCCATTTATGGGGAATGTTCCATTGCCACCGTTTGATGACACCATTTGTTGGGTGCCCTTTTCGAAAGAATGGGAGTTTTCATGGGAAAAAGGGATGATTTTTTTCCGCTGGTTTTATGGGCAACCTATTCTTAGACAAAGCCACTTTGTGATTAAATCATGATGAATGGGATTTAATGGGATTCAATGGGATTTAATGGGATTAATGATGGATAGCCTCTGGTAAACTAACAGTTTGCTATTGAAAATTGCCATTTTTAGTGGATTTACCCATTGATAGCATGGTGATTTTCCATAGGGTATCCGAATGGAGTGGTGTGAACCAATGAACGATGTCACACACGTTTCGGATGTTGTTCAAAGTTTTGAATCCCAAACGCTTTGTGACAACATCGGTGTCAGTTTTAGCAACCCTGTTTGGGGGTACCCAATGTTGAGCCATGACACGCCATGACCATATCGTGATGTTACAAACTAGCGCTCAAAACTGCGTCGCAGCAAGACCAACGTGATGATCTACTGTATGTAGAATTTTGGGGCCCCCAAGATAGCTAAGTTGGTTTACAACTCCAATAACTATGGTTTATGGTACTTATAACTATAGTTATGGGGGTTTATAAACCAACTAACATCACTGGGGGGCCCCACAGTGTAGAATTTTGGGATGATTTTGATAACAAAGGAGGAAGACATCCAGTGATAAGGCTAGAACCGATGGAAAGAAGGTATTCCAGTGATTTTTGCAATAATTACAGGTGGACTTATTCCTTTGAATAAACTTGATGTTTTTGTATGTGTACAATGGAGGACCCCCGAAAGAGAAAAATCTGTGATAGAAGATGATTGAACAATCGGAACAAGGATCCTGAAATTCATGGTATATCATCTTGGTAAATTACAACGACCTCAGTGCGACCTCACTTGAAATCATGGTTAGTAAGGGAAATCATCCCCAGATGGCCTTAATTCAGGGTAGTGAAATATTACAATTTACCTAGATATAGTAACGTATTTGACCCCAGGGTCCATTCTTGCAATCATGGCTTGGGGTTTTCAGATCATTCCACCAGGTACGATGATCGGCACAATCGAAAGGCTACCACCGTGGCAGGGTACGATGATTTGACACTTTGGGGTACCTTCTGGTAAACTAACATAGCTATTGAAAATGGCCATTTATAGTGAGTTTTCCCATTAAAAATGGTGATTTTCCATAGCTATGTTAGTTTACCAGAGGGTACCCTCTGGTTATGACTAACATTGCCATGGAAAATCACCATTTTTTTAATAGGTAAACCATCTATTTCGATTAGGGCCATCTATACCATGGCTGCCATGTTAGTCATAACCAGAGGCTACGACCAAAATTCCGACGGTTTATCGGCCATCATCCCTGCAGAGGCTGGTTTTTTCTCGGGGTCAAAAAAATTCATGGCCGGTATTCCAGGAGAGAAAACCCTTCTTGTTGCTATGTTCACAATGTGAGGCCCCCTAGATAGCTAAGTTGGTTTATAACTCCAATAACTATGGTTTATGGTACTTATAATATGGGGGTTTATAAACCAACTTATAACTGGGGGGGCCCACATTGTAGTATTTGGATGTATTTAGAGTGTCACTTCTCAATGAGAAAAACAAAAAAGATCATTGAGTAATGAAGCGCTTTACACGGACAGCCAGTATCATCTACCAAGTCCCTCGAGAGAAGGGGTCCCCCCGTACCAAAAAAAAAGGATTCTTGAGACCCTGTGAACTGCGGCTCAGACCACAGCCTGTATGAAGGTGTGAGATATACCCCGAATTGAAGACAGACCATTTCAATAGGAAAAGTAACACCTGTGAGAGGTCGGGATATGCCCCTGAAGACAAGCCATTTCAATAGGGAACTTGATGATCCAGTGGATCGAGGCATATAAATAACTCTTGCTTGGTGGCTCATCCCACTTAGTAAGTGGGTTATAACCCCAGTTATAAGTGGATTAACCCTACTTATCCCATTTATAACTGGGGTTATAACCCACTTACTAAGTGGGATGAGCCACCAAGTGAGACATCCACTTAAAGCCGGCAGGATTCATCCCACTCCGCTGGCAGGCTTTCCCCCAGCAAGCGGAAGATCCCCTTGCCAGGGCGTTACCTTTGGCAAAGGCAGATCCTCCGGCCCAGTTGATGTGGCAAGTGTTTTAATGGGATATATGATGGTATACCCTCTGGTAAACATTCACAGTTTGCGAACTTGAAAATGGCCCAGTCGAAATCCTTGATTGACCCATTAAGAGCATGGTGATTTTCCATAGTTATGTAGATGTTTACCAGAGGCTAATGTTTTTTTGGGTTTAGAAAAGGCCCAAAACTTCGATACGATCGCTATGGTCATGACTTGCTGGGTGATCAGCAAGAGGTTTGAACATGTTTGATACTGCTGGGAACTGCTGTAGAATTTATGTACATATGGAAGTATCATGAATTACCCTCTGGTTATGTCAACAGGTTGCTATTGAACATGGCCATTTATAGTGAGTTTTCCAATTAAAAATGGTGATTTTCCATAGTTATGTAAACGTTTACCAGAGGGTATCATAATCCACTTTTTTGGAATCCCTATCATTAATAGAACCAATCCAGACGGTTCGGTTCTGCAGACTCTTTCCTTGACCCATCCTAAAAGTGTTGTTGGCCTTAGTGGTTGTTCCATGGATTTTAGAGCTTGCCATATATGGCAAACCCCGAGGTTTCTGAGTCAGCAGCGGGTTTCTTAGGCTCTGACCAGAATTGATTCATGAGCAGCGCTTCTGCAGGACCTGTGCGACGTGATCGTACCCTTGGAAGCTGCCATTCACCGTCAGAAACCAAGAGGAACTAACAGACGCGCCAAGACCGCGGAAACCTTCTGATGTGATGTGGGCGGATGAACTATTCTTGTGCAGAGGCTTACCCTCTGGTAAACGTTTACATAACTATGGAAAATCACCATGCTATTAATGGGAAAATCCACGAACTAAATGGTCCATGTTCAATAGCTTTTTGTATGTTTACCAGGCCGGGTAATGTTAGTAAAGCAATGTCATAAGCCACATTAAGTCACCCCGATGGATTGGTACTTTCAACCTCAGACGTTGATGGTAACTTTGGGGATGGTGGATCAATTTTTGATGGAAACCCATAATAGGCCGTTGCTGGAGCTTTTGGATGATTGATCTTGGATGGCTTGTCTTGCATTATTTATTGTAAGTACAATGTGGGGCCCCCAAGATAGCTAAGTTGGTGCAAATAACTCCAATAACTATGGTTTATGGTACTTATAACTATAGTTACTGGGGCTTATAAACAAAATTATGACTGGGGGGCCCCACATTGTACCATCTGGTTATTTAACATAGCCATGGAAAATCACCATGCTATTAATAGGTAAACCATCTATAAATAAATGGGCCATGGCTACCATGGCTATGTTAGTCATAACCAGAGGGTAATTCTGACTTATCTTGGAAGACTCATCTGGAATCATTTATGTCGGTTGATTTATCTTGCATGATGAATCTTCTATGACTTATTATCGTGGCTGATTTCTGGATGACTTATCTTGGATGGTGCTCTCGCGTGAAGGCGTGCCTCTTCGCGCAATAACCGAAGCAACACTTGCCTGCAAGAATGTAAACTTCGAACATGTGGTTAAAGATCCAACTCTTGTGATTTTTTACCAAAGCAGATGGGTATTGAAGATGGTTCATGACAATTTAACCAACCGCAATCAGGTGACCCCCCGAATCGGATTGTTGTTAGGGTCACCGTGACCACCTCACTGGCGTTGCTCTGAAAGTTGATATTCCCATCTGTTGCGTTGCGAAACAAGGGAGAATTTTTGAGAACATGATGGAAATGACATGGGGATGGGTTTTACAACCCTGGTACCCCTGGTGAACCCCAAGTCATAGCTGGGATTTATGGATGTGAATAACCCACTAATAGCTGGTATCTATAGGTATTGACCCATACCCACATTCCCCTGATTTCGAACATGGACCTCTCTCTTCGAGTTGGGAACTGTCCCATGGACAGTTCGATGACACTTCCCTCGCTGGTCAACTCTCCTCAGGTGGAAATAAGAGCCAAGTCAGTGCGGATGGTGCGATCTGTCAGTGATGTGTGGCAGATTGTCCGGAGATTCGGAGATCTTCTGGACCATAGGGATTTAAAGCATCAAAATATGAGGCGAACTGATAAGTGGTGGTTGGTTGACCATTAAAGATAAGTACTTATGGATAATTATAGGACGTTTAAAGTGGGGTTCATGGGGGTTTAACTACAACTTCAAGAAAATATGGGAATATAATTGCCAAGTGATTGTGGGTTGATGGCTATCATTCCTCAATTGGGGATGATCATCATCAACTGGGAATTCCGTTCTCAACCAGGATGAATGGAATGAGGCTTTTGAACATTGCTCAATTCAGTAAGGTTCGGTACAATGTGGGGTTTCTGATACGCAAACAACTAACGTAGTATTCATGGGGTTTATAAACCAACAAACAGAACTGGGGGGGCCCACATTGTATGGTCATGGGTGTCGTGAGCTGCCCAATCCCTGGAAAACATTCCCAGGCAACCGCCCCACAAATTGCCCTTAAATGTACTGTATCACTGGTAGGCGGCTTGATGCAGCAGAGTTGGAAGATGTTAGAAGTATACCATATACAGGATGGGCCCCCCAGTTATAAGTTGGTTTATAAACCATTATAACCCCCATAAACTATAGTTATATCTACCATAAACCCTAGAATTCAGCCACAAAAATAAGGCAACTTGGCTATCTTAGGGGCCCCATCCTGTACATACTATTACCATTTTGGGGACCTCACAATCCTCACACAACAATCAGTTTCTGATTGAATGAAATTGTGTTGTGGCATGTTCGGCAAAGTTGGATCCAAATGTGTAAGACCCACAGGACCACATTGTTCTTTTTGAAGGTCATTGTACTATGTTCTGTAACTTGGCAATATAGGTTCATGGTAAAAAACATGTTGCCATACATGGACCAAAATACATGCTCCTTGTTTACGTGATTTTCCCTAATCTGGCTGGTGGTTTCAAACATGAATTTTATTTTCCACAATATATGGGATAATCATCCCAACTGACTTTCATATTTTTCAGAGGGGTAGGTATTCCACCAACCAGTAATTGTCCTTGGTTTGAAACTCACTCTCACCTTCAAGCAAGCCTGCTCCATTTCTATAAGTAATGTTCCCTAATTTTGCGGCCAAAGAAACTCTCCCCCACCTTGCAAAAATGCGGAGATGGCACAACACCTGAGCATTGCTGACGAGGAAAAAAGTTCTTTTACCAATGGGAAAACCACTAGAACTGGGAAATCCATAAGGGACATGTCGGGTATGTTTTTTTTTGGGGGGCCTTAAAGCAAATCCATGGGGAGATGTCTTAAAATGCGAAAGCCCCAGTCGTCACCATGGTTGGGAAACAATACTAAGTCATGGTCATTCCTCTTGCTGTATATGGGATGGTGTATCATGGAAAATCCTGTCAAAAATTGATGATTTGGGGGTACAGGATGGTGCCCCCCAGTTATAAGTTAATTTATAACACCTTTTTAATATAATTATAAGTATCATACACTAGTGTTATAACATAGTAGTTATTTGCACCAACTTAGCCAACGAACTGGGGCCCCATCCTGTACCCCCATGACTCACCGGAAACCTCCAAATCAGCTTCACTATTTGGGTATATTGGTACAATATAATATATACAATGTGGGGCCCCCAAGATAGCTAAGTTGCCTTATAAGTTGCTTAACTATGGTTTATAGTAGATATAACTATAGTTAGTAGGGTTTATAAACCAATTTATAACTGGGGGGCACCACTTTGTATGTATATATATATAGTAGCTGCAAAGGGAAAATGATGATGAACCATCCTTGGTTCACCTTAATCACTATAATCCCATCAATCCCATTAATCCCAGTATCGCAGTATCCCTATTAGATGTATTTAGATGGTAATCACTACAGTAACTACCATACATACATCTAATAAACCACTAAATAGTACCATACATACCATTAGTGCAAAGGTATTTAGATGTATTTAGTACCATTAAAGCACCTTTTCTCACCTCCATGATGCGCTTCAGATGATGGAGTGAAGCTGCTGGACAAGTTGCGTTGGGATCTGCGGGTGGCCAGTGGTCCTTCGGCGGGAAAAAACTGTCGCTGGCTGGGGCTGACTGGGGCTGGGATCGGAAGGGGTAACAAAAATGGTGAAACAATGGTGGGGAATAGGAAGCTGACCATATTATATATGTCAAACAGAGTCAAACATCACATATGTGCTGTATATAATATATTTATGTATAATATATACAATATGTACATGTATATATACATATGTACGTATACATATGATCAAACAATAGGGAAAGTTGACCCAAACTGGGAAGTTGATCCATTCAAATTTGTGACAATATCCATCCCAAGGGTTTCTATGGATTATCATCCATCTCCCTATTTTAATGCCATTTTGCTGTGTTTGTTTAAACCACTTTTTCTCGCTGCATCCTACAGGATGGGGCCCCCGTTTTCGATAGCATGAACCGTTGCCGTAGATGTTTGTGGCTGAATTTGATTGGGTTTATGGTAGATATAACTATACCAATCTTCATCAATGGTAGATATACCCTCTGGTTATTTAACATAGCCATGGAAAATGGCCCATTTATAGATAGTTCACCTATTAAAAATGATGATTTTCCATGGCTATGTTAAATAACCAGATGGTAACTATAGTTTTCATGGGGGTTATTTCATGGTTTATAAACCAACGTAAAAACATCACAACGGGCCCCATGATATCACGAACTAGTATCCATGGGAGTTTTGTGATGGTTTATAAACCAAACTTATAACTGATATAGTGCCCATCCTGTATCCCCATGATATATCAAGATGTCTCTTTCGACGCGACGCAAAACGCGACTCCTATCCCATGATCTAATGCCTCCCGAAATCCACTGGATCCATCCGCAGATTTTCGAAAGCAAATCCAAGGGTTTCTATGGACACATGAATTCAGGAAAACAAATGGTTGTTTCCATGGGAGATGGGTATTATAATAGTAAAGAAATGGTGATTCTCTGGTTAATGATGGTGAAAATTATGGGTGATCATGGGGTTCCCATACATCTAATACCTATATCCAATAGCTGGATGGTTTATTTCATGGAAAATCCATCGAACTAGATGGATGATGACTGGGGATTTAGGGGTACCCCCATGACTTAGGAAACCTCCATATCCATCTCTACATCCCTATATCCGGGTAAATTTCATCACGACCGAACCCTGTTCTCCCTATAACACTGGAAATCATGGTGAAAATCAGAGTGAATCATCCCCTTTTATGGCCGCAAGTTTCAGGTTAGTGAAATATCATCATTTACCCAGATATGGGCGTGGGTCAAAACCTATTATTATCAATTCTAATGGGATGAACATCCATAAATCCCAGCTATTTTGGGGTTCACTGGGTGCCAGGGTTTTGACATGTTTTGACCAATAGCCATATATAGAATCTCTATCAAGTATTCTAAAATTGCCTTGACAATTATCTCGAAAAACATCCATCAGCCCATCAGCCCTGAATTTTGAATTGGGGCGGATTAAACCTGCTGACCCCTGCGCTGACCCCTGCTGATTGGTACCCCTGCTGAGGTGCAGATTTGGGTGATCACGATAAACGGCACCTGGCAAAGCATGAGGCGCGAAACGCACCCGGTTCACTCCGTGGGTCCGTTTCGAAGAACTGACAACAAGTCACAACACTTCAATGGTGGTTTCTTGAGTCATGGGGGATTGTCTATCAAGGTTGACTATGTTGAAGCCGACACTTTGTGGATTTCCTTCCCATGATTTTGAAGCCACAAATCTTCACCTCGAAGCTTTGGAAAACACATGGACATTTTGTATGGATTTATATGGATTTATAAGGTGGGTAATCCAAGCACCGAACTTATGCCTAGCGGCCTAACAGGGATGAGAATGATGAGAGCAACATGCCATCCTTGACCCAGATGGGACCCCTGCAGCCCACAAAGCTTGGCCTCAATCATCAAGGAGTGTTTTCCACTGCGACATGATATTGGACGTGCATGGACGTGCAACCATCAGACATGGTGCGGAAACTCCTGCGTTTGCTGGGACCATCTGGAACCGCACACGCAACTGCTATTTTTTCGTGGTTACGTAGCGTCTGTAACGCGTCATTTGGGCGTTCGCGATGTCCATTTTGCAAAAGAAACCAGACCCCATTTTTGGCACCTCATGCGGTTCCCTGATTGTGGTTGCCACTGTCGTCGTCGGCGATGGAACCAGAAACTCATGATTGCCAAAAGTTTGAAAAGGAAACATATTAATACCCTCTGGTAAACGTTTACATAACTATGGAAAATCACCATGCTATTGATGGGTAAATCCACTATTTCAATGGCCATTTTCAATAGCAAACTGTTAGTTTACAGAGGGTAACCAATGTCTGCTGGATTCCAGCATGTGCTGCGGGCAGTCCACCAAATGGTTAGAAAAAAATAGTGTGTTCAGAAGTTCGGCAAACAAAATCACGGTTCCAGGTCATTCAAAATCCCTTGTTTAATGTGTTTAGCATTCACATTCGTGATACCGTCTGCTGACCCATCCCCATTGCTGCGCCCAAAGACGCTGCAGGCGCTTTACGCCAACATCGTTTGGACCTTAGATATTTGAGTGAGATTTGTCACAGAGGCAGATTGGAAAGGATAAATCTTTCTTTGGATCTTTGGTGGGTTGAGCCGTAATATCTTACTATAGGTATGTTCACGTATAAATATCTATAAATGATAATATATCTATAATGAGATAGATAACTATCTAGATGTTATAAAACATCCAGACCGTTTTTTTTCAGTACCAGCAGTCGGTGCAGTCCCGTTCTAACAGCCCCTATCTGTCCAGTCACTGTGGCGTAGCTGTTGGGTTGAATGTCCAGATATGTCCAGATTGTGAATCCCAGATGCGAACCATGGTGCTGAAATATTTACCAACATTTACCCGAACAAATTCACCCAGTTTTGTAGGTAAATATACCAGCACCATGGTTCGCATATGGGAATGCGCGTAGTTCAGCCCCGTTGACTGCAGAAATTCGCTTGGCTCCCCATCAAGACTTGTCACGAGCCTTGACCGTGACGAGGATCAGCCCGGCAGAAATGAAAGAAAATCGTCCTACGTGACCTGCGGAAGTAGTCGCTGTTTACAGGATTTGGATGGATTTGGGATGGATTTGGGATGACACAGACTCCCATAAAATAGGAAATCCAATGGAAAATCCAATGGAAAATCCATTGTAACAATACTAATCAATATTATGATTGTTATCTAAATATATAATAACCATTGTTATCAATATTATGATTGTTGTCTAAATATATCCATTATAACAGTCATCTATATTATAATTGTTTATAGATGATTTTCCCAGCTACACACCTCCAAACCTCGTTTGCGATCTTCGGATTTCCATGGATTTCCCGAAGAGGATATCCATGATGCCATGTCTCTTGCCTGCTCTTTGGAGGGAATTTTGTGACTGAAAACATCATGTAATGGAGCATACAATGGTGATATAATTATATAATAATGTCGTTGATACTATAGTTTATATATATATACTTATATAATCTGTAATATGACATCATTACAATATACATACTATATTACTATATTGTAGTGACTGGAAATTATTACATTATATAATAATGATAATATATGATAAGATAGTAGTATATCACTTTGACACTAATAAATTGATCACTAATGGGTATCATTCTGGTATGAAATTAATTGATTACAGCGATAAAAATTAATATATGATAAAGTAGCAATAATGATATAGTAGTAATAATATATTTATACAACAATACTATGTTACTATATTAATTATATATAATTATAGTATATGATAACATATCATTAACATATGTAGCAATAGTAATTTGATCACTAATGGATATCATTATATTATATATATAATAAGCGCATAAATTGATGATAATGAAAAGTAATGTAATAATTAAAATAGGTTCATAGGTCTTATTCTTAGTTGCCTCAGATCTATACTTTTCCATGTCAAGCCGAAATGATGAAAACAGCCATCCAGCCATCGATGGCCGTCAGGGAAAATCATCAAGGGACCCTTCCCATGGCATATTATTGTACAGGATGGGGCCCCCGTTTTCGATAGCGTGAACCGTTGGTTTATTTTTGTGGCTGAAAAAACAATGGTTTATGGTAGATATTTTACGAACTAGTTCATGGGGATCATTTCATGGTTTATAAACCAACTTATAATTGGGGGGCCCCATCCTGTAAGACTTCTCAGGATTACTTTTGAGAGCATAGGTGGAAATCATCGACTGGATGTTTCACCACTTCAAGAAACTACGACACGACTCAAAGTATCTTTGGACAATTTCCACCTGTCCATCTTTCTTTGGAAAATTCAGATGGGGATGTATCAAAACCAATCTTGCTATATTTGGGGGGATGAACATCCATTTACCAGTTATTTGGGCTGAACAGAAGGGTACCAAGGTTTTGACGAAAAAAACCAGATCATCCATCGACCATTCCTGCCATGGTTGACGAGTCGACGAGGTACGATCCCGACTCTACTTCAGCCATAACTCTCAACTGACAGGAGCCCTGGCCGCCCTGCACCGACCCTGAGACGGCCCCTTGGGATGAAAACAAGTCCCAATCGGGGAAAAATATGTGATTAATATATATATACACATACATATACATATATACACACATATATTTATATATATATATACATATATATATACATATATACACATATATATACATATATACACACATATTTATATATATATATACATATATATACATATATACACATATATATATATGCACACATATTTATATATATACATATATATATATATACATATATACACACATATATATATATATGCACAGAATCGCGGATCGAGCTAAAGCGGATCGATCCAACACAGCTTGACCAAAAAAAGCACCACGAATCTATGGACTTTGTCGCTGCCAGGACTACTGTATCTCATGCTGGATGCTCTCGACCAGAAGGTGCAGTGGATGGGTCGTAGTAGTAGTAGTAGTAGTAGTAGTAGTAGTAGTGGGATTTCGGTGGCGACCTGTTGAGAAATAGGATACCCTCTGGTAAACATTCACAGTTTGCGAACTGGAAAATGGCCCAGTCGAAATAGTGGATTTACCCAGCTACATAGCATGGTGATTTTCCATAGCAAAACGTCAACGTTTACCAGAGGGTACATCGATGGATTGGTTTTGCTGGGAAAATCTCAACCGGAAAAACCATAGATTTTCCCATTAAGATCATGGGGATGTCCTGTCAAATTTCCCTTGCAATCCATTGAATACACCATGATAGACCCTTTAAGAAGGTTATCATGAGCACGGGGTAGGTTTCTCACGGAGATTGAGGTGCCCGACTTGGAATGAAGGTTTTTTTCATGGCTCAAAAACTCTAGTGAACTAACCCTTTTTTGATCCACTAATATTTACCCGTCGTTGGTATCTAGTGACCCGTTCCACATAGAGGTTGGAGATATAAAAACATGGCGGTTCCGATTAATGATCCTGTGTCCATTAGCCTTAAATGCTCGGTGGTTGAACTTGGCTCACCCTAAAATTGGCCACTGTTTCATGGTAATATGTGATGATCAATGATAATCAATAACTGGTTCGTGGTTTGGAACATTTTTTCATTTTTTCCATATATTGGGAATAATGATCCCAACTGACTAATATGTTTCAGAGGGGTAGGTCAACCACCAACCAAATAAAGAATAAAAAAAGAAGAATAACAATAATAGCAATAACAACAAATATTACTATTATGATCATGTTCATGATTATAATGAATCTAAATATACACCGTACAGTGTATATCTGTGGTTTTCTCTGAACATTGGCTATTGTTTTGCCCCAAAATCTTGATCGGTGAATCGGTTGATCCTCACTTTACCCATCAACATGTCCATAAATTGGGGAATGCCACATTTTCCATGGATGGATTGGTCAAACTCCAACTTCTTCATCGTGAAATCATCTGGTTGGTGGTTTGGAACTTCTTTTTTCCCATTCAGTTGGGAATTTCATCATCTCAACTGACGAACTCCATCATTTTTCAGAGGGGTAGGGCGAAAAACCACCAACCAGTCATATGAAATCCATTGAACTCCCCAGGTGTTTTGTGATAAAACTTCAGCACAAAACACGAAAACGCGCAAAATGCCAGGAGTCCGCCGAGGCAATGAAAATTCATGGCTGGTGGTTCCTGGTGCTTTCTTGGGGACCAAAACTGCAATCAAATGATATGTGGTTATATTATGCGTGAACTATCAAATGGTTGGGAATATATATGGCAATATCCATATTTATGATATTTATCATGATTTATACTGGTTAAGAATGATAATGTTATTATTATTACAGATGATATTGAGGCTTTACTGAAAGAAGATTACCCTCTGGTAAATAAACATAGACCCTGAAAATCACCAATTTTTAATGGAAACTAGTCTTCCAACCCCGACAACTGCCAGGGTCTATGTTAATTTACCAGAGGGTACTAATTGGGGTTAGTACTTAACCTAGATTTATGGTCATTGTTAATGTTCGATGATGTTCACCCATCGATTGATGAAGCACGATTTTTTTCCTCCCCAAAAGTTCATCCAGTTACGATGTCAACTCAGCTGTCTCCGTTTAAAAACGAGGGCCAAGGAAAGGACCTTGTGTCGAAAGCGAGAAATTACCATATATGTGAATATTATTATAGAATATTATAGATATTCATTAAGGGTAATATTATGATAGATGGTTATAGATGGTTATAGATGGTGACATGTGAAAACCATCCCAGCTGTCACATGGTTAGAAATGGAGGCTTTTGACGACCAGAAAACCATATATGGAAATGACGTGAAATGACCAAAACCGCCACAGAAAACTGCCAGTGTTAAAAATGGGGAGGCCACAGGCTCTGGTGAAAGCCATAGCTGGCTTTTGCTGCTAGATATGGATGTTTTTCTCACCAAAATTGGGAAAATGGTGGTGTGACTTGACCCATCCCAAAATTTGTCGAGCCAATCCCTGGAGAAAAAAAAATCATAGCACCATGGGGATTTCATGGAATATATGTTGCGGTTGAAGCTTTCACCACTGGAACCCTTGAGTCTGTTGAAAATGATAGAATCATTTGGGGTGACTTTAACGTTGTGGTGTGTATGAATGGTGTAGCGGGTATGGAAAATGTTTGGCAGGGTGGTATGTGTCAAGTTTGAGAACGCAAAAATGGGATGTTGTACTATCTGGGTAAATTATAACGACCTCACTGTTCTCCCTCACTGGGAATAATGGTTAGTAAGGAAAATCATCCCCAAATGGCCCAACAATTCAGTAATATGTACTAATAAAATGTACTTGGTGGCTCATTCCACTTAGTAAGTGGGTTATAACCCCAGTTATAAATGGGATAAGTAGGGTTAATCCACTTATAACTGGGGTTATAACCCACTTACTAAGTGGGATGAGCCACCAAGTACATAGTTACTACTAACTACCAAGAAAGATTTGAATTTGACAATTGGACATGGGTCATTGGTCATTGTTTTTCCCCAGAAAAAACTGAAAACTGGTTGTGGATCAAAACCCTGGTAGCCTAGGTCCCCAAAAAATAGCTGGTTAATGGATGGTTCTTCTCCAAAATATGGTAATCTGGTTGGTGGTGCTTTGGAACCATGGAATTTTATGACTTTCCATATCTTGGGAATTTCATCATCCCAACTGACGAACTCCATCATTTTTCAGAGGGATAGGTCAACCACCAAGCAGTAATTTCATAGGTTTCGACCCATCCCCATTTGGATTTTTGCTACAAAGTGGTGCCCCCCAGTTATAAATTGGTTTATGAACCCTATTAACTATAGTTATATCTACTATAGACCATAGTTAAGCAACTTATAAGGCAACTTAGCTATCTTGGGGGCCCCACATTGTAGTAAAAGTTGCTTGAATTGTGGTGTCCACAGAACCCAGAACGCGCCAGGGTAGACAAGGAGCAGGCTCGTCGGGAATGCGCTGGATGCGTATAGAAACTGGTGTCATATAGGGGCAAAAAAAAACATTAAAAAATACATTTAAAAAAAACACATAAAAATCGATACTGGGTCCAGGGATTAGTCATTTGTTGGTTAGTTAGCAACTGATTTCAGAGCAGATCTTTCACCAGAATGATCCCTACGAGCTGTCGCCTGAGATCAGACTAGGCGGCGGCTAGACCTTCCCAAAACATGGATTTTCCATGGGCCTGGGCGTGGAAAAACAGGGATGGAAAAAACTTGTGCAAACCCACACACTTGCTCAGAAAGACATACCAAATCCATCCAAATTCCCTGATCATTCTTTTGCTTGAAACAGTCAGAGCATTCCTTAGCGTCAGATCTATGGCCCAAGGAAAACAACTGGCGAATGGTCAATAATTGAGTTGAACCAGTCAAAATGTGGATTTACTATTAACATCTATTAACAAAAAGGGAAGAAGATGGAATAAGGGACTTACATATGATCAATCAATGAATTTTAATGGATATTTTCTGAAAACGGGTGGATGAAAACCGCATTCCATTGACAGCTGGATGCTGACAGCTGGAGCTTCCTGTCACGTCACGTCAGGCATTTCTGCCCGACCAGAGGTGCCATCATGGCCGGTGTCGGAGAGAGTTGGTGTTTCACAGAATGATTATCCATGAACCATGAACCATGAACCATACCCTCTGGTAGACTAACATAGCTATTGAAAATGGTGATTTATAGTGGATTTTCCCATTAAAAATGGTGATGTTCAATAGCTATGTTAGTTTACCAGAGGGTAGTTATTAACCATTAATACCCATTAATAACCCTAGTTATTGGAGTTATAGATAGTTATAAGCACCATGACAACCATTACTAATAATCATTAATAAGCATTAACAACCATTACTGGTTGGTGGTTTGGAACCATGGAATTTTATGACTTTCCATATATTGGGAATAATCATCGCAACTGACGAACTCATATTTTTCAGAGCCAACCAGTTGTTGAATGGATAGAATATGGCTATGGGTCAAAACAGTGGTACCTAGTGAACCTCAAGAAAAAAAGCGGGGATGTTTTTCGATGTTCATCCCATATAAATTATCTAAAGTTGATTATCATTAGGTTTATAGGTTTTGACCCACCCCCATATGATAAAATATCATAAAATGTTCATTGATTGACTATGTGCTTTTCAAGATTTTTGTAAATGATTCTCGACTGGATTGATTTTTGTAACCGTACGATGCCATACACTCAGAAAGTTTCTGAGCTCAGTCTTCTACCATGTGTCCCACGTTTTTTAGGTTAATTTTACAGTTTGCTATTGAAAATTGCCATAGAAATAGTGGATTTTGTGGATTTTCCCATTAAAAATAGTGATTTCCCATAGCTATGTAAACGTTTACCAGAGGGTAAAGGAACTTTTGTTTGGATCAACAAACCACCAAGTTATTCTCCTGTGGGAGCAATGTTCCACGCACTCAGAAAGGGTCGTTTCAGGAGTCACTCATTTGTCGGTTTCTTAGTCCCATGCACTCTGATATCGAAGGTTCCCAACTCACATATATATATATATATATGATATGTTATATAATGTTATATATATATATTATATTATATATATATCATATATTATATATATCATATATTATATATTATATTATATTATATATTATATATTATATTATATTATATTATATTATATATATATATTATATTATATATATTATTATGTGTATATATGCATTAGTCAATGTCCCCATTAATGGTCAAATTGTTGGACTCCATTGATCCAATTTTGTAATGAACTGCTAATGCTGTGGGTCGTCATTTTGACCACCCATCTACCCCGACTTACCCTCTGGTAAACAAGCAGTTTGCTATTGAAAATTGCCCATTTACAGTGGATTTACCCATCAATAGCATGGTGATGTTCCATAGTTATGTAAACGTTTACCAGAGGGTAAAGTCGGGTCAAGTTGACTCCCGGCCCAGATCAAGAACCTCCTGGCACAACGTCTAGGATTCATGGCACACTTCATTGTCCCTCGTCGATTCATTGCAGAAAGATTCTGTTGATCTTCCAGGATCCCCATTAACTATAGTTATATCATAAACCATTGAATTCAGCCACTTATAAACCATTGATTTTCCAGGGGCCCATCCAGCCAATAACGGGATTTCATCGATTTTGTCCAAGCCCAAATCCATCCATAAATTTCCAAGGTTGGAGACCCCATGGGACCCGCTAATTTTTCATGGCTTTTTGAAAAGGGTCCCATTTTGATGAATTTTGGGCAAAGAAATGTGGACAATGACAGTACTGTCGTACTTCCGAGTTGCAAGGTAGGTGAGTATATACTGGTGGAAGTTTGAAACCGATAAACATGGAATCGCTGAAACACGGCAATATATCTATCAACTTGGGACAGTATGAGACTTGCTCTGGGGGTTCAAGCAACGAAAAACAAAGGGCTTCAACCTCTCTGCGATGTCACGGAAAAGATGATGAGGATTGGATCATCCAAAAACTCGACTTACCCTCCAGTGTCATCGATCCCAGATGCTTCATGTGTGAAATATGTCCTAAAATTCACCCAGTTTTGTAGGTAAATATACCAGTACCATGCTTCGCATATGGGAATGGATCAATGGTGTGTCACCAGATTTACTTCGATTCAGGTTTGGGGACGAAAAAAAAACGATTTTTTTCCCATCGATTTGATTAAAAAAAAAACGCCTGAGGTCATGGTCAAATTTAGGGCCAAATCTTTCGATTCCAGGTTGGATTCTATCCCAATGTCAGAAATATATGGAGCAAAGATTCTTTGGTTGGAGTAGTGGGGATTAAAACATGTTAAAACCCTGGCATCTATGTGATAAACCTCAATTCCCCATGGGTTTATGGGCAGTTATTGGGTTCTTGGGTTAAGTCGCGCATGGGTGACTTTACGCGACCATGGTGAAGTTTACTGGATCTATTCATGATAAGGGGAGGGCCCAGTCATAGGGCACGTTATTTCATGAATTTGTGGTTTCTTCATTTCTGACTAGTCATGATCAGATAGTATAACAAATCCCAGCATCACCAATTCCATATCTTCATGGCTAATCTTATTATAGCATAAAATCCATTGTGTAAAGGAAACAAGTCTGACTAGCAATTCCACACTTCGTGGTAAACCCAATGCCATGGTCACCATCCCATTGACTAACCTGTTTTAGGGGGCATTTTTTGCCAACATCATCCCAGTCACTTTGGGGTATTAATACGCTGGCTGCCTTAGTCACCTCAAACCTGGGGATGGTGACGACCATGGCATTGGGTGAATCCCTCATGAAAATCCTTCAGAAGTTCGTCATGGATTGTGATAACCCCCTTCCATGGGAAGGAAAAAATAAACATCATCCCAGTCACAATGGGTATATCCAATTTCGTTGACCTCTCTTGGGGATGATGATAAGCCCATCCATTCGATAGTAGAATCCCTCCACTAGTTGCATCAACAGGGGCTGCCCTGATGCTCATTTGTGTGATGCTTGGTTAAGCCAATAGTGAATCCAAATGGGAAAGTGATATATAATATGGTTTATGATTGGGTAAGATGATTTTCATACCTTCTCAATGGGAAATACAACATTTGGGGAATCCGGGATATTTTCTCATGTTTTTTGTCGGGGGGCCTTAAGCAAATCCACTGGTGACATGGGATTTTGAAAGATACCCTGGGACACACTAACATAGATGTGGGAAATCGTTCACTTACTTCGATAATTTACCTATAGAAAAAAATGGTGATTTTCCACATCTATCTGGGCAAATTAGAGTGCCTCACGTCGTAACCTCACTGGAATCATGGTTACGTGGGGAATCATCTCCAAATGGTCGCAAGATGTCGCAAGTGTCAGATGAGTGACCTCTAAAAAAAGTGAACTATTACAATTTACCCAGATCATCCCAGATCTATGTTCCTTTTTTAGATAATTAATTAGCAGCGATGACACAAGAATTCACCTAAAAAGCTGACGCTAAAAAGTGCCGAGGTGCGTCTCTGGCGCAAACGCGCCGATGGTTCGCTGAGGGTCTCCTGCGAGATGTCGCCCAACGGTGGGGGATCCCAGCGTCATCCAGCGTCTATGGGATGCAGATAGAAAGAGCTCCAGGAGATGCCAGAATTCATGGGGGTAAAACCATGTCCTTCGATTTTGAGGCAACTACCTGACCTGGTTGGTGCTTTGGAACCATGGATTTTTTATGACTTTCCCATTCAGTTTTGGGGTGTTTCATAATCCCAATAACTGACGAACTCGTATTTTTCAGAGGGGTAGGTATACCACCAAATAGCAACGCTCAAGGTTGTATTTGCGCCTTTTTCATCTTTTTCATATACATTAAGCAGTTGTTTCAGCCTGTATGCTTTCCCCCTTGGAAATTCAACAGCCGGGAAATCTCCAAACTAAAGGCTGGTTCTTTCGCCTGGAAACAAATCCAGCGATTTTTCTCGAGATTTTCCAGCGCTAGCTTCGTTGAGGCTTTTACCCTCTGGTAAACTAACATAACTATGGAAAATCACCATTTTCAATGGGAAAATCCACTATAAATCCCAATTTTTAATAGCTATGTTAGTTTACCAGAGGGTAACTTCGGGATCCCAGGTTTTATTTCGGGGGGGCAGAAATCTCCAGAGTCCGCCACAGGCAACTTCGAATCCCGGGTGAAGATTTTCGATCTTCCCTTTGCCGAGGCAAAGGGGTGACCGGGTCTCCCGTAGGGTGCACAGCTTCACCAAAAAGAAGATATATATGATATAGCTATGTTAATAAGGGGATACTGGTTGGTGCTTTCAAACCATGGAATTGTATTTCCCATCATATATGGGATGTCATCCGAAACCCATTGACGAACTCCATCATTTTTCAGAGGGGTTGGTATACCACCAACCAGGATATGATATAAGCCACTGCTTAATCACTATTAACTCATATTAACTCCATGGCCTAAGTTTTTAGAATCCCAAAAAATTATATCATGCGTTTTCACTTTCAACTTGGGGATTATCATGCGTGTCACTTTGTTAAACATCGGTTGATTTCACTGGATTAAAAATTGTCCCAATTCATCGAGATGGCCATCGATTGGAACTGATGGCCAGCCAGAATTCATCGAAGTGACAGCCTTTGATGGCCAGGAATAGAGGAGCAAATTTGTTGGTTCTTTGGAGTTCATGAGATCTACCCAATTCTGCTTGGTGCTTTGGAACCATGGAATTTTATGTTCCATTTCATATATGGGATGTCATCCATTGACGAACTCCATCATTTTTCAAGATGGGCACATTGCACCACCAACCAGCAATTCTTTTTCATAGTTTTTTAGGGATTTTTTTGGCGCACGGAATCAGAATCATGATGATCATGAAAAATGTGCGGATCCTGGGGTCTTCGCCAATGAATTCCAGGTTAAATGTGTTGGGCGTTTGTCAAATCGCCAGGTGGATCGTCAATGGTCTGAAGTTCTTGCACCGATGGATGTACTTTTTGGGGTGGGCCCGACGGCCCAGAGGGCCCAGAGGGCGCCTATGGGTTATCAACCACTGACAAGAGGGATGGTAAATTAACTTGTTGACCCTGAAAATGACCAATTTTGCTAGTGGTTTTACTCACTAGTCTGAACCAAGCCCGATGACTGGCAGGGTCGAACTGTTAATTTACTGGAGGGTAATTCTTAGGCATTTGCGATTGGTTCATCCAGGTTCAAAGATTCTCTCGTGGAAAATCTTTGAGAATTTCATTGAAGTTCATGGCTGACGACATCTGACGAGGACAGGTGTAGATTCATCCCGAAATCAGCCAACGTGTCATGTAGTCACCTTGCAATGTGGATGGATGCGTTCTGGAAAACTAATTGCGGGGTGGTTGTAACCCAGCGACTTTTTCCCATTTGGTAAGTGGTTGTAACCCAGCTATACGTGTTTACCACATGATTCCAGGGATTATCCCGCAACTGAATGTCTATCATGGGTCGAGTACGTCGGCACGTCGGCCAATTTTGTTCAGCCACATCCAAACCACATACATATGATAGGTTCAAA
The DNA here is from genome assembly GCA_947184155.2 of Cladocopium goreaui. Classification (NCBI taxonomy): domain Eukaryota; class Dinophyceae; order Suessiales; family Symbiodiniaceae; genus Cladocopium; species Cladocopium goreaui. The sequence continues at coordinate 30,162 of CAMXCT020006785.1, read as the reverse complement.
GTTTAAACTGATCACATGTGTTGTTTTAACTATCTCAACCCATGCTGGTCAAATAGTTTTATTCTCAATCCACTTTAATGAATATGTTATTCATAATATGCTCAGATATTTTGGCCATAGACCATGAAAACCTTGGGAGAACCCATGGCTTGACCGCCCTTTGTGTATCCAAAGTTGATCCATTTCTCATTCAAAACAACCGGAACTTTATGTCCCATCACCGTTGTTGAATACCATGAAATCCAATGCTGAAAAAACACCATGTGACTGACTTTGGTTAAATAAGATTGTGAAGATTCACCCTTCCGTTTTTGTGGTTATATGTGGTTATTAAATGTTATTAAGATCCTCAATAAATCCTAACATTCTCAGGGGTCGACTGGGGGGAGTTTGTTGAATCCCTATTTGACATCATTCAACACGAAAAAAACACATTTAACTATAGATTACTATAGATATAATATATATATATATATACTCTGTATAAACCCTGAACCAACCATGTTCTTTCATAATTTTCCCGAAAACCCGGTGGTTGAGCAGTTTGCGGTATAGATGGCCCACTTTAAAAAAAAAGTGCGTGGCAAAGCATGAAACAAAACTTGACCCAAGGCGCAACGAGCGCAACGAGCGCAACAAGCACTTCGGGCGCCACGCCCGCGGCCAAGACAGGCTCCACGAACTTCCAGCGCTATGCTTCCAGCGCCTGGGTAATGTGGGTAAAACAATCCCATACAATGTGGGGCCCCCCAGTTATAAGTTGGTTTATAAGCCCCAGTAACTATAGTTATAGGTACCATAAACCATTGTTAAGCCACTTATAAACCAACTTAGCTATCTTGGGGGCCCCATCCTGTATGCTCCATGGTGCTGGTATATTTACCTACAAAACTGGGTGAATTTGTTCGGGTAAAATGTTGGTAAATATTTCAGCACCATGGTTCGCATCTGGGAATGTCATGTTTACCACCCATTTGGTCATGGTTGAAATCCCAGCTATAAAAATGGTGATGATGTTGTGAGGTGGTAAAAATGGCATTGTTTTAGCCACAGTTTCAAGTGGGATCTGATAGTTGACTTCATGGAAATCCCAAACAAAAAATGGATGGTTTAGGGGTGCCCCCATTTTAGGAAACCTCCATCTGTCACCATTTAAGGTCTGCCAGCAGATTTCGAGCACCTTTTTTAATTATTTGGACATATGTTATCATATTTTCACCCAAAATAACCATGGAAAAGCTGATGGATATAGGGAGTTTCGTATTAAGCCAACAAAACATTGGAATTCGACGTTCAGAACGGAACTTTTCGCCCGTATCACACAGGTGGATTTCGGGATTTCACTGTAGCATGGTTTTTGGGGGATACACATGGCTTGTTGGTGGTGACTGGAACCATGGAATTAGAAATGACTTTCCATTCACTTGGGAATGGAATCATCATCCCAACTGACGAAGTCCGTCATTTTTCAGAGGGGTTGAAACCACCAAACAACATTGCTTAGCATAATTTCAAGAGTTTCCAGGGACGAGTTTCTTCGGGAATCCCAACAAATAGCCGTAACCGATCGTAACCGATCGTATCCGTCGTCGAAGATGCTAAAGTTCGTGTGTGAATAACTTTTCGGTGCAACCGATCTATCCCATCCATATGAAACACATATGTCTGGGTAAATTGTAACGACCTCACTGTTCTCCCCCACTGGAATCATGGTTAGTAAGAGGAATCATCCCAAAATGGCCGCAAGTTTCAGGTTAATGAAATATTATAATTTACCCAGATATGTTTATGGTTTAATGGTCAATGGATGTTAATGGATTTTAGTGGATGGTTAATGGTTAATTTTATTGATGGATGTTTTATTTCTACATCCACCATGGTTTCCGCAAGCTGTTTTCAGATTTCAGGATGGAAGATGGGATGAAACATGTGCAAATCGCTCGACGGCAGAAGGATTCTATGCAGGTCGCTAAGTTGGTCAACATAAGTCCAATAACTTTGGGTTTTTAAGGGTCTATGGTAGACTGGTTGGTGGTGACTGGAACCATGAAATTAGAAATGACTTTCCATTCACTTGGGAATGGAATAATCATCCCAACTGACGAAGTCCATCATTTTTCAGAGGGGTAGGGCGAAAAACCACCAACCAGCAGTAGTGGGGTTGTAAATCAACATTCTATCATTGGGGGGGCACCTTGTTGCGGCCTGGATTTTGGACCGACTGGTCAGTCTGAAAAATGATCGGGTCTGCATGGTTAGTAGCTATAAATTTGGATTATTTCAATGATAATAAACCGGGGTACAATGTATAATTGCTCAAGAATTAGTCGATTTAGCTTTAAATTGATTATAAACGATTATGAACTATAAATGATGATAAACCTTGGTATGTTTCATATTCAGGTAACAAATGCCACATAGTCAACCGCTCCAGCCATGATATTCCCCCCCATCCCAAGACTGGTCGCCGCAGGTCTAGTTTGAACTGGGACAGCACTTGGTGTTTTGCTTGCCGCTTGCCCTGGCAACACACCAAACGTTTGGAGAAAACATTGGAGAAAACCTCAGCATGAAGCAAGAAGTTACCCTCTGGTAAACGTTTACATAACTATGGAAAATCACCATTTTTAATGGGTAAATCCACTATAAATGGCAATTTTCAATAGCAAACTGTTAGTTTACCAGAGGGTAACCGTTGGATTTTCGCTGGGAGTTCTTGAATCTTGCCTCAACGGGTTGATGTTTTTTTAATAGGAATGTGTGCTTTTTCGAGGCTCAGTGCCATTGATTTTAAGCGTTTGTGATTTTATGTTTATGCAATCATGTCTCCACATCCAACAATCATGGAAGGGCAAGCAGGTTTTTGGTTGTTACTTGCGATTCTTATTATGCAATGTGTTGTTCCCATGGCTTTGTGGATATCCTTTGCCCTCGAAACACTGTCGGGCCAAGATTATTTTTGTGAGAAAACAATGGCCTTTTTGACTTTACAGAGAGATGGAGGAATTTCTCTTGGCATTTTTCAAAGGTGTGGTAGTGCCAGAGTGGCGATGGCTGGCCGGAGCGTGGTACTCTTCACAAATTCTCCCTATCCATAGCCCAGGCAGGTGATCCTGATGCAGGAAATCCATCCGAAGAAAGCCTGATGAAGACACGCAGATCGCAGATTCATAGTGATATTCCCTTATGTGATACCCAAAAAGGTCGAACAAAAATCCATACCCTCAAAAAAGAAGGGATATCTGGTTGGGGGGTCCAAACATTTGTTGTTCGGGATATCTGTGGATAATCCATTGAGATAGTACTGAATTGGGACGGTTTTTTTCCCCACCGGCCATGTGTTTTTTCAATGGACTCTGCAGTGATTCCGAGTAGGCGACTTCAATTTTTCTTCAGCGGGCGGTTTTTGTCAGAAGCTGATGATCAAAGTCTCATTCTCATAGAATTGGATGATGGGAACATTTTAACCGGAAACCCCAAACAATTTGATGGTAAAAACATTAAAAACCATGGGTTTCCGGTTAAGATTTTCCCAACAAAACCAATCCATTGACACTCACATCCGGTCACCCTTTAGGGATTCAACGAAAAGCAAGTTGGGAATTTCACCATCAATAGACATGGACATTTTTCACCAATTTGATGTATATTTTTTGTGTGTCTGAAAAATGGGGGGGGTCCCGAAATTATGCAACTTTTTTTTGGTGGAAATGATGAAGAATCATTGGATTTGGGGGTCCATAGAACAGATTGGTGTGTCTGGAAATGTGTTTTTTCCATGTCTTTCCCCCTTTTTTTGTGTCAATGCTGTAATGTGGAAGATTCTGAGATATTCTGAGCAACCATGAGATTTGGAGCTTTTCCCTAAATTGTCAGACAAATCTTCCTGCACCATCTTCCCCTGTACAACACGTCGTCGGTGGCACGTACCTTGCGGCCCCGGAAAGCGCCCAAGACGGGGACCGGAGGTTGTGGGCGGCGACGCAGTTCATGGAACGGAATGGCTCACGTCATGAAACGCCATAAAAATTGGGGACTGAGTGAAGCTACAGCCCTGGGCGTTTCAGCCGTTTTTTCAAGGATTCCCAATTTGAAAGCGGGCAACGCTGTGCAGTTAGAACCGCACCGGTGAAGAATTCTGCGGTTCAAAAATTGGCCGAAGCAGTGGCGAAAACGTCAGGACCGGATGAAATGCTGTGCATGAGATACTGCTTGTTAGAATCAAGTTAGAGGTTTCCTAAAGTGGGTGTACTCCCAAATCATCCAGCTATTGGGGTACCCCCATTTACGGAAACCGCTTCAGTTATTGAAATTAGCTATGCTACCGTTATCAAACATCCCCGATGCACCTTTGCAATATTAAAACCATTTAAAACCAGTGGCTCAAATAGTTCGTTGATGATTCGTTCGGGGATCAAAAACAAAAACCAAGAAAGAGGGGAATATTACAATCATTTACAATCCACGAATGGGAAATCATGTTCTTTACAAACCAGTATCAAGGGACGCAGAGGGCTTTGAACACTGTTCATTTGGTTTCTGTCTCAAAACTCGGTAATTATCAATCTTTTCCGGAAACAGAAAATATCAGAAAGCTCTATGTAAATAGCTGCCCTATCCTGCCCTACTTTTTACCATCTTGATTTGGGTGTCCGATCGATATGTGTTCCTGGTGTTCATCCCACTAGCCTCATTGCTTGTCTTGTTTTTTCGATGAGAACCAGGGAACTAAATGAAATTGCACTGAAAAGGCAAACATGTAGATAGAAATTATATATATACACACAAATATGTGTATATATATAATTATACATATCTATATGTACATTATATAATATGATATATTATATATATATATATGTACATATAATATGATATATATATATATGTACATATAATATGATGTATATATATATGTGTATGTACATATAATATGATGTATATAATATGATATAATATATATATATATATAAATACGTACATACATATCGCCAAAATGTATGATTGGCTATGATCGGATAAGATTCATGTGCACAGCCAACAAATGGTGCAATGACTGATCCACAAGCATCGGGCAATGCTTCGGCCCTTCGGCCCCGCAGTTTCGACCATCCAATCATCGTAGCCGACCATTTTATGCTCCGCGGTGGCTGTGTAGCCTAAAGCACTGCGACAAACTGATGGCTGAACGTTGAATCCAACGGCCGCTCGTTTGATTGAAGTTTTGGATGGGGTAGCAATACTTGAAACCCTGGAAACACTGTCAACCCAATCACAAAGCCATTTAGTTTTTCATTTTCTGCTGGGGGTTTGAAAAAAGCAAGACACATGATATTTGTTTTGGGCACCTCAATGGTTGATCAATCAATGAATCATGGTTTCATACCAGTAGTACCGCACAAGCCGGCGGCGGAAGTTTCAACAATAGGAAACCTATAGGAGATGGTTGGTTGTTGCGACTCACGGATGGCAGAGCGAATCCACTGATGGACCGAAAGGTGGTTGGAGTTGTGCTTGTGGAGTGATTGCAATGGTTGCAGTGGTCACCTCACTCACAACTCCTGGATGTAGTGCGGTGTAGCGCAGTAGTTGTAGTTGTAGTTGTAATTGTAGTTGTAGTTGTAGTTGTAGTGGTGTCGATGTTGTTGAAATTGTAGTGGTGTTGATGTTGTTGAAGTTGTAATGTTGTAGTTGTAGTTGTAGTTGTAGTGTAGCTGAAGTGTAGTTGACGTTGTAATTGTCTTACTTGTAGAAATTGTAGTAGTTGCAATAGTTGTGGGAGTTCGAGTTGTAGTTGTAACTGTAGTCGTAGTTGTAGTGTAGTGTCGTGTTAATTGTTGTAGTACTAGTGTAGTTGAAGTTGAAGTTGAAGTGTAGTTGTAGTGTAGGTGAAGTTGCAGTTGTAGTTGCAGCTGTAGTTGCAATTGCAGTTGCAGTGCGGTTGTATTAGTTGTTGCAGTTGTAGTTGTAGTGGCACTTGTAACTGTAGTTGTAGTTGTAGTAATTGTAGTTGAGGTTGTGGTTGTAGTTGAGGTGTAGTTGAAGTTGAAGTTGTGGTTGTAGCTGCAGTTCTTGTAGTTGAAGTGTAGTTGAAGTTGCAGTTGTAGCTGTAGTGGTAGTTGTAGTTGTAGTGCGGTGCAGTGCAGATGCAGTTGTCTATCTATCTGTCTATCTAGGTATCCGTTTATCTAATTATTTGTCATTCAGTCTAATCTATCTATCTATTTATCTATCTATTTATCTTTCTGCAAGTTTGAAAACGAAGCTATTCTGCGAGACTTCCTCAATTTTTGAACTTGACGACATCAAAACGCAGCAATTCTGCGAGACTTCCTCAACTTTTGAACTTGACAACGTCAAAAACAAAGCTATTCTGCCAGACTTCCTCAATGTTTCAAGTTGACCACATCAAAAACGAAGCAATTCTGCGAGATTTCCTCAATTTTCGCAGTCGACAACATCAAAAACGAAACAATTCTGCGAGACTTCCTTCAAAAATGGAAAGTTGAGTGCAGAGCTGACGGCCTCGTACCAATGCGTTTTGCGGTTTTTCCACTCCATCTGTCTAAAGTGCTGCGCCTGCCACGAAAAAGTGATGCCAGGTCATACGAAGTGCTGCACCTGTCACGCAAAATCATCTTCCCAAAACTGAAGATCTGATGCTCCAAAATGTAACCTCTCTCAGGAAATCAGCGCCCTCGCCTCCTAACAGCTCTGATGAACATGTCTCTTGTACTGCGCCTGCCACGGAAAGTGCATCTTTGCACATCCTCTTCAAATGTCCCACGCCTGCCATCGTTTTTGGAAATGCTACAAAGCCCTCACGTTTTGCTCATTTTTGACACGGTGCACAATCCAGTGCGCCTGCCACGCGAAACAATCTGAACGTCCAAAAGTGGTCCGAACATGTCGTGTTTTTAACATTTTGACTTGGAAATGTGCTTTGCGCCACAACGGCGTGCACTTTTTCGACATCTCAACTTCCAAACGTGCTCTGAAACCCTCACGTTTTTACACTTTTGCTTCGCACCACAACGGCGTGCACTTTTTCGACATCTCAACTTCCAAAAGTGGTCCGGACCTGGTGTGCTTTGTACATTTTGACTTGGAAATGTGCATGTGCTTCGCGCCACAACCGCGTGCAATTTTTCATCTCTCATCTGGCCAGCTGGCTCCGCACCCGCCGCTTCAGCGAGCCTACTTTTCGACCCTCCGGAGCCACAAATCATTGGAAAAACACCGTGTTTCGCGACTTTCTTACCTTTTCGCGCACCTGGATCTTCTTTCTTCTGACTCTTTCTCTTTCTTCTTCTCTTCTCTTCTCTGACTCTTCCCACCTCTGCTTTTCGTCTGTCCATATTGTCGGAAGTTTGACTTCTAAACTTCCTTCGATTCTTTCTGGTTGGTGGTTTGGAACATTTTTGATTTTTCCATATATTGGGAATAATCAATTGACTGATATTTTTCAGAGGGGTTGAAACCACCAACCAGTTTTGTTTAAACTCGCTGTTGGCTTAATGATCCTAATTCAGGGGCGTTGATATCTCCGTGTTTGTTGGTGAATCTCCCCAAGCACAGTAATTGATATTTCCCATGACTAGATATTTAGCATTATTTAGCAATATTGTTACCATAAAAGATCGTAATTATGTATGTATACCTGTGTTAGTGTATCTTCCCACCAAATACTACCATGGTGGTATTATGCTATCATAATAGCAACGCGGTCAGCCCAATGATAAAAACCATCCCATCAACGATCCATAGGAAGGAAACAAAAATCATCATCCCAGTCGCAATGGGTATATCCAATTTCGTTGACCTCTCTTGGGGATGATGATAAGCCCCATCTATTCGATAGTATAATCCCTCCACTAAGCATCAACAATTGCTTTGCTCATCTGTTTGATGGTTGGTTAAGTGAATCCAAATGGGAAAGGTTTCCTTTCAGGTGTTTGCTTTACTTTCTCAATAGGAAATACACCATTTGGGGAATCGATAGGGGGATCTGTTTTATTCTGGGGGAGCCTTTGGCAAATCCAGTAGTGACACGGGATTTTGATAGGTATCCTGGGGTACACTAACATAGATGTGGAAAATGGATGAACATGTTTCACTTACTAACCGATGATTTACCTATAGAAAATGGTGATGTTCCAATTATATATTTCATCTGGTTGGTGGTTTCAAACATTTTTTATGTTCCATCATATATGGGATGTCATCCTTCCCATTGACTTTCATATTTGTCAAGATGGTTAAGTCACCACCAACCAGTATATATTTCATAGTTCGCTATGGAAGCCATAGCCCATAGAAATAGATGGTTGATGTTCTCTCTAGCTATGTTAGTCATAACCAGAGGGGCCTAGTTGATGGTTACTGGAGATCATCCCCAAGAGGCTGCGAATCACCACTTCGTTTCGCCACTCATAAAGCTGATGAATCCCATCATTCGAGGATCGTTTCGGTTTACCAGCTTTACCAGCTTTTGGAAAGAGGCTTGGAAAGTGGCTTTCTACTCTGGTAATGATGGTAACTTGATGGTAAGTCCCGATTTCGAGTGCCTGTAAAACCGTTCGGAGCCAGGCTGACCACCGTGTTGGCTTCCAATCTCCATAGGAAGGGATGAACCAAGGGATGACGGAACAGGGCTGCTGAATGGGAGGAAAAAAAAAGGGCCGAAGCAAAGGCGTTTCGTTTTCTACAAAACCAGCTTTGCCAGTTTGGTCTATAGGCAATAAACATCATTAAAAAAAACAATCGATTGTAGCAGAATTGATGGATAGTAAGGATGGTAAAAATGGAGGCTCCTTGAACTTCAAATGTGACAAAGAATATCAAGCTCGCTGGGTCCAAGCTCTGTCCTTTTACTGGAAACGTTCAACCCCGTGGATCTTTAAAACCATAGGCCGGACACGAAGCTTGGCAAATAGAAAACCTAAGGCATTCAATGATGCTCAACTTAATGATATCAGTTCAATCGAAACCATGCCAATGTCAACTTTGGATATTGAACCATCCAGTTTTTTGTGTAATACAAAAAAGAACAGTGAAACCCCCATCAGTGTCCGTATGTTTTGTGGCCAAATACCTTTTTTGTTGGTAAAATCCAATGGATATTCCAGTTGTGCTTAATGCTTCCACATGAGACTCAATTTGGTAGTTCAACGTTGGAAGTTGGTTAAAAATAACATTTTACACAGACTCTTTTGCAAGCTTCCTTGCCCTGACTGCAGGTCAGAACCATAGGTATATCATGCAACGTCATGTACTTCCAAAGTTTTTATCTTAGAAACTGGAAACATTTGTAGGAAACCCATTGGTTTCCTAAAATAGGGCTACCCCATTTATCTTTTTTTTTAATTTTCCATGAAATCAACCATCCAGCTATTGGGATATCCCCATGACTATGGAAACCCCCATATAGGTATCATTTTTACCAAGTGATTGCAGTTTCGACCCCGTTCCAAGCATCCCTGGTATCGCCAGCATCGCAGCATCCATGTGGAAATGCCACGCCTCTCTGTAGCGGAAAAGGTTTCGGTGTTTTTTTTTGATAGTGGAGAAAAACCAACAAAAACTGGTTGGTGGTTTGGAACCATGGAATTTTACAAATTGCCCAATAGTTGGGATGATGATCCAATCTGACGAGCTCATATTTTTCAGGGGGGTAGGTCAACCACCAATTTGAAAATGGTGATTTAAGCAGCAAGAGATAGGGGTCCAATCATCAGAGATGGTGATTTAGTGGATTTACCAACCAGAAATGCCGATAGCAATAGAAATTCAGATTTAAGCATCGAACCAGTCGAACTTTTTTTGATGAGGTGTTGACCCGAAGTACGAACTGAACATTTTGGATGGTTTACCCTCTGGTAAACTAACATTTTGCTATGGAAAATCACCATTTTTAATGGGTAAATCAACTATAAATGGCCATTTCCAATAGCTACGTTAAATTACCAGAGGGTAGACCACGCATTTCAAGTAAGAGAGGGGGTGGTGAATTACTGCTTAGCCAATCTTAACCACATTGCTTGACTTCTCAAAATGCAGGGAAAGATGTGAAAGGATATGAAAGGAGCCGGATTTCACTACTCGAAACGCCAACTGATTTCGGCTCGGTCAAGTATCGATCATATTTATAATATTTATATATTATTTATTTTATAAAATGGATATGATCTTAAGGTTCTATTCTCGCCAATTTTCTGTTGAGTTTCGGCAAAAATCCGATCTGCCGTCCGATCCGTTGAGAAAACTCTGTCGAAACCGATCTGCCACGGAAAAACACAGCTGCAGCGTTGCGCAACTTTTGAAGCGGCTTGATATGCTGATCTTCACACAATCAATCTGGATTAAAGAGACGACACACCGCGACCTCACCGGAAGAATGGTTACCCTCCGGTAAACTAACAGTTTGCTATGGAAAATTGCCCATTTATAGTTGATTTACCCATTAAAAATGGTGGTGCTCCATAGTTATGTTAGTTTACCAGAGGGTAGATGGTTAGTGACTATCCCAAAATAGCCCAACATTCAGATTAGTGAATTGGTGAAAAATTGTTTAAGTCTGATCCAGACTCAATGAATTACAACGACCTCACAACGACCTCATGATGGGAAGTGAGGAGGTTTTCTAGCCCAGACCTTATAAAAAACTGATGAAATCCTGATGATTCAGCCAAATTATCCCATCTTGGCTCACACCAATCTCAGTGTGGCCTTGTCGAGCCATCGAAGAACGTCAGATGCAATTTAAGGACTCGTCAGCTTTTGGAAGTGAACTATCAGCCGCTTGTTGCGAGAATCTTTGAGCAGACCGCGACTTTTTATGGTTGCCTGGTGGGTGGCCATTCCTTGAAACACCTCATTGCAGAAAGGCATGTAAACCCTCATCATTACTCATAATCTCGGAGGAGGTATATACGAATCAGTAGTCATCTGCAGGTGCTTGAACCCAATTCACCTCTTCGTTGCATGACAATCGATAACGGACGCAGAACTCCCGCTGCTGGGGCTCATCATGGTTCATCATTGCCACCATTTTTTTTCTGGGCTGGCAAATGGTAGAAGTTTTTTGCCAATAAAGTCCCGCACATGTTGGAGAATCATCCGGAAAAAGATAGAACAATAAATTGGAATTATTGGGATAGTCCAACTCAAGTTTGGATAATCCTATTAGATTATCCATAATCCTACTAGATTATCAATTCCTATCAGATTATCCACAATCCTATCAGATTATCCATCCGGCTAAGATTGAAATTATGGTAAGTGGTGGGATAATCAAGTGGTGGTAGATAGTTTAATTCACTCAAAAACATCTTTCCTTTTGGCTGTCAACCGGACCACCAAATGTGATATCGAAAGCCCACTAAAAAGGCAAATACAATGATTATAAAGACCCATGCATATTTTCAATGATGGTTCATAGAGGTAATCAATGTGAACTTACTTTGACTATTTTCAGGTGTGGGAAACAATATGTATAATTGACTACGCTCTCACGGTTAATCCTGACGAAGATTGCCTGGTTAGATTGCCAGATGGTATTCTCATTTGCCACTCATTACAGCATGGTCGCCCATTCATAGGATCAAGTTACCGCTAGGGATCCCAGATAGTATTCAATATTGATATTTCTTAAATCATATATATATATATATTGATGGGAGTATCCTCCCCGAAAAGTCGCGACACATTATAGATATCAAATGATTACGAACATATGCAAATAATGCCAATTATTTGGTAGTGTCATCAGATGTACTTATTGTTGTTCTCATGATTATTATTTTTCAAACGATTAAGTACATCGTTGTAGTTGTCTCAACTATATGTTACATATATATATACATACATATTATTATACATATATATATATTATAGACATTTATGTATACATTTTTTCTTAAATATGTCTCTCTTGACGCAGGGATTGTACCCACTTGGCGCCCAACAATTGGCGCACAGCACTCGCCAAAACTGTGCAGTTCAGATCTGTGTGCCTTCTTCGGCAACTCGCGGCCCAGCAGTCGGGGCGCGACGAAAAACGACCCAAAGGAGTGGCGGTGGAGCGTCAGCATGCCTGGTTCCGGGCGAATGATTTTTGGGGTGGTTATTGAGCTTATTTGAGCGCTTTAAAGTTTAAAACAGAAACTAAGGTTTGAGAATAATCCTGGAGCAGTGATCATCATCTTGAGGTGTGGTCTATGGGGTTTAACAGTGTCAATATGAAAAAATATGAGGATACTGCTGACAAATACCCTCTGGTAAACATACAAAAAGCTATTGAAAATGGCCATTTATAGTTGATTTACCCATTATTAGCATGGTGATTTTCCATAGCAAAATGTTAGTTTACCAGAGGGTAATGGCATTAATGGTTCATGGATTACCATAGGGGCCGCCCTTTTCAGCCATGGTAATGTTGGAGATAATTGCCCCAATGGTGCCATGATGTTTTTTCGCTGCCATGACTGGTGCCATGTCAAAGTTCAGGGCTGCAGTGATCCCCTATGGTTGCAAGTCTACATACATATATATATATATATATAAATATATATATATATATACATATCTATATATATATACATATATATATGCATATATATATACACATACGTATTTATATATATATACACATCTGTATATATAATATTAATATGCATATAATATATACATATATACATATATACATCTGTATGAGCAAGATGAGTAAAGCACCATCAAAAGTGATAGGCTTCGTTGGACCTTAAAAGCCTTAGACGATGAAGCTGGCCCCCGAACTGGCACGACGCTCTGCCGTGTAACTGGCGAGGGAATACCTGGAGGCTGCGTGGACTTGCATTTTTGCTGCATCGATGAGAATAGTTTCACCATAGATTTCCCCAGTTTTACCATAGATTTCCTCAGTTTCACCATAGATTTCCCCAGTTTCACCATAACACGTTGATCTTGGATTGATCTTGGATTGATTTGGTTGTTAAACATGGCATGTGCAACCTGTTGGTCAAATTCACGTTGGTCAAAGGCTTGGGAGTTGTGATTTTTTTCTTGCCGGTTTGTTGGATCCCAAGCCAACTCTGTCGAACTCTCAGCCCAAAGGGTTTTTAACTTCTGGACTCAAAGTTAGCAGGTCTCCCAGTGATACTGTACCCTCTGGTAAACTAACATAGCTATTGAAAATAGCCATTTATAGTTAATTTACCCAAAACAAAATGTGATTTTCCATAGCAAAATGTTAGTTTACCAGAGGGTAACATGTTAGCCATTCTTGTTACAGGGGATTTCAATATGATTTCATCCCCCAGCAGGTGCCTTTCCGAACGAAAAGTCGCCACTGAACGTGCAGAGAACTGGGCAAATCGATTGCTGAAGGATACAGTAGATAGGTCGATTGCTGTGTTTAACTCAAAAAATCCCAGCATATTTTTTTTACAAATCAGCTGGTAGTTTGTTAGTTTGGAATCAGAATCCCATGATTTTGCCCCATGATAGGATCCCCATGATTGGATACAATACATTCCACCGGTTCCAAGAAGGTTTTTAATCTCGGGGGGATGAGAATACTGCAAGAATGAAAACTGATTTCAATACTCAGATCTGCGTGGGCCACTGAAGCATCTTTCAGAACAGTTTCCTGGTTGGTGCTTCTAAATATTATGATTGATATTACAATATATATATGTATATATATATATTGTACATGTTCCCTCTGAGGATGATAATCTTGAATGGTTGCATATCAGGTGGATGGTTTTTTTTTCCCGCCGCGCTGGCGATAATTCCGATGCAAGATCCAGGCGGTCGCCACAGCATGGGCAAAGCCCAGCGGAGGGCTGATTTGGGCCTCTGGCATGGTGAATTTCCAGCACTTTGGGAACAAAAACACTGGGAAGTGGGGAAATCCAATGGAAGAGCATCATATTTCCCCTATGACAGTTAGCCTGATTGTGGATAAATTCTTCATTTTTAGACAAATCCAATATATTCCAATATTACTTCAGGTTCTAATAATTGACCAACCCGAAATAGTTTGCAGATCTTGCCATTGTTTAAGATTACTTTTTGAATGATTTCAAGATATGCAGGTGGCCTCACCTATTGCTTTGTGTAGATTAAAGATCATCCTATTTGGTAGCTAAATGTGCGGGTTTCCATAAATGGTGGTACCCCATGGTATCCCGATAGCTGGTTCAAAAATTCGATGATTTGGATGTCCCCCCATGACTCAACGGAAACCTCTGCCCCCAATCCAGGTGATGGAATGACAAGCTAAAGACTGGTTTGGTATAGGATCTCTATTCATTTTGGTGTCTATGAGGAGGATTTGGAAGGATTTTCCAGGATTTTCCCATACATGAATCATCATTTTGCTAACCAGCTGTGAGACCCAAATCAGGGAAGTGTCTCCGCCAGTGTCTGATCCAAAAAAAAAAAGATGAAAAGACGCCAAATCTGGAAGAGCCGTCACCCAAAACCAATACCCCCCGATATGAGCAGTGTTCAGAGCCCTGGTTGGTTGATGATTAGTTCGGGGATTATACTACCCAACATATTGGGGATTATAGTAATCCAAGAACGGGGAATCCCTATAAACCAACCAGGATTAAATGGAATGATAGCGGGATTTTGAACACTGCTCATATGGGCCCCTGATTATGAATAATTAGATCCTATACTACACCAGCGGGTTCTGAGAAGTGTTTGATGCACGAAAGGGCTAGGAACTTGGTTTTTGTGGGAAATAAGCCCTGGTAGTTATTCCAGTTCTCACTATTTATCACCCAGATAGAAATGGGCTACCGCAAGTTGCGTTTTTTTACTGCCAGGAGTTGTCAATCAGCTAATCAGTCAGTGGGAGAATCCTCAGTAAGCGGCCAATAACTTTCATATCTTGGGATGAACGTCCAAAAGAAGATGGCTTTGACTATTAAAAAACACCCTTTCCATAGTGATGTATTGCTAGAGGAAATATGGAAATATCCGGCAAGCACCAGAAATGGGAGAAGTTAAAAATCCCTAATAGACACCATCTCGGAAGAATGTTTCTTTTTTTTCTGAGAGGAACGTCATGTTTTCCATGTGTTTTTTGGACGAAAATTCTAAAGGCTATGACTTAGGGTTGATCCTCAAGTTGGAACCCCATAGGGTGCCCGGCCGCAGTTCTATTTCAGGCCTCAAGCTCCATGGTTTTTGCGTGAAAGGTCGCGGTGTTTTTTTTCGTGGCCAAAAACATCAAAGACTGTGGGTCATTCATGGCCTATTACGGGTGTCAGAAATACTTCCACATGTGAGTTATAAGTTCCTGTTTCCTTCCTCAAGACGCGTGGATACCCATAACTTCACCAAAATGTTCATGTGTTGCAAATAAACTCCTAGCGCACCCTTGAAGAAAGAAAAACGGAACCCAAAATGCCCATGTACAATAGGAGAATCCTCTTCTAAACCCATCTTTGGGGATTCCAGGCTGGTTTTCAGGCATGTATATTTTCTCTGGAACCATCAACAAAACCGTAACGCTTCGGAGGGACCTGGCCACGACCGATCTGATCGCGAAGATTGCATGTTGCCTCCATCATGGTCAACCTTTCCCAATGAAAAGGAGCGATCCTCGTTGTCTTTTGAGTTTTCAGGGACCCATGGTGGCTTCCTATAGGAAACCTCAGTAGGACGGGGCGGAAGTCTATGGGAATGAGATGGAATGAGTCAAAAAAAAATCGATCCCCTTGACTGTGAAAATTCGAATGCCATGCAACCACATCGAAAAAAACAGAAATGCTCATGATTTTTGTGAGTCAGTTCACCTGTGAGGAATCAAACAGGGCCTGCGGCTTTGAAAACACTTAACACAGCTGGAGATGGATATGTTGGGTTGATGGTTTTACTGAGTTGTACTTTTGATTCTTCATTCTGAAGGGCTAATTATTTTTGGATTTTTTTTTTGATCAGGTTTAGGAATTATTTTTGGATTCCTGCTTCTCTGCTTTTGCTGCTTTTCCTGCTTCTCTGCTTTCCTGCTTTTCCTGCTTTTCCTGCGTTTCCTGCTTTTCCTGCTTTTCCTGCTTCTCTGCTTTTCTGCTTTTTTGCTTTTCTGCTTCTCCTGCTTCTCGCCTTTTCTGCTTTTTTGCTTTTCTGCTTCTCCTGCTTCTCGCCTTTTCTGCTTTTTTGCTTTTCTGCTTCTCCTGCTTCTTTGCTTTTCTGCTTTTCCTGCTTTTCCTGCTTTTCCTGCTTCTCTGCTTTTCTGCTTTTCCTGCTTCTTTGCCTTTCTGCGGTTTTGCTTTTGTGCGTTTCCTGTTTCTTTGCTTCTCTGCTTTTTTGCTTCCCTGCTTTTTTTTTGCTTTGCCTGCTTTAAATATATACTTGATTTTCATGTAAGATGCATTTTGCACAGTATTTACATCCCTGAGTATCACATGACCAACCTTCTATTGAAAACTAGCAACGTAACATGTGAGAAGAGGTGCTTGCATTCTGCTTTGGGGGGAGGCGCTGCGCCCTCCCCCCAATCCCCCCCCTCCCGCTTTTTTTTTATTTAAACTTAAACCGAAGTTACATTAGTTGGTTTTTGCGAACTAACCTTCTCTGGAAAGCTGACAGGATTACATGTGATAGATAGATAGATAGATAGATAGATAGCTGGATAGATAGATAGCTTGGTAGATAGATAGCTAGATAGATAGATAGCCAGCTAGATAGATAGATAGCTAGAGAGATAGATAGCTAGATACCTCGATAGATAGATGGCTAGATAGATAGCTAGATAGATAGATGGCTAGATAGATAGCTAGATAGATAGATGGCTAGATAGATAGCTAGATAGATAGATATCTAGCTAGATAGATAAAGAGGTAGCTAGATAGATAGATAGATAGCTAAATAGATATGTAGATAGTTAGCTAGATAGATAGATAGCTAGATAGATAGCTCGATAGCTAGATAGCTGGATAGACAGCTGGATGGCTAGATAGATGGATAGCTAGATAGATAGAAAGCTCGATAGCTAGATAGCTGGATATACAGCTGGATGGCTAGATAGATAGATAGCTAGATAGATAGAAAGCTGGATAGCTAGATAGATAGATAGCTAGATAGATAGAAAGCTAGATAGCTAGATAGCTAGATAGATAGATAGCCAGCTAGATAGGTAGGTAGATAGATAGCTAGCAAGATAGCTAGCTAGATAGATAGATAGATAGCTAGATAGATAGATAGCTTGCTAGATAGATAGCTAGCTTGCTAGATAGATAGCTAGCTAGATAGCTAGATAGCTAGCTAGCTGGATAGATAGCTAGCGCCCTCCCTCAATCCCCCCCACCCGCTTTTTATCTAATCCCAAGCTTCCGCATCTGTAAATATTTGGGTGACTATGCTCACATGTAGAACATCCCATGCAAAATGGAAGGTGAACATGCCAAAATGTGGCAAATACCATACAAAATGGAAGGTGAACATGCCCACATGTAGGAAATCCCATGCAAAATGGAAGGTGAACATGCCAAAATGTGGCAAATACCATACAAAATGGAAGGTGAACATGCCCACATGTAGTAAATCCCATGCAAAATGGAAGGTGAACATGCCCAAATGTGGCAAATACCATGCAAAATGACAAATTCAAGTTCCAAACCGTTGCAAACACTAGGCAAATGGTACCAGCCAAGAAATCCAAAAAAAAATCCCAAACCTGCTCAAAAAAAAAATCCTAAAACTATTTCACACCCCTTCATTCTCCCCTCTGGTAAACTAACATAGCTATTGAACATGGCCATTTATAGTGAGTTTCCCCATTAAAAATTGTGATTTTCCATAGTTATGTTAGTTTACCAGAGGGTACCATTTTGATTCTCCATTTCACTGGTCTATTCTTGGGATGCGTTGAAACCTGTTTTTGGACTCAATTCATTTGGGATAATTCCATGGTGTTCATTCGTGTACTGCATCGATGTATTAAAAAAAACGCTGATGAACATAGATCTAAAATGATCTAAATGACGTACATCTATATTGAGCCGGATATTGATCTATAGAATCTATATCTATACATATACACATATTATATTTAATATGTAATAATATGTACATATATATATATTACATATTTTACATATTACACAAAATATATGCACGTAATCTCATCCAAGGATTAATGTTCACCCGTGCTCGCCGTGCCAGCAGGATGCGTGTTGTGCCTGGGGGCTTTGGTATGTATTGCTGCTGGGCCGGGGTGGCTGTTCGCGTCGTCGGAAGGCAGATGTTTTGGGTTTCACGTCCCATGTCAGAGGTCAAATAGCCATGAAATCAATGGGAATTTCAGGATCCTAAAATGGAGGTACGTTAGTACCATATGTTAGGCCATATTTTGGGGGGATATTCCCTGAAATTTAGGCCTGAAAAATAGGCCTTATATAAGTTGAAATATATCGACCCCTGAGCCCCACTATGTATAGCATAGGTAGTAGGTCTAGTGTAGACATGCCGTAGCTATGATTCCATCCAATTCGAATAGCTATTCCCAATGTTTGTACAGTTACAACAACACTTACTTAGAAGCGTTAGGTAAGTGTAAAGTAGCCATAATTAGAAACCGATATTCCCCTTTCCCTAACAACAACCTGGGTCAGGGTAATATGCTGTTGATGTTGTGGCTCAAGTGCGCAAAAGCTGCGCGCTTGCTTGTTTTGTATGTTTAAGGGTTGTGGTAGGAACGTATTTGGTTCGACCCCCCTTTTGTCTGGTTATCAGCCGTAAGGCTTGTTTTCTTGGTTGTTTTTGCCTTTTGGGGTTTCTATTCCTACCACAACTGGTTTAGGCCCCTGGTTTCGCTTCGCTCACTGTCTTTCACTGTTGCATGCCTGCAGAAGGGTCGGACGAAGTCGCTGACGATTACGTCGCGACGGAAACACCAGTGGACGGATCCGAAGCGGCTGGTGAAGCAGAAGGTGTTGAAGAGAATCTTCCACCGACTGTTGACCCGGTAGCGGAGGAGCCCAGAAACTGGGCCGATCTTTCTGAGGGGTCCACTGCGCCCGTGCCTTCTGGAGAGCCGACATTGACACAGGTCAAAGAGGAAGTTCAAGAGGCCGAGTCGCTCAACGCGGTCCTTTCTGCAATTGGTGTTCCGGAGGTGGTCGCTGACGAGCCCGTCGCGACGGAGGGTGAACTTGGACAGTCAACTTCTGATCAAACATTTTTGGAGGTTCCCACAGATTTGGACAATCCAGCTGAGGCAGCTTTCACGGACCTTGATCAAGCTAAGGAAGAAGACTTTCAATCTGATCCTCAACCATCACCTTCAGAGCACGTAGACGCCGAGATTGAAGAAGCCGAACAGCAGGTAGAGACATCCGATCTTTTGGGTTTAGGTGACGAGGCAGGTCCAGTAGGAGAAGCATCCGTTGCATCCGAACCATCTGCATCCGTGCCTGAGCCCGCGGTCGCTGACACATCCGGTGTCGCGACAGAAGCCAACACTAGTTGCCCCGATCAAATAGTCCCACCACCAACTAGCCCTAATCTTGTTGACCCAGGTGCCGATCCTATCCAAGTAGGACATTCCCCCGCTAGTTCATCAACAGCCCACCGACCAAGGGTTCGATCCAGCAGGGGCGGTGCCACAACCAGGTGGCAAGAAGCAAAGCGAGCTTGGTGGAACGACTTCGAGGCATACCAAAATTGGCTTTATCATAACTCCGGAGGGGATATTGTAGGTGGCTTTTGGTTAAGAAAGATTTCTTACGAATACGCCGACGAAAGCACTCGCTGGTTGATAGCTCTTCATTCAAGACTTGTTGAGGAGTTCCCAACATCACAGTGTTTAGCTTTGGCCTATCAAATCCTCATCCCATACAAAGAGTGGGCACACATCTACGGTTTGGACAGGCGTAGAGGTACATCACACGCTGAGCAAGTGATAAACTCTGGTGAACTACCCCCAAAAAGGATCATCAATCAACGCATCTTAGGGGCAGAGCACCCACGCCCAGAAGAGTGGGATAGGTATTATAGATACGTAGGCCCACAGCAGCAACCCCATCCAAAAGTGGTAAGGCCTGCTGCCGCAACACCCGTTGCTGGCGCGGCAAGTGGAGGCACAGAACCTACTCCGGTCCAGCAAGGACCCAAAGAGCCTGGGCATCCACCGCCGAACTGGCAACCTTCGTTGCGAAGACCACCTGAGCCAGCAGTGCCACCGCGTCCAAGGGTTACTGTTTCTGTCCATCCGGTCCCACAAGCCCCAAAGTCAGATTCTCAAGGGGTCGCTGCCTCTGGGCGCGACGTAGCACCAGTCCCAGCTGCTAGCCCTGCTAAGCCACCAGCTAAAGCTAGGCCTAAAGCTCCTGATTCTAGTGCCACAACCCTTGCAGATAGAATTCAAAGTTTGCCACCTCCACCTAATAACATTCCCCCTAGTCCGACCCTTCATAAGCAACCACCTTTACCACCACCACCATCTCATCCGCCGCCAACTGCACAGGAGCTCGCTGCCCGCGATCCCCAGCAAGCAGAGGCGCGAGAAGAGGCTGCTCCGGAGGGTCCCAACGATCCACCGCCTGAAGAGGAGCAGTGGGTGGAGGAGGAAGAGGAAGAGGAAGCTTTGGAGGAGGACGAAGTGGTTGAAGTTGAGGTTGAGGCCGAAGCTGAACCCGAATTCCCTGACTTTGCACCAACAGAGCACGGCCGTGAGGTTTCCACGCGCCGACGTAGGCCTAAAAGAACTAGGTCCAATCCGCCATTGCCTGTCAATCTAGTCCCAAGGGAGACCCGTGAACGCATTGAACTTAATCAAGAACTTTATAGAGCCCGAACCATAACCGGTGTTTCTAGGAGACCTCTTGCTTTAAGACCTCAAGTGCGCGGTTACCCCGAAATTAGAATTGACTCCGCTGGCACCTGGGCTAGGGTCGCTGATCCTCCGATCGCGTACGCGCCGCAGACTTTGCCGTTCATTGTGCCGCACGCCGTGGCACCAGAGCTTGGGGTCAACCCACACGAGCTTCCCGACTCGTTGTGGCGTGATCCTGCACTTAGATCCCATCGTACTGTTCTTGGTTCAAGTAATTTAGACCCCAACAGTGTTTATAATCTTGACACCAATAACCCCGGTACCGAATCTGAGGGCTCTGAAACTGCTGAGACTCGAACCGCCAGGTTTGTTTCATCAGGTCAGGCATTTGTCGGTCAGCAAGAACCTTTCGACGCTGGCTTCGCTGAGCGCACCCCTGCCCGTCCAATTGAGTCTCCACCAAAGAGACAGCGTCCTAACATAAGAACCTCCCGAATCCAACGTGATAAGCCGGCACAGCCCAGAAAAGATCCAGTTTCTGCACCACCACCTGCAGCCCCAACAGTACCATCTTTGACTGTTCCCCCATTAAGCGGTTCTAGTAGTTCAGCTTATCCCTGGAGGCAATCTTTGCAAGGTGCTGGAACTGGGGTCGCTGACACAGCCCGTGTCGCGACAGAGACCGTATCAGAGCCAGCCGGCTCTCCCGTTGCGCGATCCAGGTCAAGAGCACCCTCAGCCGAAACTGCGCCCGCAGTTGCTGCTAGACCAAGGGGAAGGGAAGTACCAATTTCCAATAAGATTTCATCTAAGTCTCGCAAAAGAGCTAGTTCTGTTCCTGTGCCAATCCGTGCAAAGGGGGCTGCTGTCCCCGACACGCCCCAAAGGCCTGAACCGTTGCCACCAGCTCCAGAGAAAAAGAAGAATCTGCCTTGGAAACATCCACCTGTGAACATTGGGCCTGCGACACCCGTTGCACCTGTGGCACCTGCTGCACCCGCGGCACCTGTGGTAGTTCCCCCAAGACCTAATAGGCCTGTTCCCCCTAATCCAGCTAGTCTTAAGCCTGTAAAACCTCCTCCGCCAGGAATTGGGGGGCCAAGACCTGCTGGTCAACCGTCCCGAGATCTTCCTCCACTTGATCCCGAAGGACAGCAGCAGACGCAAGAGCAAAGCTCAGGTTCTGGCCTTGCACCCCACGTCCGTGGGCGGCCTTTGCCTGACCCAACACCAGATCGGCCAGAGGGGGTCGCTGGCTCTGTGCCGCGACATTACCAGCACCAACCCAACTTAGTCTCTAAGGTAGTCCACGTTAATACATCCAACGTAGTTGTTTGTATCGACTGGCACGATACCATTGACCAGGCTCTCAACCCCGTAGGTGAATTGTCTTCCCACTTAGTTGATAAGCTTCGGTCATTGACTAGGATTGCTGGTAATCAAATTGAGTTCCACATTGTCTCATACGCCGGCCAATCCAAGATTGAAAGCACCAAGGCCGGTGCTGAGCACGTGATTAGCCAGCTCATTGCGGAAGGATTGCCGTTTCGAGAAGTGCACCTGGCACGCTATCCTTGCGGTAGGCAGGGCAAATCCTCGATCATCTCCGCTCTTCAGGCACATTGTCTCATCGACGACCGTTCTGACATCCTGAACGAGTGCAGGCAACTCGGCATCAAAACCATCCGCTCAGAGGGGCGTTCAGACAGGGAACTCTGCTGGATTGCGGAGGTAGAGGACTGGCTACGTCTTGAAGGGGTCGCCCAGATCCTGGAATCTCGCCGCCCAGTTCCTCTTAGGACCAACCAATTTTACCCCAATTTTGGGGGCCAGGACGATAAGTCACTTTGGTAGACCCTGGCACAAGTCCAGCGGTTCTACAGCATCCGATAGGCTTTCAACGCCGAGGTAGCTGAGCTTGCTCGCTACGTTCGTCGGTCTGTCCTTGTCGTTTGCCAAGTGTCCATTGTCCAATCGCCTTGTGCCTTTTGTTTTTTTAGTTCAGTGTTGTTTTGCGGTCAGAGCTAGGGTCATTACCGCTAGCGAAGCCGTATTGCATCCGAACTTCAATACAACTTGAATTAATTTCAATTGCACTTTATTATCTTAATATCCAACTTGCGAAGACTTTGTTGGTTGAGGTAGTATTGTGGTGCATTGGTCTTTTGTCCCATCACTGCACACTTTTGCTTGGGACGCTGAGCAAAGCTCGCGTTGGATCACATCGTTGCAGTTGAGCGCAAAAGTTCAGCCGAGTTTGGGTCAAGATGTCAGGCATTTCTCCCCCTTCTGATCCTAGTTCATCTAACAGTAGGTCAAGGAGTAGTCCTGAAACTTCTAATCCAAATGCAACAAGGGTCCCGGCGGTTGTTACCTCCCTGGTTCCACGAAGAATCCAGTTGCCTTCAACTAGGGATGCCATGCGTGTTGATGAGTCATCTGATACTAGTGTGGAAGCATCTCAACAAAATAGATTTAGGCAAAGGGGTCCCCATGGTCCAAACCCAAGCAATAGTCCTGATGAAGATAATCCTGTAGACCTTAGTGCAACCCAAGCCACTTTCCTTGCGGGTGCTGCTGTAACCCAAGCGCACCATGCCGCCACTATCGCAGACCATGCTAGTAATGTTGCCATCCAATCCCAATTAGAAGCCTTCCAAGCTAGACAAGTCATCGCACAGCAGCAATCCGACTTTGGTCAGGTCGCTGCAGAAATGCGCGACGCCGCAGCACGAGCCATCCTGCACAACCAGGAGGAAGCTCACGCCGCTCTGGCTGAGAGGGACAGGGGTTCGGAGTTGTTTGAGCATAACCTCACCCAACAAGCCCAACAATTTGTTTTTGGGGCTAGGCAGCAGGCTCAGCAGGAAGTCTTAGAGAGTCAAGCGGTTTTGCAACGGGAAGCCCAACAATTTGTGGAATCTAATGTTAGACCACTTCAACATCAAATCAATTTGGGTAACCAACAATTGGCCACTCGGGAAGTTGAAATAACTGAAAGGGATACTAGGATTGCTCTCCTTGAGCAACAGCTGGCAGAAGCCAGACGCCAAAACAACTTGGCTGTAGCATCCCCGGTTCCAGTTTCCCCCATTTCAGGTTCTGCCCTCATGGACTTTCTTGCGGATCTCCCCCGAGAAAATGTAGGTCAAAGGGTAATTCCTGAAGAAGAGCAAACTATGGAAAACTTCAATTTATTTGAGGGCTATGTTCCAGCTCCAGCTCAAACACCAGATGTTCGCGCTAGGCCTTTTGGTTCCCCACAAAATACTCCAGTTCCCCTGCAAGAGGTTGCAAATCCAATGGTTGTAGAGGCAACTACTTGGGCCACCCCCAGGGTTTCTGTTGGCCAATCATCCCATGAAGTAGCACCAAATGTTGTTCCGACCATGCCTCAATCTTTTCACCCTCCGGGTGCCACACCCGTGACTGTTATGGCGAACCCCCAACCTGCGGAGTTGGCAGTTGCCAACTTGTCCATGCCACCAAATGCCATGGTACCTAGCGCTAATGTTGCAAGTGGTTCGAATCCAACAGAATCAGCTTTAGTCCATCAACTTTTAGCTGAAGTGAGTAGATTGACCAATGCATTGCAATCGCAACAGCAGCAACTTCAACAAATGCAACAACAACAATCTCAGCAGCTTACTGCACCTGCACCCCTGCCGATAGCACCTCCGTGCACGCCCCCAAAGGGCGCTGCTGCTAGCGCACCGGGCTTAGGTCCAACCAATGCTAGTGCTGCGGGCACTCCCTGTGCAAACTCTCGTTTTGGGTCCATAGGTCGTGCACCTCCACCGCAGCAGGTGTTGCCGCCAGGGTTGCCGCCACTTCCGTTGGCGCAACAGGGTTTAGTTGTTGACAATACCACATCTTATCACCATATTGGTTCTGCTAATAGATCAGTTGATTCAGGTAGCTCAGAGTCCTCCTCGGATTCTGGTGAGTTTCACTCAGTGCGTGCCCCATTAGTCCTTACTGAATGTAGGATTTGTGGTGACCTCCATGAAGAGATCGAATGCCCGCATCTTACCATGAACCAACCCTATTTAGCCCCACAGCCACCTGCTGTTAACTACGCGGATGATGAAGAAGATACCATTAGGATAAAATCCTTAGTTGACATGGTTTTTCCGAATCCACCAGAAAACGCAGGTCAAGCCCGTGGATATATCAATCAGGTGTTGATGTCAATAGGCAAACTCCAAAAGACCCCCGGTAATGAAGTTTACCAATGGGCCCAAGAGTGCCTAACCATTGATGAAGCTGTTCTTCAAGCCGATCCTAGGTACCCCCGCACCGATCGAGAGATCGCTTCTAGGCTCATAAAGACCTGTAAGCGCGGTAGGTTTGGCCTTGTTTTTCAGCAAATGGTAGAAGCAGAGCGCGCAGCTAGTGGTGCAATGCCTTGCGGGCGCGCGATGTTGCGTAAAATATTCAAACATTTCCAATTGGAGCGTGACCGCATTGGCATGCTTGGCGAGCGGAATCTGTTATCCCTTAGGGTCGCTGGTAACACGGTAGCTGACTTAGAGGCCTTTAGGGATAAGTATATTTACGTGATGTCTACCATTCCCTTAGAGGATTTACCGCGACAACAAACGCTGTTTAACCATCTCATCGACGAACTAGAACGCAATGCCGTGATCGCCCCAAAAGTTGTTAAAGCTAGGGAAGCCCGACTAGATAGCCATCGTCGCACCACTGACTGGTTATGGTCTAAGGTTGAACTTGCCATCCAACTTGATCAGCAGAAGCGTAATCGCGCTGAGTTTGATAAGCAGCTGAAGTTGAAGCCTGCTGCTGGCTATGCTGGCACGCAACAAACCCCCGATGATAAAATCGCTGGTGCCCCTGCACCAACCCCTAATCCCAAAGCTAAGGCCACGCCTAAGAACCAGGGTTCAGGGGGGGGTAATCCTCAACCAAAGAAAACCCCTAAAAAGGAGGACGTGAAGGCAGCTCCTGCCCCGAAAGCGAAGCCCAAGGCCAAGCCATCCGGTCCAAAGCCGCCTCCGCCCAACCGAAAGGGCAACACGACCCCGCGTGGGGAAGAAGCCAAGAAAGTAGCAAACATGAGCGCTTCCGAAAAGGCCAAAACCCCTTGCATGTTCTATGCATACAATGCATGCAAAGCTAAGTCGTGCGCGTTCCTCCACTCAGACACCAACAAGTATAAGGGACCTCCTCCTAGAGCACTTGGTAAAAGCGGTAAAGCCCCTGCCAAAGCTGCTGCTAGTATGGCAACTGTCATAATCCCAGAGGTCGCTGCCGATGGCGCGACTAATAATCCTGACCCCATCAATGCCATGCCAATGAAAGCCTCCAAATCCATCCCTTGGCTTTGGGACACGGCCGCAGGTAGACACTTGATCGGACGCCAAGCCCTCACACCAGCCATGAAGGAGCACTTGCAGCAATCACCCAATCCTGTTGCTTTTGCTACCGGAGGTGGCAGCCAGCCTGGCCAAGAGTCACTAGCCTTTAATGGAAGTAAGATTCTTGAAGGTGAAGAGGTCTATGTCCTTAAAGAATGTCCTCCCGCACAAAGCATTGGTAAGACTGTCATAGATAAGGGTTACATGTTTGTCTGGGATCCTAGAGAGAATGTCCCCTACTTGATAGCTCCAGAAAATATCAACAGGTGTAGGATGAAAGTTCCCCGGAATGCTAGAATCTGTGCATCTAGGGTAGTTGAATATGTTCCCCAGTATGATGAAGAGTTGACCCCACGTCATTTTGTGCCCAGCGAGCACCTTGCTCCTGTTTCAACTGCCGTGCCAGCTCCACCTGTGGAAACTGATGCTCCCGCTGAGGATGAAGAAGATCCTAATGACCCTGGCTATGCCCCTAGCTTTGGTGGTAGTGACCTTCCTAGTCCTTCAGAATTAGATGAAATTCTAGATCCCGAGCCTGTTGAGGACGCTGCTGGGCCCCCTAGCGCGTCGGAGCCTAAACACCCAATGGATGATAAGCTTTTGGTAGAGCTAGGTGATGGTGAGCCGCCTAAGGATGAAGTTCTAAAGCAGCAAGCCACTAGCCCTGAACATTTGCGCACCCATTTTCCCAAAAATCCCTACTGTCCTTTGTGCCATATAGCAAAAGATACCGCCATGAGGGTTTCACATATCAAAGATGGCAAAGCCGATGATTTTGTTGATCCCCCAAAGCAGCCGCTGGAACAGCTTGCTACTGATGATGTTATCTTAGCTAAAGGGTCCGAACACTTGGGTGTAGGTATAGGGGGAATAAGGTCGCATCATGTCATCCGCGATGCGTACTCTGGTGCGCGTGTTGCATACCCATTGTCTAAACGTACTGCTGACGCGCATGCTCGCAACTTTAGGCATTTCTTAGGATTGCGTGGATCAGAGCTCACCACCCGAACGTTCATCAAAATGGACGAAGCAGGCGAGCTTGAGCAGGCGGCACATGCCGTAGGCATGATTCCAGAAACCTCGTTGCCGAACAGATGGCCCCACAATGCCATCCTCGAGAGAGATGTTCGAGAGGAGAAAGAATGTTGCCGCACTATTCACCTCCAATCTGGCCTTCCCTATGAGTATCACACATATAGCTATCCATATGCTTGCCTTTCAATGTCATTCGACAAGCCTTCAATAGCCGACCCCGACAAAACCCAATGGGAGTCGCTTACTAGGAATAAGTTTGATGGCATGAGGTTATGCTTTGGTCAGTTAGTGTATTACCGTAGGAAGTCACCCACCAAAAGGACTTTGGAGCCCAACATGTCACCTGGTCTATTTTTGGGTTGGAGGATTGATCCCGGTTTCCGATATAGAAATATCTTAAGGGTGTTAGATTACCAAGAGTATCGCACTAGAGGTGGGAATTCAGCCGTTGATGTTCCAGAAGCAGAAATCTTTGTCCCTGAAGGTGATCCTGTTTTTCCAGTAGGTTTTTCACGCCACCAAGCTCTCATCAGGGGGGATAACCCAGATGATCTTAAGTTGCCTGAATATGCCTTAAAGGATGTGCCCTTCCCCAAGGAGGGCGGAATAGCCTCACCCTCTACACCAGGTCTCAAAAGTCGTTCTGTTTATATAACCGTAGACCGTATCCTTAAGTGGAAAGAGACCCCTGGTTGCAAAGGCTGCACTGGCCATTCGCGCGTGCACACTGATGAGTGCAGAGCCCGCTTCGCAATGTTGGTTGAAAAAGAAAAAGAAGCCGAAAAAGAAAAGAAAGCTCCACCTCCCACAAGTGAAACAGAAGCAGAAGACAAGGATGATGAAGCACATGGCATCATCTTCCACGGTGAGGATCTCCCTGATCCCGATCCGATACCATCTCACCTCTCCGCAGAGGACAGAGCACTGGTTGAGGAAATCTTCATAAGAGGTGAGGTACCAGGGTCATCCGAACCCAGCGCTCCAGCCGAGCCTGCTGTTTCTGTTTCTGGTGTAGCTATTCTCCCACAAGTTGCCAATCGATGTTCCGACCTATGCCAAAAGTCGCTGCCTGTTTTTGGTTGCCCCGCTGTAGGTAAGCCAACTAACCGCGATAATCGTAGGAGCCGGAAAGCTGCCAAGAAAGCTTCCAGACCCAATGCCAAGTCAACCATGTTTGAATTTGCTTGTTCTGAGGACTCCCAGATGGGTTTTACTCACCAAGAATATGGCATTAATCATGTTAGACTTTGTAAGGATAGGATTGACCTGGGAGATGAATCACAATGTGAGCAACTAGACTATCAGATAGATGAAGCCGCTAAAGTTGCACCTCCACACATGTGGGCCTCTATCCCTTGCACATCCGGATCCCCTTGGCAGTACATCAATAGGAAGAGGGGTGGTGCCGCATTCATTAGGAAGCTTGCCCACCAGGTCAAAGAGTCCAAACGGTTGTTTAAGAGTTTTTCCAAACGCGCTGAAAGGGTTCTCAATCATGGTGGTACTGTAACGTTTGAATGGCCAAGACCTTGCTCTGGCTGGAAAAGGCCTGACGTTGTAGCATTCTTTGAGAAGCATCCCCAGTTTATGACCGTTGATTTTGAAGGGTGTACCGTAGGTTTAACCGACAGAAATGGTTATCCCATCAAAAAGCCATGGAAACTCAAGACCACTTCTCCCCGAATTGTAGAGGCGTTTCAAGATATGCGGTGCCGATGCCAGCAACCTCATTCCAGATGTGAGGGAGCTGAGACCACTCGCTCCGCAATGTATCCGCCCCAAATGACTAATCTAATTGCGCAAGCTTTGTATCCCGCAAAATGTGCCCAGCAGTCCGTTCCTGCTATGCCTTGCCGACCGGCAACTAGCGAGCCTCAACCCCATAGGGAAATTGAGCAGCACCTTAAGCACATATCCCCATTAGCTGGTTTTGAAGATTTAGCCCTAGCTGTTGAATCAGACCTCACTGCTAATAGGTTGGTTACAGAACTTCTTGACCACGAACAATTGATCGCCCAAGCCTTCCACCTGGAAGACCCTAAGGCGCCAACGCCTGAGATCAAAGCAATGGTTACTAAGCTCTTATCCCGTGCAGAGATGCTGTCCAATCCCAAGGCCCTCGAGGCAATCCGCGCCGAAGCCGATGGTTTGGTTAAGGCTGGTACTTGGGATCTTAGCTCGGTCCGCGAGGAGGAAGATGTACGCAAAGAAGCTAAGGCTTCGGGTGTATCAGTACACTTTGGTCAGCTCATGACCATCGCGTCCATTAAATTCCCTATCCCTCCCCCCCTCCCTCCCATTAAATTCCTTTCCTCCAATTCCTCCCCTAAATTCCTCCAATTCCACGAGCTCGCGGAACACCTTCACAAAATGAAGGGGCGCATCGTGTATAGAGGAGACTGCGCAAAGGACGAGCATGGTGCAGCCGCGGTTTACCAAGAACTCGGCGCAAACCCCACCTCCGTCCAAGGGCTAAACGCCTGCCTGGCGTACGGGTCGCTGCCGGGTAACCGCGCGACGGCTGCAGATGCAGTCAAAGCTTACGTCCAAGCACTGTTATCTTCCAAATACAAAACCTGGATCGAGCTTCCCCCGGAGCTCCGCCCTAAGTATTGGAAACAACAGTTTGTTAAGCCCGTAGTCCTCTTAATTAAAGCCTTATACGGTCATCCTGATGCCGGAGGCCTGTGGGAACAACACTTGAAAGTCATCATCAAGAACCTTGGTGGACAGGAAGTTCAAGAATACCCAGGAAACTTCTACTTCCCAGATACAAAGTTACTTCTGTCAACTTATGTAGACGATTTAACTCTAGCTGGCCCCGCCGACCAGCATGATGCATTCTGGAGTAAGTTAACTTCTGTGGTAGACATCGAACCCCCAGAGCCCATCTATAGGATTCTCGGACGCAACCATGTTGTTACCCCACTATCCAAGACCGAAGGTCATGAAAAA